>PVLD010000460.1:0-284194 GCA_004027595.1 Dinomys branickii | reverse complement strand
TAAATTTGCATGTCTGTATATGGGTCCATACATCTACAATTCGAAGATATCAATGGATAAAGCAACAACTACTGTTGAGACCATATCACCTTGTCTATAGATTAGTTGTGATTGTACTATTTTCTATGATAATGGGTGTCTGTTTGTCAATATGTTTTTGTACTTTTATGTTTCTAAAATAAAAAAAAAAAAAAAATATATAGGCAGTATAATGCAAATGTTATTATAAGAATACACATTTGCATTTTTAAGAAACTAAAGTGACTTGTACCAAAAAGATGAAGTGCTCTCAGTCATAGCCGTTGATGGATTGAATTTTCTGATAGCAAATCATCTGGGGGTAACTCCTAGAAAGTTATTTTGACCTCACTTTCTTCAACTGTAAGCGGAGAGGGATGGGCCGCAATAAATTCACAGTGTTCACTCAGCTCTAACGTTCATTTATTCTTTGATGAGCACCATACTTAACAGAAGATGTTAAGAGTCAGAACCCTTGGTTGTTACCAAGCGTCAGCATCTGAGGAAAACTGTAAAACTGGGAAATGATGAGTTAGTTTTATACTTCTATATTTTATTTGTCTCTCTTTTCCTTATCTTTAGGATCTGGGAGTGCAATAAGAATAGTTTTAAGTTATGATTAGAAACCACTTTCCAAGAAGGAGTAGTTTTGAAGAGTTCTTCATAAAAGAGAACGTTTTCCTAAATTATTCCAAAATTATGCAGTTCCACTGCCCCACCCCTTGCTGATTAGAGCCCAGAGGAGACCCGGGTTGCGGATGCCTGCCAAGAGCTGGGCTACAGGAGTGAGTTGATTGTCTGGTATGTGTCTGAATGTCCACTGAGTCTATGCCAGCCCTCCAGGCACTGAGGATTCAGATAGCAAGACAATTCCACAGTTTAGACAGAGCTGTAGTAGTCTGCTACAAAGAATCAAGACTGAGACCCTGAAATCTAAACTATCCTCTCCTGGTTTCCAGTGAGAGCGCAAAGTCTCCTAAGTGGCTGTCAAGGCTAAACACATACACAGCAGACCTTTCACACACCCCTTCCGCTCAGCCTCATTGCTCTCCACCCACTGGTGCTCCAGACAGTGTGCTTGCATCTTCTCCCCATCATGCCCAGTGCACGTTGTTCCCTCTTCCAGGAACGTCATCCCTCACCCCAGACAAAGCTACATCGTTCCCGTTCCAGTCACATCTTTTTCTGAGAAACCGTCTCAGCTCTTCCCAGACTCATCTTTCTCTGCTGCTTGGACACCTGTCTTCCTCCCCTCAGAGTGACACCTTCTTACACTTTTGTCTTTCAATTCATTTATTACTCACAGGTAGAGGTTTCTTGTGCATGCTGCTATCCTTAGACTAGCGCACTTCAGAGGGCTGAATAGAAAAACAAGGCCTAGAAGAATTCATATGAGGTGAGAGAGAAGTTTCTCATGGCAGAAGACAGTGAAAAACTAATAAGCGGCAAATGATTTAGGGAGCGTTTTGTGAGCTGCCCTCTTAGAGACAATGACTGCCCTGTTTGTAGGCCAGGACTCAGAGGGGATGCATAGGAGAGGGCTAGAAAGATATTGCAGTCTGTCACAAATGTATCCACTTGGAACGTTCACAAGTAACACAGAGTGCTTGTGACCTTGGGGACACTCACAAAGTGAAACAACACCAGCATCTCTGCTGCTATATGTCAGCATTTTCCAAACTACAAATTTGACTCATTGCTGTACACAGGTTATGATCAGGACTTTTAAAGAAATTATTTAAAAGAAAAATAATAAAATACATAGAAAATACTAAAGTATACTACATGCATTATTGTGCCATAAAATTTTTGCTTCTACATATAAGTATCACTTGTTAAGCAGATCAGTTGTCACTGGGGTTTGTTTGGCCCTATCGCAGACAGGCTGTCTTATTGAGTAGAACCTTTTAGAAACGGCTTGCCAATTGAACATTACCAAGTTCTCATCTCAGACAAGGAATTGAATAAAACAAGCCAAAAATAGTGCCAAAGTTTATTTGAAAAAGTGAGGGTGTAAGATAAAGGAGAAACTGGATCTGTAGAGAAAATGTAAGCCAAACGAAAAAGAGGAACATTAAAAGCAAAAATAAAATTACTCTTTTGGGGACACAGGCTGGGCTATCATGGACAGGCATGATAGAGAGCTTTTCATGGTGTCTCTGTCCTTTTGATGCTGTCCACATCTCATGGGAACTTGTGAGAACTTCTACCTACAGGGTCCTGAGTTTGTTAAGCTCATGTATCCTGAAATGTAGTCATGCTTGCTTCCCCAACCAGCTTTGTCATGCCTTACCTTCCTGCCTCACTTTCCTCCGAGAGATGTGAATCTGATAATACTTTACAGGGTGCTGAGGGAATGGAGGGCTCAGACTTCTTATCTTCTTTGAGGTAAAGGTACTGCAGACCCTGCCTACTGGGGATTATGTGCTCTCCAACTGATACAGGGGAAAGAAACTCCCAACCTGCTACATGTCCAGTTCAAGTTTATGTTCTCTAAAATCAAAGAATGCATTTTAGGAAGAAAGGAAGTTAAGAGCAGAATATATTTACTGGGAGAAAGAACGCTTCTGTCTGAGAGAGAGATAGAAGGGGTCCCAGGTAGATTGCCAAAGACCCTGATTTTTCTAGGGATTTTTATAGAGCAAATGCACACAAGGCTGGTCCAAAGTGCGGAAAAATAGGAAATCACAAGGTGGGCATGAAGTGGGACAAAACTATGCCCAACCATAAGATTATAACCGCTCAGGTAAAATTAATTAAATAGGAAACAAATGGGAAGCAAGTCACATAGCAAGCTGGCAGGCACAAAAGAGGGACTTCTCCTTTAGAGGATTGGGTTAGTGGCTTTTCCTGGCTGCCTGAAAGTGATCATACCTATTTAGAACATCAACCCCTGATGTTTATCCTTAGAAAGTGTGGGTGAATTTGTTTTATTTTTTGTCTCTAGATCTGGTCCGCAGTGGAGGTGACTGTCTCCCCCACAGCTGCAAGGTATCTCAACTTCTGCACTGGCTCCTTCAAGGATGTAGCCCTATCTGACTGCCTATAATATTTTATCTAACTTAGCTGTCTATACCACAACTACCTTGGGTGCTGTTGCTCACTGGCTGGGTTGAAGAAAGAAAACCCTGTCAGAATGCAATGAGGAAAGAATTACTCACCACTGAGCTGCCTGTTTGATAGAAGAAACTTTACTATTAGCCCAAATGTAGGGAGCAGGTCAGATTTCCACACTTCTTGTAGAGAAGAATGTATATTAGGAGGCATGTCAGATAAATTATCAAGAATTTGATAGCCATGGCTTTAGCAAGGAGCTGTCTACAGATCTGTAGCAGCACTGGAGTCTTGCTTTTTGAAGAGAAAATCTCAAGTTTTTCAGAGGCTCACAGGAGTAGCTTTCTCCTTTTGAGTGATCTTGTTCTTCAGACAATTCAGGTAGAACTGTCTCTTTTAGAAAGATAAATCCAGTTTTCGGTCTCTGCCACCTTTACTGCGGTGGGTATGACAAGGATCACCAAAAAGGGACTCCTCCATTTTGGCTGTAACTGATCTGTGAGGGTCTTCTTCCTCCAGGTTTTTATGAGCACTTGGCTTCCAGGGCAGACACTAGGTGGTTCCCCTGGGGCAGGACCATTCCCATACATTTGGATAACCTGTTATACAGTAAGTCCTGCCTTATGAGCAATTTCTGGCCTGGGAGAACATTAATAAATCAGATTGATTCCTAAATCTGACAAAGTGAGTCTTACACACCTTTGACACAAATATACAGCGTGTGTTGCTTTGTGCTTCCTGGAAGTCCCTTCCACATCAGCACTGCTTTTACTTTGATGGCAGACATCCTGGGTTCCGATGGGGCACTGCACTGCTCTGTGCACGGTCACACCGTGCAGTGAACACACAGCAGCATAACACTGACAACGTCTGGCGGACACAGGAGCATGTAACATTTTGTTCAAATTTGAATTCTGTTCATATCTATGAGAATTGCAATCCCAATGTTTGTAAATTGGGGACTTACTCTACTTGGCCCGGATTGATGAGATGTAAGAGTCTCATTGTCTTTGGGTCTACTATCATATTGCAGGATAGAAATGGCCTCCCACATTACATCTCAAAGAGACTCAAACTTAGTCCAGTTTGGGGCGTGTTATGAACCTTCATAAGCACTATGGGCAGCAATCAGAGCCAGGATGCAGACATCTCTTGGCATAGTTTTACCAGAGCTCACTTGAGGGTTCTGCTTGCTCTATATTTCCAGAAGATTGGGGCTGTTAAATGGAATGACAGTGGTACTTTGTCCCTAAAGCCCTTCCCACCGCCTGAGTTATGTGAGAGGTAAAATGTTATGTGAGAAGTCCATTGTCCCTCTGCAGGGACCGGGGTAGTCTAGATCTGGGGATGATTTCTTTAAGAAGCTCCTCCACTATCTCTAGTTTTTCCTAAACAGGTCAGATAGGCTTCAATCCTGCCTGTAAAGTTTGGACCAACATCTGTGTAAATCCTCCACATGGTGGCGTAAGGGTAAAGTCTAACTGCCAGGCCCCTCTGGTATATTCCTCTCTGTTAGATTCTAATAAAGGAGGTGGACTGGGGTTACCTGAGTTACTGTGGACACACAGTGGGCAAGCTTTGCAAACCTGTCGGGTGAGCGATGCCAGTCCTAGTCTTATGAATACTTGAGTGACCATTTTCAATGTAGTATCTTTTCCCATATGGAAGGAAGCACGACGTGTTTTTACAGCCTTCCACTGCATCCCTTGAGGAAGGGGCAGCTTTGTTTTCTAAACACCATCAGAGTCCCTTTTTAATTTCTCCTTGTTCTAAAGCCCATTTATCTTCCTGGGGATTTACACTGGTTTTAATGGTCCCTATAAAACCGGGAATAGGGCAAGAGTCCTAAATAGCTCTAGAGCTGCCCTTTTTGCTTTCCTATCAACCTTTTGCTTTCCCAAAGAGACTTCAGAGATGTCTCTTTGGTATCCTTTGCGGTACATGACTGTAACCTGCTTAGGAAGAAGAACTGCCTCTAGGAGGCATAGAATTTCCTTCCTGTACTTTATAGATGTCTGTTTATTAGTCAGAAGGCATCTTTCTTTCCAGATTGCTACATGGACATGTGGCATGAAAACAGTATATATGGAGTTTGTATAGATATTTAACTTTCTACCTTTTCCTAATATCAATACCTGAGTAAGAGCCATTAGCTCTGCTTTTGAGCAGAGGTTCCTAGAGGAAGAGGTCTTGCCTCAGTGACCCATGGTGAGTGGACACCTGCATACCCTGCCTCTTGATGTCCTTCCTAGACAAAGCTACTTCTATCAGTGAATCACACCTTCTTAGGGTCTCAGGGGGACAGGTCACTGATGTCCTGTCTGCTCAAATAGTTCTGGAAGATCACTTGTTACCAAGAATGGCTAACTTCTGGACAGAGGAGGAGTAAAGAATCTCCAATTACAAGTCCCCTTCATCCAACTATGTCTACAGATCTAGAGGAGGGTTTTCTAGAGAAGTCAAAACAGAATTGAACTGGCTCTCCCATGACATCCAGGGTTACCCAAGATTCCTCAGAAGAGATGGCAATGGCTATGCATGGGCCACTGTAGGTTCCTCTGGCCTCCTCAGTAAATGAGGATTTTGGCTGGTATAGCCCCTCTCTGGGAGTGAGAACAGTCAAACTTCCAACGTCATGAGTCAGATGTATTAGCTACCTCACATAACAGGGTCCAGGTGGAGGCTTGGTATATTATCATGCCCAGTGCCCAGTCCTCTTACACTTAAAACAGGAATGCCAGTTATCCTTGGGTTTTCCCTTAGACAATTTGGAGGAGTTTAAAGCATTACCAGTTGCAACAGCTATAATCTTAGTCTTTCTTGTTTGTCCTTCTTCTAAGTCCCTGTTGTTAAACACAGAAAAGACTGTGTCCAGCAGTTGGGCCATAGGTGTCTGTGGGGCCATCTGAAGATTTTGTAGCTTATGCTAAATATCTGGGGCTGCAGATTAGAATATCATTTCATTCAAAGGCAAACAGAAATTGAGAGTCTGGGTGTAAGAGGATGGCTGTGGTGAGAGCAGCTAGCATATAGTCCTAGTTTGGTTCTGTCAGAGGGAGAATAGCCTCTCTGAGGTGGTTTTCTTCCCTTTTCAAAGCATATTGCTCATCTGCATGGTGCCTAGCCTCTTGTAGGATTCTCTGTCTTCCATCTGAGCAAGTGGCCAAAATTAATTGGACATTTTATCATGATAAGTCAAAATCAAAGGTCAAAGTTTGGAAACCAACCACAAACTTACTAGAATCTTCTGACAGATGGTCTAATCATTCCTTGGACCGCTGAACTTCTGCAACTGAAAATGGGACCTGCACTTGACTATTCCCTTCCACCCCTGGGACTTCTCTTAGGAACAGGATGTTATGAATTATAGTCAGAAGCCCACTTTGGGTTTGACCTACGGAGCTCAAAGCTGTCTATGTGTACCCCGTGGGATTTCAGGCTGTGTGAGAAGCATGATGAGAGGGCTGAGGAACTCTGGGCTCCCCTGGGGCACTTGGTTCTAATTGAACTCCTGAGTCACTTGGAGGGAATGGGCCTGATTTATTGACGTAGGAAATACAAGAAGGAGATTGGGAAGACCTCTCAGTATCATCAAACCGATCACAGAGATCCGGCCCCCCCCCCGAGAGACAAGTGGGGGTCTCAGAACAGGATTATCCAAGATATATATCTCTTCCCCAGGAGCTACTCCAAACACCACAGTTTGTCAGCGTTCCCTTTTATAACGAGTCCCCAAAAGCCTGGACATAAGCCATTTCATTGCACCTTTTATGTTTTAAGCAGAAATGCCATACCTGGGGAATAGTGTCACAGTTTAAAGTTCCATCTCATACCCATCTCTTGACACCTCCCTTCGTACTGGACCTAAACAATATTGCAATAGTAGATAAACTATTCTGGGATTAAACCTTTCCCACTTACCAAGAATATGGTCTAGTGGTGAAATCTGTGGGATCTTCATGGTGATGAGACCCAAGAGGCTTCCCATTGGCTCTTCTTGGAGCTATAGAGAAAAGGAGACAGCTTGGTCTTGACTCCTTAAGATAGCATCCCATGCAGAAAGAGAAGACCCAAGGACCCCACAAAGTACTCCTTGTGGGACTCTAACAAATTAGACAGACGTCTCTGTCTAAAACTTAGGTTGATGTTGCCATCATTAAGTAGAGAAGAAAAATCCCACCTTGAGGGCTTTGGTCTCCATAGTGGGGCCCATTAATTCATTAGGGAGAAGGAGGCTGAGCCACTTGCTTGTCTTACCTGGTCCCTTAACTCCTGTGAGGTAAAGACAGAACTTCTCCCAAGCAAAGTTTCCTTAGCCACCCAGGTCAGCCCCTTGATGTCCCAACTTACATTTCAAGTCCCTTGATGAGTCTTTACAAGTAGAGTGAAACCATGTGGGAAAATCATCTCTTGCACTTTCTCCAATAGTAAAAAGACTGAGATGGGGATGGCCTTCCTTTTTATACCCACAGTCACTTTAGTTAAGTTTTCAATGCTGTTAAATGCTGGTCAGCTCAGACCGCCAGGCGTAGGTTTTTAAATTGCCTGCATCTTGTTAGAAGAAACAAAACGGGAATAGCTTTCCAGTGGGCTCTTGGATAGGGAGGGGGCCAAACCAGTAAGGGGCTGTGCCAGCAGCACTGACCTTGAGTTGTAGTCGCCCGAGCACATAGCCTGCTCTAGTGCCCCCTACAGTGCTGGAGACAGCTCATAATCCTCTTGCCACCCAAGAAGAGTACAGCTAAGCAGTGCAGTGGGGCCCTGTAGAGACCAGCTGAAGCTGGAACTCAGTTTCACGTGCAGGGAAGACAAAGTCAACCACAGAATAAAGGGAGATCCTTGAGCCATGTAAGTGCACTGTCCCAGCTTGCAAACTGGTTGCTAGGCAGAGAGGTTGAAATTAACACTAACCTCCTGAGTGTATAAATAAATACTCTACAGTTCTTGGGCAGTTCCTTTTCCCCAGTCCTAAGATAGAGCTCCACCTGACCTCAGCTTTTGTTTCTTGTCTTATTTTCTTCCTCACCTGGCCGTTTTTCCCTGGGAACATTGACAGCTGCGGGAACACAGCAGAGACCTTGTTTCTGCTCCCACAGGGCCACTATCATGCCACTGCTCTCAGCTTGGCATAGACCCAACAAGGGAACAACATCTTGGTGCCTCCAGCCTCCAAGTAGGCTGGGCTCTTGGCCTGGCTCAGCAGCCCAATGTGCGAGTGCCACCCTGAACGGACCATCCATGTTACTGAGGCTCACTTGCTGGCACCACCTGAGGTAGGCAGCATGCAACCTCAGCACTTTTGGTTAAACCACCCCAGCACCACTCTGTGCATCTGTTGTTTGGGCCCAGACAAGTGGAAGGGGGTGAGAAGGTTGTGTATGTTGGTAACCAGTCAGAGTGGCCCAGGTCTCCCTGCAACACTGTGGCCCCAAGGGCCCCACACCAGAAGTTTGGCCTCTGGCAGTGTTGGATCCCATAGATGGTCACACCCTGCTGGAAACAGGCTTTTACAGCCACACCCGCAGGGAATCGGCCTCCAGGGCAATTGGGCATCCCCTGCCTGCTCCTCTTCTTCACACTTCAATCTACCCCACCTAAAGCCAAAGGAGTTCTTAAATTAACCACACATATTCTTTTCTCTTTTATGCAGGAAGAAAGAAAGAGGTCCTTCCCTCTAATTCTCTACAAGCCCACATATTCTCTAAAATCAGAGACTTGGCTCATAAGGGCAGTCACTGAAAAAAAGGAAAAAAGATGACGATTACCTGTGATGCAAGCCTACATCCAGCCACATGACAAGAAAAGATGGCAGCCACCCACACGGCAAGACAATATGATAGTACCCTGGACAAAACCAGACAAACATACTAGAAAGAAAAACTATTTATAAACTTGGTAAGTGGAGACCAGGCTAATTTTCAAATAAGGTGGCAAAATACACAAACAAACATGCAAACAACAAGGCATAACCATGGGGTGAAAAGAAAAAGTCTATTATGGCCAGAAGAAAAACAAAGACTGTACATTCCCTTCCCCAGCTCCATGGCCAGGAAGGCAGCGAACAATGCCCTGCATACTATGAGAATTTCCTGAATTCCTGGCCTAAGGGAGAGAGTGAGAAAAAGAAAGAAAGATAGAAAAAGGCCTCACAGAAAGAAACCAAAATGTACATAGCAGGCCTTACCTGGTCTTACCTGAACCTTAACTCCTGGCTGGCTCACCAAGTAATGTATTGGGTAGCTCTATTTAGAAATGGCTCAACAATTAAACATTACCAGGTTCTTCTCATATCGAACAAAGTGTTGAATGAAACAAGCCAAAATGGTGCCAAATTTATTTGAAAAAGTAAGGGCAAACAGTAAGGGAGAAACTGGAACTACAAAGTGAACTTGGGCTGGGTAAAAGAGGAAAAATTAAAAGCAACATAAAAATACACCTTGGAGAAGACAGGGTGGGCTATCAGGAAGAGACATGATAGCCTTTCGGGATTGCTGTGCCTTTTATGCCACCCACATCTCATGGGAACCTATGCGAAGGTCCACATGTGGGGACCTGAGATTTATTTATTTGGTCCATGTTTCCTGGCATCTGGTCATACTTACTTCCCCAACCAGCTTTGCCACAGTCAGCTTTGCCTCGGTTGGTACAGATGATTCTAAATTTTCTAATTCATTTTTCTGAGTTCAACATTTTTGCAAATTTTCTGAGTCTAATACATTCTCTAAAATTATTTGGATCCTCTCCCCCTTCATGCCTAGCTGTTTCCCATCTTTTCCAGCTTGGTAGCGAGAGCCAAGGGACTAAGAATGGATATTTAGATGAATGAGTAATCATTGTGGCGAGGGCTGGTTGCACTCATCTGTTTTTCTTAGGCAATCAACATGTCAACATGTTGCCCCAAAATATTCCCTGCCTGAGGCCCAGAAACTGTTTATTATATAACCTCTACCAGAAAAGACTAGAATTGTAGACAATGAAATCTGAAGTCAAATACACATGACTGTGAGTAGGCAGAAATTGCTGTTCTTTGCTTTTGACCTTGACTTCTCAGGAGAATGGAGGATCTCAATAATTTAAGGAACAGAAATCTTTAAGATGAGAAGTTTTGAGATTTTTTATTTTGCCAGTCTTCATTTCATTTGTGCTGAAGCTTCACACTCCACTTACATAATTCTCCTCATGAAGAAATCAGTGTGGACAGCCTACTACCTATGTACTCTTCTCTATGTTTTATGCTTTTATAATCATATAGAAGAATGAATGAGAAATCTTTGTTTTCTCACCCAAGAATGTCTCTTTGGAATCTTTTAAAGTAAACCTGTTTACCTCTGATTCTTCTTTTAATGGCTGCACAATATTCTATGATGTGAAAACATTATATATTATTTAATTTTTCCCCTTTGAAGGGCATTCTTTTTTTTTTTTTGGCTCCTTATTTTTGACTTCTGAAAACAAATCTATAACACCATCTTGGTATATAAATCTTCATACACTATTGTTTTTATTTCTATGGGATAGATTCCCAGGAAAGAAATTGCTGTACTGAAGCATACATACATTTTTCATTTTAATAAAGGTCCCTTTCCACAAAAACAAAGACAGTCTCAGTTTCTACCAAAAAAATGAGCACCCATATACCCCTGCATACTCACCAGCAATAAATACCATTGCTTATTACCCTTCGGCAGTCTGAAGGGAACTGACTAATATTAAAGTGTTGCTCTCCTTTTCCTGGTATAAGTTTGTGTGTTGGTGAACATTTACATTTGCCACTCTGTGAATTGTCTATTCATATCCTTTTCTCATTTTAAAAACTTGGATCATTTATCTCCTTTTTAACAATCTGTGAACTCTTCAGTATGACATATCATCTGTCATCTGAATTACAAATATGCAAATATATTGTTTGTCCTTTAACAATGTAATGGAGTATTTTGCCATATAAAATATTTTTACATAGCCAAATATCACTATTTCCTTGCATAGCTTCCAGAGTTCCTATCTCAGTGAGATCTTCCCACTTCTAGATTATAATGTAGTATCATAGGTTTTTCTGGCACCACTGTAAATAGTTTGTAACATTTAAGTATTTTAATTCATCTGGTGATTTTCTTTGTAAAATGTGTAAGATAGGAGACTAATTTTGGTTTTTTCCAAATGATTAACTAATAACATCAACATCATTTATTGCATGTTCCATCCTTTTCCCAAAGACTTGAACTTTAATCTCTTCTTGTATTATACCCTCAATATGAGTCAATACTGTTCCACTGAGCTTTTTGCCCTATTTCTCTATCAATACTATCTGGACTTGATTAGAAGGACTTTTGAAATGTTTTGATATCTGAGAGACTGTCTCAGCCCTCAGTGTTATCAAGCTTTTTGTCTTTGTGCTTAGACATTTTTTCCTCCATGTAAGCCATATAATTTATCAAAGACTTCCCTCCAAACACCAAGTCTTAAATTTAACCATAAATTCAAGCATTCTTGATATTAAGTTGAGCATCCAATAGACATCTCAACTTAAAAAGTATTAAAACTAAACTCTGAACTTGTTTACCAAAAAGTGACTGTTCTGCTATCATTCCAATGTCAGCATCACCAAAGGCCTAATCCATTGCTTCTGCACAGTCTCCTGCCTAGTCTTAGTAATTATGCACACCTCCTTTAAACAATTTTCTGAATGTGTGTTAGATCCACTGCATACACCCACAAGCTTTTGCATTCATCAACATCAGAGATATCATATGCATTAACTTTCTGGGATGGGTGTTGCCAAGTTGTGGTTTACAGTGTCCTATGAAGCTCCTGAGTACACTCTTTGCTACTTTTGCTGCTACAGCTTCTGAACAAACTTACCAGAATCTGTAACCTGGGCTAAAGCATATAGCTTTGTCACTGGTCTTCCTACTTCTACTCTTGACCTTCTAAATTCACCTACTGCAGGACACAGTAATCACAATGCGCTTTTAAAATCCCAGAATGGCTCTCCTGATGTCTTGGGACTGATTGAACCAGCACAATGGGGATCTCTGAAAATATCCTCCCTATCAAGTTACACAAAAAGAAAGATAAAAAGTCTCCCTGGCTTTAGTTTCCACCGTGCTGTAGATTCCAAAACTACTTTTGTCTGATTAAAGTTGGGATAAAGTCTGCTTAGAGGGGAGAGAAAAATAACAGAGTGGTGACTGGCAGCAAAACTCAGCTTCTCCAAAATCCAGAATCATTTTTCTTTGTGCTATTGTGAAAGACATTGCTTCCTTAATTTCTTTTGGGGTGAGTTTATTACCAGTGTACAGGAATACTATTGATCTTTGTGTGTTGACTTTATATACTGCTATGATACTGAATTTGTTTCTTAATTTTAGGAGTCTTTTGGTAGAATTTTTGTGTATTCTATGTAGAGGATCATGCTGCCTATAAATAATTATAATTTGACTTCTTCCTTCCTTGTCCATATCTCTTTCATTTCTTTCTCTTGCCTTATTGCTCTGGCTGATATTTCAAGAACTACATGGAGCAGTAGTGGTGATAGCAGATACCCTTGTGTTGTTCCTGATTTTAGAGGGAAAACGTTCAGCTTCTTCCCATTTATTGTGATGTTAGCCATTTGTCATACATGCCTTTCATCACATTGAGACAAAGTCTTCCTATACCTATTTTCCTTGGAATTTTTATTATGAATGATGCTGGACTTTGTCAAACGTTTTTTCTGCATCTATTGAGATCATCGTATGATTTTTATCCTTCCTTTCATTTTTGTGACTTGCTACAATATTTGATTTGCATGTGTTAAAACGAAGCCTACTTGGTCATGGTGTGTGATCTTTTTAATAATTTGTGGCACTCATTAAAGAGAGTATTTCTCTTCTTTGTTTTGTTTGATTCTGATTTGGAGCCAGGGTCGCGCTAGTTTCCAGGAATGACTTTGGGATTATTCCTTCCCTTTTTATTCCATGAAAGAGTTTGAGGAGTATTGGTATTATATCCTCCCAGAATTGTTATAGAACTCAGTGGTGAATTCATCAGGTTCTGGGCTTTTCATAGTTGATAGTTGTTTTTCACTTTTTTCAATTTCTTAGCTTGATACTGCATTATTTAGGGTTTTTGTATCTTCTTGATTCAGCTTTGTAGTTCATATGTCTCTAGAAATCTATCTATTTCTTCTGAATTCTCCATATCAATGGAGTAGAGTAGAGAATGCAAAAACAACTCCAAGCACATTCAGCTATTACCTAATCTTTGTTTGACAAAGGGGCCAAGAATTTATGCTGGAAGAAATACAGCCTCTTTAACAAATGGTTCTGGGGAAACAGGATATCATCATGCAGAAGATGGAGTCTCCAGCCATTCTCTCAGGTGCTAAACTAAAATCAAAGTGGATCAGAACAAATAGATAAATGCTGCAATGGAAATACAGGCAGATGGTAGACCCCAAGTAGATAGGGGCAAGGAGGACCGGCTCCGAGATGTATTTGTGTGGAGAAGTACCTGGCAATTAAAAACCCAGAACTTCACTATCCAGAGAAAGAGTGAGGCCCGGAGGTGTGTCAGAGTGAAAGGGTGGGGTCACTGGGGCACCTGCCCTCCTTAAGGGACAATGTCGGGATCCGAAGTTACTGACAGCATGTAAGGCCTTACAGGCTTGAAAAAGGATATTTTTTTTTAAGGGAAATCCCTAGGGAGAGTTTAATCTAGGAAATTATGAGCTATGTTGTGGGATTTTGTTTTTTGTGTTTTTTATTAGTACATCTTGGTAGTACATACTCACCACATTCCTCTTGGGGAGCTGGCGCATGTGCAAACACATATTCATTCTCTTTCCTAATCCCCTTCCCAGTCCCCTTCCTTCTCTCTCTATCTCTTGATTCCCTCCCCATACGCAAAAAGCTGTCTCACTATTTCCCACTATTTCTTTTATTTGCTCTTTGTTTATATATTTTCTATTTCTCATGTAGGAGAAACTATGTGGTATTTAGGGCTGTGCGTATGGTTTGTTTCACTTATTATTATGGTCTGAGGGTGCATTCATTTTCCTACAAACGACTCAAGTTTAGCCTTTATGGCAGAGTAGTACTCTGCTGTGCCACATGGTACCACAGTAGTACCACGTCTCTTTATCGATTTATCACTTGATGGATAGATGGACCACTTCCAAGATTTGGCTGTTGTGAATTGTGCTGCTATAAACCTGAATATGTATGTATCACTGTAATATGATGCCTTTAATTCCTTCAGAAAGACACCCAGAAAGGGGATAGCTGGATTGAATGGAATTTCTCTTTCTGCTTTTTGAGGAATCTCCACACAGATTTCCATAGTGGTTGTACTAGTGTGCAACATATTCTCCAGCATTTGTTATGGTCTGATTTCTTGATGGCAGCCTTTCTTTCTGGAGTAAATGAAATCTCAGGGCCATTCTAAGTGGCATTTCTCTAATGGTGAAGGATGTTACACATTTCTTTTTCTTCTTCTGAGAAGTGACTGTTCATTACAATTGCTGCTCTTTTGTTTGGGTCTTTTATTTGGGGTCTAATGTTTTTAATTCTTTGTATATTTTAGATATTAGATCTCTGTCCAAGGAGCAGCTAGAAAAAAGTCTTCCCCATCTGTAAGTTCCCTCTTGACTCTGTTGGTTGTTTCCTTTGCTCTGCAGATAATTGTTAATTTGATATGATCCCATTTGTTGATCTATGGTGTTATTTCCTGCTTAATTAGTGTTCTGTCCGGAAGTCTTTACCCGTGCCTATGTCTTTAAGAATTTACCTATTTTATTTTTCAGCAGAGTCAGTATTTCTGCTGTTATTTAGGTCTTTGAGCCAATGGATGTGACCTAGCAGAGCTGGCCTCACCCACATGGTGCCATTAACCAGCACCTGCATTTTCGTCCTCGCACTTATAACGACCAGATTGGTCTTGTTTTCTTCTTTATTTATCATCTTCCCCAACCAGAAAAAGAAGATAATTTCTTTTAGAGGAAATATCACAACTGTCTTTTTTCAACTGTATTATTTTTTTCTTTTTTGAGACAGGATCTTGCTTAGGTAGTCCTCCTGCCTCAGCCTCTCCAGTTCTAGGCTGGTAGCTGTGTTCCACCACACATGGCCACTATTGTATTTTTAGGGCCTAGGTCAGGGGAGGCCACATCATCTTAATATTGTACCATCAAACTATTCAGATCCCATTATCAATAATAAAGTTAAGTCTTCGAAAAATCGGAGCTATGAGATTTGTGATTTTGGTATTTGTCTGTTTTATCCTGTGTTGTGTAATGGGAAGAAAAAAAAAGCTGTCCTGAGAATCCCAGACTTGTGGAAATAAGGCCCTGCCTGTGCTTGATGAGACACACTCACTGCGTGTGACAAGGACCGGGTATGAACCGTCTGGATAAAAATGGAATTCACCGCTCCTCGGGACTGACAGGTTCAGGACGTCTCAGTTTTAAGCGCTGCTGGATCCAGGTGCTCAAATGATGTCATAACGAGGGCATGTAGCAGTCAGTATTTGTTTAATTAATCAATGAATGAATACCTCTCTCATTAGACTGTTTTGCAGATTAGAAGATATACTATATTTAAAACCTTTGGTTCCTTGCCTGGAGCTAGTAAACGGTCAATAGGCGTGTATTGATTTATTATTATTATTATTACTATTATTATTACTATTATTATTACTCTTTTCATCACCATCATCAAAAACTTCACTTTCAACTCAGCAGACACATTTCCGTGTTCACAAGGGAAGGAGGAGTTCCAACTTTGTCTGCACAGTCCTGTGGAATGATTCCCACGTCCGGAAAGAATGGGCGGGAGCTGTGCTCCACGCTTCCCAGCAGGGTTAGCACCATGGACAAGGGGCTGTCTGGGCCTCCTAAGGATTTGACCATTGAGTCCTACTAAAAATAAATGTTAATTTAAATATCTGAGTCAAATATATGGTTTTCTAAGGGTAGTACATATCTGATGGTACTCTAAGTTCTGCCCCTCTAATATACTATTTACAGTCTTTTCCTTCATGATTTGAAAATCTGTAAACCTGGTAAATACCAATTGGAAATGTAGAGTTGAAGAGTAAACATGTAGCTGCCTCTACCTTCCTATGTTGGGAATACTACAAAGTGGCTCTGAGCGGGATTTAATATTAACCAATTGGCTTTTCATATTTACTTGGGAGTTGTCCAAGTCTTAGGCACTTTGTCTGCAGATGGGCAGCTGATTCATAGTAAATGAACCTCTATGAGTCACTGGTCGCTGCTGAGGCCTGTATTGGCCTGGGATGCTGGGATGCCTCAAGGACAAGGTGACCACAGCTGAGGAGGCCTGGCTCCCATTCCTATTAACTTCTAGGAAACTCTGGCTGCAGGGATCGCAGCCCTGCTGTGAAGGCCTTCCTGGAGATAACATAGCTCTCCTAAATTAACATAATATTGCTTGGAGGAGTCCTTGAAAGGATACCCAAGTCCTGCCCAGAGTCCTGCCAAGATTCCTGCATTTTCTTCAGTATTCCCCCTCCCTTATTTGTAAACCTAATAATTATGGGTGACCCAGAAAAGTCTTTAGCTAATTCAGAGAATATGGAAGCTGGAAAGGAATTAGTCCCTCCAGGAAGCACTGAAATAATATCCCATTGTCTCATTTTTTATTTACACCTTTGTCCATCCACTCGCTTGGGAGATTGAGGGCCTGATCAGCCTGCAATAACTTAGGGTTATTTAACCTGGTCTTCAATATTCCTAAGTGTCTGGGTCATGTCTTGATGCCCTGTGAAACCCACAGTAGTCCACCCACCCCCACTTACTTTTTTGTTTGTTTGTTTGTTTTCTTGTGGTCTTTTTGAGACAAGATCTCGCTATGCAATTCAGGCTGGCCTTGGGCTCACTTTGTAGCCCAGGCTGGCCTCTAACTTGCAACGGTCCTCCTGCCTCAGCCTCCAGAGTGCTGGAATTACCTCCACTTAATGTCACTGTGGTAGATTAAAGAGCCAGCAATTCTGGGACACTCCTCTTTTTGGAAAGTGAGGCACATGCTCTCTGACCCTAGAGCTGGGCAAGCCCCCTGGCCATTTTGACTGAGAGACCATAGTAGAAATGGTAGCTTCAGTTTTCAAGGCCAGCCCAGAGGAGATGCATGGCTCGGGTTCCACCCTTGGGAGTATAAGCAGACCATCTTTCTCATCATTTTGCCTTGTCTCTGAGCTTCTCTCATCTCAAACCAGTCTCTCCCAGCATGGTGGCAACATGTAACCTTGATAGACACCAGCATCAAATGTAGGTTTAAGTCACCTTCTACGGTTGTAAACATCTGATTTACTCAGCTTGTTTATATCTGACAACCCTTCCCTGGAAAGAACTTCCCCCTGCAAAAGAGTGCAGAAAACAATTCCAATACTAACACTGATTAATTGAGCCTGAATCGTTTGCCCCCAGCAGAAGGAACCCTTGTGTCCAGCAGAATAGAATACTCAGTCTGACCAGCCCTAGGTTATGTATCTATCTACCTCTTAAGTGTGAAGTTTATTTTGGTCATGTGTCTTACCTAACACGATGCATCCAAAATATTATCGTTTGTCCAACATTATAATTACTAACAAGTTTTAAGCCTGAGTTTAGTGTGTGTGTTATGCTGGCAGCCATGTCTTTTTGGGCTACTCATATTTCAAGTACTTTATAGCCAAGTGTGGCCCCTGGCTGTCCCACTGGCCTGGGAAATCCTAGACTGATTGCAGCTTAAAAGGAATTGCACGGAGTAGTATAAAGCAGAGTAGAAGGAAACTGCAACTTGGAAGAAGCAAGGGAAAGAAGAGTGACTTGCTGTGGCTCTGGGGGCAAATATAAGAAAGCCGATATAGTGGTGGGGCAGCAAAGGCTGTGGGAACCTGCAGGGGAACAGGCTGAAACACAGTACAGTCATCACTTGGTATCCAGAAGGCCTTTGTGCCGGGACACCAAATTCTGAGGATGCTTTATTCCCCTACCTAAAAGATGTAGTATTTGCATAGAACCCAAGCACACGTCCTCCAAATCAAGTCTGGTCCCTACAACTGAAGAAAGTATAAAAACCGTACAAACACCTGTTCTACTACATTATTTAGGGAATAATGACAATTTAAAAACCTGTACATGTTCAGTAAGGACACAAATTTTTTCTAGAAAAATGTTGATCTGCAATTGGTTGGACCCATGGAGTCAGAACCCACAGTTTTGGAGGGCCGGGGGTCCTGAGAGGCAAGGAAAGGAATTTGGGTATTTCTGCGGTCACCACAGAGAAGAGATGCCGCCAGACAAGTCTGCTTGGGGGAAAGACAGGATGCAGAAACTGTTACGAACCGATGACAACCTCAGATCAGACTCACCCTGGCCTGAACCTTCTTCCTTCCTTGTGCAGAAGGAAAGACAGACAAGCTGTGAATTGAGTGAGAAAGATTTACCTGGATGGTTTTCCCTGCACTGACTTGTGGGTGGAGGGGCTCTCAAAAAAGAATTCGATTCAGAACACAAAGTTACATACAGTGCACAGCTGAGATCATTGGCCTGAAAACATCCTACTCTTAACAGTCTAACACCCCTTTGTACTCGGCAAACAGACTTCTTTCTCTTGGGGCCTGGTTCCCAACGCCCCTCCAAGCGATATTGTCAATCTCTGGAGACAGATTTGCTGTCACAATTAAGGAAGAACTACTGCACTAGACCCTGCCTAGTGAGTAGAGGCCGCGGACGCCGGCAAGCATCCTTCAATGCACAGGTCAGGCCTCGAACATGGGCTCTTCAGCCCCACGCCAGTGCTGAGCAACCCTGGACCAAGCCAACAGGAGATTCCTTTTTCATGTGTTAAGTAGATATGCGTTTTTTCCTGAATACTTTTACTTTTATTAGTGCATGTTTGCCATCCCTAACAATGTGTTCAGCGTGGAGCTAGTGCAGGCATTTACTGCATCTTACCCTTTTACTTCCCTTCTCCTCCCCTCGGCCCTCCTGCTCCATCCCTAGATTCTCTTCCCATCTGCAAAAGTTTACCCCCATTTCCTATTGTCTACCTTTTATTTTTCTCCTTAAATTATTTATACTTTGGTTTCTCATATAAGAAAACCACACAATATTTAACCTTCTATGCCTGAGTCAGCATTATGGTCTCTTGAGACCAGTGTGGAGAAAGGAAAAGTGAGTTTCTTCTGTATTAAGGTAAATCTTTCAAAAAAGAGCCGGCTGCACAAAATGTAGTTTCCATGGTGCTGACAGAGTGAGCCCTGTCTCACAGCAGCAAACCTGCAGACACACAATAGGCTGAGCCCATGACCTCCCAGAGCATTCCTGCTTTTCCTCCTCCTTACCGTCCTCCCTGTCTCTCTCCCTACACACTCCTCAAAGAAAATAGGCCCTCACTCCATGCTAGGTGATAAGCAGCCACGGAACACTCTCCCCCTGCTGCCCTCTCAGCCCAGCCCAAACCCCTCTGCAAGGCACTAAGCCCCCCTCAGGTGTCCCCACTCGAAGAGGCAACCGGGGTGCAGCTATTACAGTCAGGGCCCAAGCTAGGTGGCATGGTAGCCTCTTCCCATGCCGAGCCCCTGTTCACACTGCGCTCTCCTCCAGAACAGGGCCTCTCGGACATCACCTAAGGCTCTCCTGGAGAGGTCACTGAAGCACAGCTTCCGGGCTGGACTCCACAGGCATCGAATCAGCATGTCCAGAAGGACTCCTGTGATCAACACAGCCAGTCTGCCTGGGTTTTCCCGTGTTCACACCAGGAGCCCTGTGTCCCAACAGTCAGTAGGATGCCTTTGGTGGGTCTAAAGATTTTGCATCCAGCAAGGCCCCCAGATGACACAGATGCTGCCCCAGAAGACCATACGGCCCTCAGTGTCTAACCATGCACAGGCCTGTAAGTCTTACGCTCAGGTTGGGCACAAACTAAGAGCTCTCCGGAATGAGTTCCTCCTCACGACTCTTCCCACCCTAGACACTAATAATTATGTTAACACATCCTAGGACAATGTGATATACTTAGGTCTTTTTCTTGACAAATACTTTGTTTCTCTAGAAGCAGGAATCACACTTTTTATATTTTTTTCCTTTGTATGAGCCCCTGGCACCAAACATATTAAAGATACTAAATGGATTGGTTGAGTGAATGCATGTATTGAGTACTTATTAGATACTTACAAGGTCCAAAGAACTGTGATAAGTACCTTACAGAGCTTAATTTGGGTAATCTTCAACAGAACTGTGTAGTACATAGAGTTAATTCCACATCTCACAGATGAGGTCACTGAATTCAGAAAGGCAGCCTGATATCTTTGCAGAATAGGAGGGTGATAGAGTTGACTCCCATCTAATTCCAGCTGATAGCAGAGCCCATATCCTTAGCCCCCATAATATTCACAATGAATAAATGAGTACATAAATGAAACCCTGTGCCTAAATCATTGCTATTCATTTAGAATATATTTTCCCCCACTGGAGTCCATGTGTCTTGCTGGTTATTGAGTCATCATTTGGAATCTATGTTCAATACTTATGAATCATTGCAGTAATTTTCAGTCCAAGAAAAAGCAAGACATTTCTGGGTGAAAGACATGTTTGCTCAACATCCCTTCAACAAATATTTGTGCCTGGTTCTCTGTGAATCCAGTCCCAAGGTCTCTTTTGACTCCCAGACCTGGGATTTGGGCCCGTAATCAGTTGGCCCTGGTGCTTTTGGTGAAACAGCCCATGGTGGTAGGAGCAAACCAGCTCAGAACCAGAGAGCGAAAGCCGGGAAAGAGTTTGGCCAGGACCCCAGCATTCCGAGCTTCAAGGGTGCGCTCCAGATGCCTCGATTCCACCCACAGGTCCTACTTTTTTGTCTCTGTGTGCATGTGTGTATATGCACGTGTGTGTGTGCGTGCGTGTGTTTGGTTTGCTTTTATATGTGGTACGCAAGCACACCACCTCTAAACCATATCCCCAGCCCTTTTTGTAAACGTTTATTTTGAGACAGGGTCTTGCTAAATTGCCCAGCCTGGCTTTGAACTTGGGATGCTTTATAGGCCCTACTTCTTACAGGTGCAACTCCCCAGCAAGGCATCAGGAACAAGCCTTTATCACTTGGACCTCTGGGGAACACTGATGCCTAAATGACAAACTATGGTGCTTTGATATTTATTTATTTATTTTATTTTAAAGACAAAAGAATGGAGACATATCAACAACCAAACAGATATAAACCAGAATAACACAAAAACAATAAAGGAAATATAAAATTATAGAGAAGATAGTAAGGAATTAACAATGGATGCTGTATTACATGATATTATCTTTGCATTTAACCAGTTATGCAAATAAAGGCACGTACGATTAATCAAACAATTTTCTCTACCCTCATCTGCATTGTTCTCCCATCCAATCAGTCGTCTTCCCTCTGATAATAATTGTACTTTTGGTTTTATTCATTCCCTCGGGCTCTCACATTGGGAAGACACATGGCTGCTTCAAATTATGCTGCAACACACATGGGTGCACACAAATTGCTATGGCACTAGGTGGAAAAGCACCCAACCTCAACAACGGTACATAGGTAGGGACCCAGGTGCACTATGATCAGCACCCCACTGACAAGCCCTCAAGGCCCTCATGGGCCTGGTCAGGTCCACGGGGTCTCCCCCATACACTACCAGGTGGCACACCTAGGGGTCCAGTGGAGTCCACAGGATCACCCCTGTGCTTTGATATTTAAAGGCTCATCTTAGGAACTTGTATAAGAAAGGTAAGTAATAGTAAATGACCATCAGATTCTTTCTACCTTATAGCAAAAATATGCTGGAAATGGAACAGGAAGCATTACACCCCAAACAAATGAATAAATAGGTCACTTTAGCATTGCTACAGAGATTTTATGCTAAATTTTGTAGTCCAGATGATTTTAATTATTTTCAGGTACTATATAAGGACTTGTGATCAACAAATTTTTTTTAAATGCATGTATTAGTAAACTATATAAATGCAGCAAGTTTATAAGATCTCCTAGGTAGAAAAATCCTCCTGTTAATCCCCTGAACCAATTCTTCTATGAGCTGCACTCTTTAATGTAGCATCAGTTGGTTATGCAGATGCAACTTGTAAGAAAGTCCTGTATCTACATCAAAATCATTCCACTGACTTTGAAGAAAAAGAAAAATGAGAAGAAGAAGAATAAAAAGGGCACCCTCAATGAGGTAGAACATTCTAGCATTTGCTCAGCAGAATGTGGACAGCTGAGAGATCCTGGTCAGTGATTACATAATCAAACTAAAAGACTTTCCTTCAGTCTGAGTGGTTTTTGTTTCTGTCTGGGTGATTATTTAAGAGTGACTTGGCTTCCCTGGCCACTGTCTTTATTTTCTTTGGTGCTTTGTTCACTCTGTGTGCATGATGTACTGCGATCCTGAGGTTGCTCAGTGCCTTGTAGGGAGCTGGCTCCAAACACCCTGCTTCTCCTCGCAAACAAGCCTAACAGGTTTGGCGACCCCGCCGAGCAGGCTATGAGCTAAGCCAACCAGGTACAGCTCTTCTCACTGCTGCACAGTGAGCCAGTCCAGGGTTGTTTCTATTTCAAATCCCGACTTTGATTTCAAAGCTGTCTTCCGTACCACCCTGACAAGGGCTGTTGCTCAACTCGTGCCTTTTTCTTTCGTTCACAAACCTCTATTGGGGTTTATGGCAAAGGTCATAGAAATGAGTAAGACTCCACTCTTTCTAATGAAACCTCAGTCGTTTTAGGGTCTGTTGCAGAATTTGAACCAAACCAGATGGAAAATGCTCTGCACCGAGGAGTTTGGAAGACAACTGACTTTGTTAACGTTAGCGGGCTGATGGGAGGGCAAGTTTCAAATCATCAGTGCTGAGTCAGAGCAAAGCAGGGTCTTATCTATGTTTTTCAAAGCAGGATTACAAAGTCTGACAGCAAGCTACTTCATCATTGGTCACATACGTTTAGTCACACATTTCTAGGCGGATT
Source organism: Dinomys branickii (assembly GCA_004027595.1). Taxonomy (NCBI): domain Eukaryota; kingdom Metazoa; phylum Chordata; class Mammalia; order Rodentia; family Dinomyidae; genus Dinomys; species Dinomys branickii. The sequence goes on along the minus strand of PVLD010000460.1, from coordinate 261,152 downwards.
TCCTCAGAGGTGGGTTTTGGTCACAGGAGGTTGTTTATCAGGTAGTGGGGATGAAAAGGGAGTTGGTGCCAAGGGCGCAGGTGTAATCAAGGGCCTGTGCCCTTGACCGGGCCACTGTGTCTTAGGCAGGAATCTTGTCCAGGGCAGTAAGTCCTTGAAGCAGGCTGGCAAACAGGATATATTTTTCTGACCTTGGTGCAGCCACATATGGTCAGACAGAGCAGAGCCTAATTGTCTCTGAGTTTAGACAGTCAAGGCTAATTAAGTCTGGGGTCCTATCTACGAAGCTGCTAGAGTTTAAAATTTGCTCTTACATATCCGCATGCTTTATATATTACATTGGACATGCCCAGAAAGTACTATGATGTGTCCCAGAACTCTGGGATAAAGAACTGTTTTTCTATTAGAATTGTTTTCTTGTTGAGAATGCGCTTGTCTAGCCTTCTTACTTGTGAATGGTCATTTCTTAGAATACTTCTAAAGAAAAGAAGAAGCAAATTCCTCAGCTCTATGTGCTGCAGTTAATAAGACTAACAGTGTCTTCTACTCTCTAACTGGAAATTTTTGTATAGAACAATAAATACTTGTAAACTCTTCACTTAAATTCATTAACTGTTAGTATGTAGGTTCAATTCCTAGTGCCCTCCAAAATTATGTATATACTAAGCACACAAATCAATAACATAGTTTCTATATTAGGATCTTCACCATAGGCATAGGAAATACTGCAATGGAGTTTTGAAACAGGGGAGAGAGGTTGAACTCCACCCTGAACTCAAGAAGGAAAAGTGAGAATTATAGCCAAGGACCAGGTTGGGCGCCAAGGGATGGAAACGCTACAAGGAAACCTCAGTGACAGGAGATCTGCAAGATCCACCACAGAACTCTTGACAAGATAGAGCAAAGCAGTCAGATATCACTTGAAGGACGGAGGGATAATGAGCCTGCCCAAGTATCAGAAGAGATTAGCTGTGTAGGGAGGCAGAGGCTGGTCAGGATGCTTGTAAAATTGCACAATGCAGAGACTAACACAGCAGCCCAAAACTCAGGGCCTAGTTAAGAAAAGAGCTCAAGGGAACCTGAATTTGGTCAGGGAGAGAAAATTAGGAGGAAGGAATAGAAAGAAAGCTATACAGACAGATAAAAACCAAACAGCCAGAGAAAAGAGGTACCAAGGGTTTCTTCAGTGCTGCGGTAACATATTTGCTCTTGGTCTACATATGCCATCCTGGCTGTTCACTCACATACTAAATTCATCTTTTTAGTAAAATGCCTGCTGTTTACCATTTAATACTCCAGATCAGACTGCACTCCTCCCTTTGCTCCTTGAGGGTTGGCCTTTGTGGACAGCTTTAACTTTCCCTCACCCTCATGCTTCTGGTTAGGACTTGGAGGGGGGCAACATGTCAGAATTTCACAGAGCCAGTGAGGAGACTGAATTGGTGTAAATCACTTTGACTCCTGGCAGATGTCCCTGGAGTTGTCTCCAGTCACAAGCCAAAGACCAGGGCAACTAAGGGTGGGCTTCTCTCACAGCTACTGGGTTCTGGAAGCTGCCCTGTCTCCTTGGTGCTTTAGGCCTAGGAGTAATAATGGTCCCTTGGTTGCTAGCCTGGGGCACTGCTGTATCTATTGTTAGTTTCTCCTTACCTCATCCCAGCCACCCCTAACACTAGTAGGCCCGGGACCAGAGTGGACATGGAGGCCCATAGTCCTGACCCACCATGCTTGCCCCATCCGAGCTCTGTCCTGCACTATGGAGACTCACAGGCTGTACACCTCTGCAAACAATGACCTGCAGATGCACAGACATGGTGCTTCTCTCCTACAGGAACTTGGGAACAAACCCTGGGGCGGACAGGAAAGTTTAAGGTGCAGATGTTTAAAGCTTGTCTTCATTCCCTTGACCCTATGATTACTCACTCAGAGAATTCAAGAGTGGTTCTGATATTTCCACATTTCAAAAACAATGCCTCTATTAAATGTTCATTGGTTCACCCATGTGTTTCTCATTGGAAGCCTGCGCAAGATGATTGTGCTTCTAGCACTGCTAAGTGGACACTTTCTAAAGCACTTCAGGTTTGTGAGTTCCTTTATTTCTCAGAACGCTCAAGGCTGGTGGCGGAGTGGAGCCAGATCTCCTGCCTCCCTACTGGACCATCTTTACGCCACACAGCCTTGAGGCGGGGCACTCAGTGCCGCCATGGCTTTGCTATAACAGAAAATGTTGTCAGGCCCTGATCGGAGTCAAGGACACTCAGGGCTGGAAGGATTTTTCATGTTAGAGCCAGCTGCTGAGGGTGAGACCCAGAGAAAAATCAATGAACACGGAAAAGCTTGCATTATGCACCCATGGGATCAAACTGTGTGATTTATTTGCTTGAAGGCTGCTGAAAACCCATATGGCAATCGACCACTCCCTTCTCATATCTTGTGTGGAGCCTTTTGTAGTCAACTGGTGAGATAAACTTACAGAGAATACTTTTGATCTACTTGCTCCTGTGTATGTAGAAATAGGTCAAAAGCGAGCTGGGATACTGGATGATTCCATTTATATGAAAAGCTTAATACAGGAAAACTCACTGAAGGAGAGAGGGGTTTTGTGCTTGGAGGCTGGGGGTAGGAGAATGAGAAACGACGTCTAATGGGTAGGGTTTTGTTTTGGGGGTGCTAAAATGTTCTAAAATTAGATTATGGTGATTGCTGTACAACTTTGTAAATGTTAAATACTGTACCTGCTTCAAAGCACTGAGCAGTGCAGATGAAGCAGGTGAATTTTATGCTATGTAAGTTGCATCTCAATAAAGCTATTTTTAAAAGACTCACTCATAGGAACCACTGCTGGCTTTTATTTTTAATTCAATTCTCTCATGTTAATACATTACACAAATGTCTTTCATTTAACATGAACAATGATCAAATATCATTGAGCTAATATCTTTACATGCATCATTACTGAATTCTTCCAACAGTACTGTTAAATGGGTGTTATTAATTGTTCCATTACATGGATAAAGAAACTGAGGCTCCAAGAAATTATATTACTTGCATGTTGTTACACAGTCACATAGGAGGCTATGCATCTGGGGATCAAATCCAGAAATGGACTGTAAAGTCTTTGGGTTCAACATGCGGTTTAGCCTTTATTTCCATGGTGACTACTATTGTATATAGTAAAGACTTCTTGTAGAAAACAGGCAGAAATGTTCTTCTCTTGAACTGTTTATCCTGATGAGTCAGTTAGTCACCATGACTATTGTTTGTGAGGGATACAATGATAGAATGCCCCTGCCCACAAGCAGCTGTATCTGGGGGGTACACACACACATGCACACGCACATGCCAGGAACTGAGCTCAGGCTCCTGCTTGTGCTACACACATGTTCTATAATTGAACTACAGCCCCAGGGTCCACCCACTTTAGGTGTCTACAGTTTTCATGGGAAAGCCAAACTGCAGACTTGTAGATCTGCCTGAGCTCAGGGTTCTGGGCCCCCAGTTTGGATAAAACTGTGCTCCCAAGGTCCTCTGGCGTTGAACATGTTGGTCAGCATCTGACAGCATGATTCCTCAAGATTCCCCGCATTTCAAAGACTGGCTGAATAGGATGGCACTAGCGAGGCTTCCCTATGTGTATGTTTAAATATGCTGGTTCTCTCTTTGCTTCCTGCAAAATAGAGACCTGGATTCACAAGCTGTGAGAAGGAGGTACTGTTTGGCAGAATGTACAATCTCCCCATATTTGGCAATCCAGTTCCTTGTGCTTGCTACTGCTCAGCAGATTCCCAGCTGCTCTCCGTAGTCGGACTTCATCTGGCCCTTCTTTCTTGTTACATGAGCTTGACAATGATTATTTAGACTATGTTTCTACCATTCTCCCTTTAACTTTAGCCATCAAACACATTTAAGGAGTGAAACCAACTGCTAAAATGTATGAGAAACTTCTTAACTATACCCTCTGCTAGAGTTCAGGATGCTACTTGCCCTCTCTGGCATCACTGTTATTTTCCTTTGTATGGAGACTTTCAGGCATTAAGATAGTTTCCTGTGAAGGCCTGGAATCTTTCCTTGCCTCACTTCTAGCCAGCAATCTGTCTTCCTCTTGTGGAGGGAGACAGGGTGGAAAGAGCAGCTCAAGGTAAAATGAATTTGAGCCCCAGAATTTGTGGCCTTGTTTAAAAAATGGAAGTGCACTGCTCGGATGAAAGCTGCCAGTAAATGCTGAAAAAAGCAAGCTCATTCCAGCACCAGTTGTTCAGCCAAAGATTTATGGAGTGGTGTATGTGTGTGTGTGTGCCGTCTGTGTGTGTGTGTGTGTGTGTGTGCGGTTTCTGTGTGTGTGTGTGTGTGTGTGTGTGTGTCTGTGTGAGAGAGAGAGATTAAAGGCTAGGAAGAGCTTTATATATTTGATATCTTTAAATATCAACCTTTCCCACATTTATTAACCTCTGTTGCCATCTATTTTGCATAATGAATCTTTCCAGAGAAACTATTCATGGTAATACTTCATTCTTTATTCTCTAGTGTATTCCCACATGAGCATGACTTCTGATGAATGCTGTAGATGTTTAACAAGCACCAGGTTTTTATCTCCTAGCGGTAGATAGCCCTGTGAGTTAAATAAAGGTTGATTTTAATGTGGATAAACAAGTATAAGAATATAGATCTAAGGCTTTGCGAAGGAGAGGAAGTCATTTACAAACTGACAGTGGAGAGATTCTGAGAACAGAGTGTCTCAGACTTCCCATGTGATTGCTTTGCATATATCTTCTCCTGGCACTCAGCAAAACATTTTAAATTGCCAGTTGTCTTCTGAGGTTGACAATAAATCCAACCTGGAATATGCTTAATATCCATACAGAATTTTGATGAAAATGACTTTAGTTTTCTGGTATTCTCATAAAGCCAAGCAAACTTAATATTTTAATATTGTCAATTCCTGTCCTATCAGAGAAACCAAAGCAAGAAATAAATAAAAGAAACTATGTGATAAATGTTAAAAACTAACACCAGGGCAGAAGGCCAGAACTTTTATTTTAGAGATGAGGAAACTAAGGTTATTTTAGAGACAAAGAGCCTAAGGTTACATACGTCAGCAGTACCCAGAGGGCGTCCTGATCCATCTGACTGTGTGACTGAGCACCAGGCACCCCTACAGAGGGCCTTGGTCTTTCAAGCTGTCTAATGTGGATCACCACTCAGCCCAGTGAGTATGGGCATCCATGTTATCCATTGGATAACAATGGGAGGAATGTGTGTAAGAGGTTCACAGAAAGCAGAGAGCCCAGGAAGAGGGTCCAGCCCACTCTCCCCCGAGCCCTGAGGGGCAAAGAAGGAGCAGAGAGCGGACCAGCAGAGGCCAACGTCTCCGGGCTCCTTGGACACAGAGCTGCTCACACTTGGTCTAGGAATGTGGATGAGTGAAACACATAAGGAAGCATTCAGGGCAGTGATGCTCAGCCTGGACAGCACTTGAGGGTTGCTGGGGAGATTCAAAGACATCCAATGCTCAGGCTGCAGCACAGACCAAACTCCATCAGAGTATTTTCAGAGGCCTCAGTGTGGAAACAAAGCGGAAACAGCTGCTTAGGTAAGCCTCGTTTAGCCAGTTAGAACAAGGGTGCATGTCAATGATCCCGAAATACTTGAGGCTGATGCTGCTTTCTTCCCAGGGGCTCATGGAGCTGTCAGAAGCGAGTCAGTGACCCTTCTTACACTGTGGACACTTGCCATTGATTTATTGATTAGTTTTTGTGATACAGGGATTGAACATAGGGGCTTACCACTGAGCTATATCCCCAGGCTTTTTTTATTTTTTAGTTAGAGGCAGGGTCTCACTAAGACTCTAAATTGCCCAGCCTGAGTTCAAATTTATAATCTTCCTGTCTTGGCCTCAGAGAGTGCTGGGATTACAGACACGTACTAAAAGAATGCTCACTTCTTTTAGTAGTTATATGATCACATGTTGGATATGCCCTGAGTCTGGGTACCCCATGTAGGGGCCACCTTTATTTTTGCTTTGGTTAATTATTGCTATATAAAATACCACCCTGAAACTTTGTGGTTTACAATGACAATGACCTACTTCTCACCATTCTGTGGGGTGATCAGTTGATTCCTCCACTGACTCTTCAGGATTCACTCACGCAGTTGCATTTGGCTGGCCTGAAGGACATAAGGTAGCCTCACACACATCTATAGCTGGTGTTGGCTTGAGGTTGGATCTCCTGGATTCCTTCCTTGAGGCATTCATCTTCATAACCGCTAGAGTGGCTTCCACAGCAGCCTGAGGGAGCACCGCACAGGATCAAAGTGAGGCTGCAAGTCTCTGAAGGCCACGCCTTGGACACCGTGTACCTTGACTTGTTCTGCACTTTACTGGTGAAAACAAGTCTGGCGATAGTAGAATGCATCTCATAGATCCCTCACTACAGGGTATGTTGACAAAGGCCCTCAGCTTCTGTGCTGTGAAGTCCATTGCTGAGTTTGTGCAGAAGCCACAAACTAAATACTAAGGCAGACCTTCAAAGGAGAGACACAGGCTCCTTTCTTAGCCATCCTGGGCTACGAGACTCCCCAGTGCCTTTTGCCAAACCTTCCTTAGACACTTCTACCCACCCTCCTCTCCTCTGTTTTCTCTTAGGGCTGGACTCGCATCACGGCCTCGCAGTTCAGCTTTCCCACCTGCTTCCTTTCGCACAGTCTCATCCACCAACAAGACCTTCCTTGGTTAGTCTTGCCGTGAAGTCTGCTTCACAGAGGACATAGATTAACCCAACAATTTATGAGATCAGCAGAAGTCAAAGGAGGGGCAGCACAGTCACACTGCAGAGAAGCACAAGAAGAATTGTTCCTGCCATCTTTGTAAACAACCAGCTGGGGTTTCCCTCCGTAACTCTCAGCCCAGGCACTTGGGCGGAGTTGGTTCTCCTCCTGGCACCATGGTGGGCATCTAATTAGTTCCTTCCCTCTCAGGCATCACCACTGGTTTATGAATGGGTATATGATTTTGTTGGCACCAATGAGGAACAACTAGACTTTCACAGAGGCTTTTGGGAGAGAAGATTATCTTTCCCATTGAACTCAAAACTAGGAGCTTGTGGAGCTACAGCCCCTGAAGCCCTCCATGTGGATTCATATTTCAACTTCTGTTTATTCCATGCCCATCTGTACTTTTTTCTATTGTTCTATAGTAAATTACCATACATTGGTGGTATAAGATAATACATTTATTATCTCACTATTTCTGGGGCTCAGGGCCTTGCTTAACTGGATCTTTTGCTCAGAATCTCACACCAAAATTGAAAATCAAGGGTGTGCACCTATCCGAGTCTCATCTTGAGGCTGGAATGGGAAAGAATCTGGTCCCAAGCTCACTCAGAATGTTGGGAAAGTTCATTTCCTTCAAGTTATCTGACGGGTGCCTAGGTTTATGCTGCCTGCTGGCCACAGCCCACTCTCAGTACCTAGAAGCTGTGCATATTTCCTTGACGTGTGGCCCACAGGATGCATTTTCTGTCGGTTACAACAGCCAAGGTCCAGGCCCTGCTGAGGGAGGGCAGGGCAGAGCAGGCTCGAGGGCATTGCTCCAGGGATTCTCCAGCCTTCTGTTCCACCACCAGACCAAGCCAGTGTCTCTCTTAGTGCTGAGCCCTGAACTTCCCATCTCTGGCAAGCTCTTTACAGCAAATACACACTTAGACAACACAGCCACAACTGAACTTGGCTTTATCTTAACATCTGCCTCTTGGATTAGTCCCAGAAATACACTGATAAGATAGACAACGCATGCCTGTGTTTGCCCCTAAACATCTGAGCTCTCCCACTCTGACTTGTACGCAGCACAAGAAAGGTGTTTTCTGGATGACGCTTTTGTAAACAACGCTGATGGAAACAGTCTTGAGGCAATGACTGTGGGGGAGGCAGGAGGTCGGGTAGCAGAAGGAGAACTCACCTCTCCTGTACCACCCTGAATGCAGAGCATTAGTTTGCTTATTTAATCCTAACTATGCTCTGCGCACCATTCCAAGTATGTCAGTATATTACCGCATTTAATACTCAGAACCACCTCACAAGGTGAGGGCTATTATTATGCTGACTTTACAAATTAAGTAACTAAGGCAGCAAGACAAGTCACATAGCCTAGCATCACATGCAGGCACCCAGGCCTGAGTGCTTTCTGGGTCCTTACTCACTGGGCATAGAACTCTCCGAGAGGAACTCCCCCACAGCAGTCTTAAAGTAACGCACTGAAATGCCACACAGTCATGCAGGCTCTGATGAAATCATCTCAGAGGACGCACTTCACACCAGGGCCATTCCCTCAGCATGGGACAGACATACAGGAGGCCACCCTTGAGACACAGAGAGGCTGGACGCAAAGGGCAGTGGCTCTTCGCGCCCACTGTCAGCTGAAGATACAGCTTAAAGGTGCTGCTGCCCCAAATGGCCAGGTTTCTGTGAAAAGCGCCTTTGTCCGCCTTCAAGAGAGCAGCCTCCCCTCACATCTGGGCAGCTGTGGGCCGGGCACCTGCTCTGGCCACCGTGCCTCCAGCCCAAGAGCAGCAGTTCCCGGCCGGAAGGAAGACACTGGAGCAAACACACTGCTGTGGTTGCCATTCAGGGAGACAGCTACAGGGGAAAAAAAGGAAAAGAAAAGCAGAACAGGAGGCACCGCTCTCCCCTCAGACGGGGACTGCTGGGCCGGATGGCCGCCTTCTCTTGGCACTGAAATGGCAACTTTAAGGGTGAGGATGCCCGTTTATAGTTCTGTTGCCTTGTTATAAGATGGACACATCTTTGTCCCTGTCACACAGACCTGTTCAGACCCAGCTACCGCAGGGTGTGAGGCGGACTCCATCGGGTGAGGATTGAGGACGAATGCCGTCACCGCTGTGAGTTCTGAGAAGATTCAAGAGGGTGCACAGTTTGCATCAGGGAGGGTTCAGAGTCAGCTTGTGCCTCTCTCCCTCCCAATTTAAGCCTCCACATCAAGCAAAGAAGTTCCTAGAAATTCTCCTCGTTCAGTAACAGCTTGTTCTCTGGCGTCCTAGGAGAAACGACGATTCGCAAAAATGAGTATTTCCTACACACAAACCCATTACTGTCTACTGCGCTGTTCATCAGGGTAGCTGCTAACCCCACGCAGCTGTTGCATACTACAAAGCTGGCTGGCATGACTCAAGATGTTTGGTAAGCTTAAAGTGTATAATAGATTTCAAACATCTTGTAAAAAAAAAAGTAGTTATGAGCCGCATGTGGAGCCACCTCGAATTCATATGTTGAATATCATCTCATAATGTCAACAGGCAGGAAGGAAGAGCTGGGCCTTGGGGAGGTACTTAGGGTCAGATGAGGTTAGGAAATAGGGGCCCCATGAGGGGATTCATGTCCTTTTAGGAAAGGAAAAAGACTAGAGCTTGTGCTTTTTGCCATGTGAAGGCACAGCAAACAGTTGGTCTGCAAACCAGGAAGAGGGTTCTCACAAGCCATGGAGTCTGTCAGTATCCGGACTGTCACTTCTCAGCCTATAAAATTATGAGAAATAAACGTCTGTTACTTAACCCACCTAGTGGATGGTATGTTTTGTGTAACAATCTGCACCAAGACAGAAGGAAAAATATCTCAGTGATAGTTTTTATGTTGATTACACTTTGAGATAGTGGTTTGGTAATACGTGGGTACATGAGGTACCTAATTACAATTTCACCTCTTTGCCTACTTTGCTAACTAGAAAATATAAAAGCTCTCATTTTGACTTACTTTCTAAAAAAAGATTAAATCAATATTTTAATTAGAACTTTTATTTTGAAATAATTATAGATTCACAAGCACTTGTTAGAAATAATACAAAGAGATCCCTTGTAGCCTCCACATAATTTTCCACAAAGACAGCCTCTTGTAAATGTTTAGTGTAATTTCATAACTTGAACACTGTACTGATACAGTCAAGATGCCTGTGCTGATAGATCACAAGACTGTGTTGCCGCCTACTACCCTGCCATCCCGCACTCTTGGAAATAATGCCTGGCCTCCAAACACTGTTCTACACTTGAATGGATTTGTCATTTTGAGAACGTTGTGTAAATAGACTCATTCTGTGTGTGGTCCTTTGAGATTGGCTTTTTTCATTCAGAAGAATTCTTTAGGAGTTCCTTCAGCTGGTGTCCCTATTTACTGCTGGTTAGCATTCCACGACATGGAAAGACCACAGTTTGTTCAACCACTCACCCAAGAGAAACACATCTGCATTGTTTCCAGTTTGGGTCTATTACAAACAAAGACAGCTGGACTAGCATCCCATACAGCATTCTATAAATATTTAAAGCATCCTATAGGCCTGTAATCAATACATTCGCATGTGAACCTGAGTTTTCCTTTCTCAGTATATGTGCCCCAGGATGCAGTTTATAACTAGTTGAGAAGTCATGTAAGATACCGCCAAACTGTCTTCTGGAGTGGCTGTACCACCTTACATTCCACACGGAGCATGAGTGATCCTGTCTTACCACATTTCCCTGGCATTTGGAATTGGCACTGTTTCTCATTTTAGCCATTTTAATACTGCATCAAGGTGATATGTGATTCTGCTTTTAATGTGCACTTCTCAGCTGTCTCAGGGTTGAATATTTTTTCACTTTCAAGCATTTATTTTGCATCTGTATGTCTTCCCTGGGAAATTAGCTCTTTGTACCCTTTGGCCATTTTCTCATAGGATTAATTGCTCTTACTGTTGAGATTTGAGTTGTTTGTATATTGTGAATATTAGTCTTTTATCAGAAATGTAGATTTCAAATATTTTCTCCCAGTTTTTCTTCCTCTTAACAGGACCTTTCTCAAAGTAATGTTTTTAAAATTTTGATGAAGTCTAATATATCAGCCTTTCTTTTATGGGCCCTGGTTTTGTATGCCTTTGGTGCCAAGCCTAAAACATCTTTGCCTAGTTCTTGTAGATTTCTCTCCAATGATTTTATAATTTTTCTGTTTGTCTGGATCATTTTGAGCTAGTTTTAATATTGGGTGTGAGACTTATACATAGCAGTGCCCCCCACCCCGTGGGTATACAATTGTTTCAGCATCATTTGTTTAAAAGGTTATTATTCTCCTACTCTGTCAAAAACTAAGTGAGTGTATGTGTGTGGATCTGCTTCTGGCTCTTCTGATCCACTGAGATATGTGTCTACCCCTTCACCAGTACACACACACTTTACTAATGTAGTTGCATGGTAAGTCTTGGACTCTGGTAGACTGGTTCTTTCCAGTTTATTTTTTATTTATTTAAGCTGTTCCATATTCTTTGCCTTTTATTTGCTACCCTGACATTCTGTGTAGAATAATCCTCTCTACAATTACAAGAAAAATTTTACTAGCATTTTGATACCAATTGTGCTAATAATTCTGTATGTTATTTAAGGAGAATAGAAAATTTATTATGTCGAATCTTCTAAATCCTGCACATAGTATGTCTCCTCATTTATTAGAGTTGTTATTTCTCTAATTTCAGAATTTTGTGCTTTTTAGCAGACAAGCCTCTGGACACGTTCTGTTCTGTTTACACCTGAATCAGTGTCTCTCTGCCTCTCCCTACCCCCCTTCTTCATTGTAGATGATATTGTATTTTTAATTTTGGTGTTTAATTTTAAACTTGCAGTTATATAGAAGTATGATTGATTTTTATGTTTATCTCATAGAGAACTTAATGAACCTACTTATTAATTTTAGGAGTTTTGTTTCTGTGCTGGAGATTGAACCCAGGGCTTGTGCATGCTAAGCATGTGCTCTTCCACTGAGGCATGTCCCCAAACCCAAGAGGCCACTAATTGTACTTTTAGTTCAATTGTTAAGTTTAAGTTTAGTTCAATTGTTAATATATATGTACACACACATATACAAACATATATAAAGTTTTAGGCTATAAACACAAATATATGTGTATATGTATTTATATTGTTTATATATATAACTTTTTAGGTTTAAATGTATATATGATATATATATCTCAAGATTTTTTCTGTCACTGAAACAATAAAGATTAAAGGGAAATTATTGCTAGTATATGAGATATATACGAGATACATACCAAGACTTTTTCTTTGACTGAAACAATAAACGTTAAAGGAGAATTATTAGAGGCCAGTGAGGATGAGTCTTGGCTCCCCATTCGGCCTCTCTGATGGTTTAGCAGACCTCTCATAGCCTTGTGGGCGTGAGCATTTGGGCTTCGCACCCCACATTTGCCAGCATAGACGGGAGAGGTGCCACGATTTGTCTATGGTGCTTGGCCAAAGCAGAGCAGCTGCTGTCTAATGGCATCTTGCTAGGCTGCCTATTTCTTTGTTCTTTATCTAGAGAGTCAACTTTTGTTGGAGTTTTTTGCTCATCTACTACCCCTTAGTCTTTCTGGGTTGTCTAGTTCTTTTGCTCCAAGTCTGGGACATACAAAGCAAAAGGAAACTCAGGAAATACATTACAGCATTATTTCTTATGTCCTCAAGTCTGGCTAGTTTGCTTTCTCTGCACATTAAGAGTCTAATGTTTGTTAATATAAAAGGCCTAGGGGTTTTAGCCCTTGGTGAGAGAAATAGAGAAAAGATTACATATTCCATCTTTGCAGAAGTTAAATTAAATAGATTTTAAATTAACTTTTAAGTAGGGTTTCTTTTTATCATAGCTGAGTTTATTTTTGATGATAAAAATAATAGATTAAGATATTTTTCTCTTTTCTTTAGAGTAGGACAATTTATTGGGAAAAGAAATAGGGAACAGAAACAGCTCCTGAAAGGTAAGAGGAGTCTCGAATGGGTTGCAATAAAATATTTTGCTTCTTAGTCATTTAAAAAAAAAGATGTCTTTCTTCATGACACCCGAGTCTCCTAATGGAAGCTGATTATTATCTTTTGCTACATCAATTATATCAATGATCTCAGCACTACTCTGGTGAGTAGGGGTATTTCTGCTATAGTAATGTCTCAGTCTGCTGTGACTGTTTAGTTTTTCTAATTTTTCTTCTTCATTTTTTAGTGAGCTACAATAATAATTAGAAATATTTAGCAAGTAATTATTATAGATCAGACATGGTGAACAGTGATAAACATGTCTTTTGTCATAGCTCATTTAATTTGCCCCACAGCAGTAAGACATTAGCACTCATCATACCTGGTTTACAGTGAAATAGAGGCTTGGAGAGGTTTCCTGTAACTGTACTGCAAGTGACTGGGTAATTAGAAGCAAATGCAGGTCTCCAACCTGGGCCCTATGACTCCAGTCAAAATGCCCCAGCAGCACTGAATTAGTTATGGAAGTGTGCTATGTGGAGTGACAGTCCAGAGCACAGAGACTCCTAAGCACTCAAGCATTAATGTGCTTCCTTTGTGAGTTTTCTTCAGGCTTTAAAGATTTACTTTTCTTTACAATTTAAGACTGTATTCTGTATAGCTGTTTGCCAGAGACATGACTTTTCAGTGCATATTATGATGCGAGTTCATATGCAGGATTTGTATTTGTGTGGATGGCTGAGCCACGAGCTCTGTGTCAAACGTTCGGGAAAACCCTTAGTTTACCCCAGAGAGTCTATTGTGCTATGTGTGGACTGAAGGAATCCCAGTGCTTCCGAAAGTTTTCTAAAGGTGGCAGAATTGGTAATAAGAAGGAATTTTAACCACAATTCATTTAATCTTTTTAAATTTGCATTCACAAAAGGTCCATATCTTTAAAGACATAGTCTAGGTGAACCAAGCAGGAAGATAGATTTCTTTTACACAGCAAGACACACGACTACATCCAGTTTCCAGATGCCCCATTGTTCTTTGTGCTCTAGGCACTAGAAATTCCCAGTACTGGGAGTTCTTTTTCCCTGAAGCTTCACTTCTGCGCGAAAAGACAAGAGTTAGGGGTTGGAATGGAGAGTGATTTCCTACCATCTCCCTTTGTCCTTGAGTTTTTCTCTTGTCTTCACCCTGACTCCAGGGTGCCCCTAGACTGAGCCTGCCTGGGGAAGTGATGTTTGAGCTGCATATGTTGTACACACGTTCAATGCGAAATCTGCAGTAAGATCTAACTCTGATCAGTAGGAAGCTGGGAGACATTTGGGAAAGGTTACTTGGTAGGCTAAGATTTCCCTCCCAAATAGCTAGATGTCTGGCTGCATCACCTAGAGAAATAGATGAAAAGGAACATCTTCAAAATTTGTGTTTAAGATGGTGAGTTTCAAAAAGCAAAACAATATGTCTGTGTAGAAAAATATGTCTGTGGAAGAAAGATACTAATTCTGCTACCCATTTGGGTTTTACTTTATGAGCTGACAATAGGAAGGAACGGGTTAAAAGTATGCTTGCAGGTTAAGCGGAGATCAAGCCTGTGTCACAATAGCAGCAGGGAGCCAGGGAGTGAAGTCAGTGTACACTTCGTCTATTCACTGCTCACCATCGCTCAAATGCACTCATGCTTGAAGAATGTGCTGTGTAGTTTTCTGTCCACATCATTTTATTTTCTCAAAACGCGTCTATCTCTTGGGAAATTCATGACTTCCAGCTTTTGCTTGTGGAATTCTTCAGCTGTTCATCAAACTTAATTCCATCGGCAGAGGATCGAGACAAAGGCACAGTTCCTGCTCTCAGAAGCTCTGACCCATGCTGCGCCAAGTTCCTTCCGAGTGCGGAGTGGTGAACTCTTGGGCCAGCCGCCGCACTGCACCCTGGACAAGCTGGACTACTGCCCTTGTGGCACTGGGGGAAATCTCAAGGCCATCTCTGTGAGCTTTGAGCAGAAAAGAGCATCTGACGAAAAGGCTATCAAAGCTGGGGCCAAGTGAGAGGCAAGGGATGCTGAGAAGTGTGACCCCATTGCTCTGAAATGGAAGGTTTCCTTAGTGAAACAGCGGCCATAGCAAGAGTTCCACCAAGAGTTTTCTGGAACATTCTGGAGAGGAACCTTGCAGTGTAGCCAATTTGTGACTCTGGTTAGCACCTCCTGTGTTCTGAGAGCAGCCTCACTGATTGATATTTTTGTGCTGTAGCCAACCACACTAACCTGAATCGGTTCTCTGAGTGACCTACTTTCCTGTAGCTGCTGTACTAAATAAACACAAACTTCTTGCCTTAAAACAATGCAGATCTATTACCTTACAGCTCTGGCAAACAGCAATCTGACAGAGGTTTCACCGAGTTAAAGTGAAGGTGCGGTCAGAGTTGCATTCTTTTCAGAGATGCAGAAGAAAACCTATTTCTGTCTTTTCCCCTCCTCTAGAGGCTGCCTGCTCTCCTTGGCTCATGGCCCTCTTGCCCTTCCCGGCCAGCAATGACAGCTGAGCTCTTCCTACCTCTGGCTGTCTCCAGTTTAGGAGTCCTTTGATTCCACTGGGGTTACCTGGGTATTCCAGGACAATCTCCCTATTTTAAGGTCAAGGATTAGCAACATTAGTTTCCTGTCACATGTAATATAAGATGTCCTTGGGGAGCAACTATTTTATCACGGAATCCCTTGTGTCTGAAAAATTTAACAGTTTTTTCAAGGTAACAAATTTCCTCAATGTTTATTCATCAGAAGAAGTATTTCTCCTTCACTTTTTTACCTGTAACTTATTGAAGTATTACAGTGATATTTGGGAGCTACACAAGTTTTCAATACTAAAGCCATGATAAAGAAATATGATGGTATAAAAAATGTGGTTGATTTTTTCCTTTGGTTTTTAAAGTGCATTTTCTATGTCCTCAATTAGTGTCCCACTAATGCAAGGAATAAAATTAAAAATTTGGATAAATGATAAATACACAATATGATATCACTAATAGAATCTCTTTGGTTTTTGAAGGATAATTTCATAGGATTAAGAGTCCTAGTTTATATCTTTCCACACTTTAAATATTTATTTCATTTTCTTCTTACTTGTATGGTTTCTGAGAATTCAGGTGCAATTCTTCTTATTGCTCATATATAGATATGGTGTTTTTTCCCTCTGGTTTCTTTCAAAACTTTTTTCTCCATTTTTGATTTTCTGCAGTTTGAAGATGATATGCCCAGGTGTACAAGGGGTGATTGAAGTGTGTGGCTAATGTTTAAGTTTAAAAAAGTTATTTCAATAAAAGACACATTGCCCTTGATCCCCCTCAAAACACTTATTGGGAAAACACTTATCCCATCAATCCTGTCACTTTTTTATTAGTACACGTTTGTAGAACATAATGTCTGAATTCCTTGTGTGGAGTTGGAACATGCACACACTACATTATAATTTCTTTTTATCCCTTTCCCCTCCCCTTCCTGTTCCTCTCTCCATCTCTTGCTCCCTTTCCCCCTTGAGAAACATCTATCCCTCTATTTCCTATCATCTGTCTTTTATTTTGCTCTTTATTTGTACTCTTGAGTTTTCATAGAAAAGAAGCCATGCAATATTGAAATGTGTGCGCTGGGCCTGGGATATACCTCAGTGGCACAAATGCCTGCCTGGCAAGCGCAAGATCCTGAGCTCGATTCCTGGTACCAAAAAAACCCCCACAAAAGTGGAAATGTGTGTGTGTGTGTGTGTGTGTGTGTGTGTGTGTGTGTGCGTGCGCGCACGTGTGTGTGTGCGTCTGTGTGAGCTACTTCACTTAACATTAAGGTCTCAGGGAGCATCCATTGTCCCACGAAGGGCTACATTTACCCTTCTCTATGGGAAGAAGTACTCCAGTGCGTGTACATACTGCATTTGCTCTATCCATTCTTTTGCTGGTGGACATAGAGGCTGCTTCCAAAATTTAGTCATTATGATTTGTGCTGCTATAAACATGGGTATGCATGGATCATTGTCATATGATGTCTTTTAACACTTGCAGGAAGATACACAGAAGGGGAATAGCTGGATCAAATGAAATTCTAGTTTCAGCTTTTTCAGTAATTTCCATACTGATTTCTAAAGTACTTGGATTAGTTTACATTCCCGCCAATGTACAGAGGGTTTCCTTTTCCCCAGCAGCTTTGCTAGCATTAGTCATCATTTGCTCTCTTGATGATAGACATTCTTTCTGGGGTAAAATGTGATCTTGGTGTTGTTTTAATTTGCAGCTCTCTAGCAGCCAGTGACGTTGAGCATTTCTTCTTGTATTTATTGGCATTCATACTTCTGAGATTTGTTTATTCATTTTCATTCCCCTTTTTTGATCAAGTCTCTTACTGGGGCGGTCTAAGTTTTTGAGTTCTTTAAATAGTCTAGGTATTACTTCTCTCTCTGAAGTATAGCTGCCAACTTTTCCCATTCTATAGCTGTCTTTTCACTCTGCTTGTTCTTTTGCTGTGCAGAAATTTTTTATTAGGTATGACTCCATTTGTTGATTCTCAGTACCATTTCTTGTGCAACCAGGTTTCTGCTTAGAATATCCTTGCTATGCCTGTGGTTTCAGGAGCTTTACTGATTTTGTCTTCCGGCAGGTTAAGTGTTCCCATTTTAATATTTAGTTCTTTGATCCATTTTGATTTTAGTTTAGTATATGGTGAAAGATACAGCTTTAGACTCAACCTTCTGCATGTGGATAGCGAGGTTTCCAAGTACCGTTTATTAAAGAGGCTATCTTTCCTTCAGTGTTTGTTTTGTCAAAGATCAGATAGCTGAGTGTGCCTAGGCTTATTTCTGCATCCTCTCTTCTATTGCATTGATCTTCATGTCCGTTTTTGTGCTAATACCATCCTGTTTTTATCCCAGTAGCTTTGTAATAGAACTACAAATCCAGGATTTTGGTGTTTCCACTTTGCTCTTATTACCCAGGATTGCTTTCTTCACTTCTGAAGAATGCTGTATAGCCGTTTTGACTATATTGGTTCTGCCTCTCCAGGAGTGGGATATCTTTCCATTTTCTGATGTCTTCTACTTTCTTTCTGAGAATGCTATAGTTTTCATTGTAGAGGTCTTTGACTTCCTTAGTTAATTTTTGTTGGTGCTATTTTTCCTAATGTTTTTTTCATTACTAGTGCACAGAAATACTATGGATTTTCATTTGTTGACTTTGTATCCTGTTATATTACTGAAATTTTGTAATCAAGTCTAAGAATGTTTCAGTGGATTTTTTGGGTCCTCTGCAAATAATGATAACTTGACTTCTTACTTTCCTGAGTACATATGCATCCCTTTTATATCTTTTTCTTGGACTGTGGTGAAGAGAAGTGGTTAGTGAACATCTTTGTCCTACTCCTGATTTTAGAGGGAAAGCTTTCAGTTTCCCCCCATTTAATATGATGTTGGCAGTACATCTGTTATAAATAACTTTTATCAGATTGAGATAAGGTCCTTCTACACCCATTTTCTTCAGTATTTTTTTATCATGAAAAGATGTTTGATTTTTGTCAAAGGCAAAACATCTACTGAGATGATGTGATTTTTGTCGTTGCTTCTGTTTATGTAGTATATTAGATTTATTGATTTACATATGTTGAACCATCCTCGCATCCTTGGGATGAAGCCTACTTGGACATGATATATGATATTTTAGATACTTTTGTATGTTGTTTTCCAGTATCTTGAGGATTTTTGCTTCTTATGTTCATTATGGAGATTGGCCTATGTAGTTCTCTGTTTTGGTTGGATCACTGTCTGGAGGCATTTTGTTGGCTTGTCTTCTCATGTTTCTTGTTTTATTTTTATTTTTTGCATTGAGGCTTGTGGGTTGATTGTAGTGGAAAGCACTGTTTTTAGTGTGGAGATCTCTTTAGTTAGCGTCAACTTTTAAGTGGTGTTCTCTGAGCGTGCCTAACTATTGGCCTTTGTCTCTGTTCTAGGCTCCGACTCCCTCTGTTTACTTGAGATGGGTGGTTGCAGCATATTTGGCCCAATATCCAGTTCTCTAGGCATGGACCAGAGTATGCTTAATGACTTCAAGGCATCCAGATATTGGCATCCCCAAACCCAGTTAATAACACCACTGTGTCACCTTGGCTATGGTTATAAAATCAGTATCAATGATACCATCAAATACAAACTGAATATTGACAAGTCTTAAGGACTAATAAAGTATGGCCCCTAATTATAGAAAAGAGATCTGTAATTATAGGATGAACACTAGCCAAACCAAGTATTGACACCCTATTGATAAATATTACTAAAGTAAATATTTTAAATATTTACTAAATGGAACAATTTCACCTCTACTGACAATACAGCAGTATTCAATAGCAATAGCTTAAAGTTAACAGCTATCATAGAGATTAATAAAGCTCAGTAGTTACAGATTAATAAATCTCAGTAGTAGGTAGAAAGGGTGAGGAACTAGTGAATGAAAAAAACAAAATTTGAAAAATTAACCCATGAGATATGAGAAGGAGGAGAGAAAAGTGACACCTGGGTACTTTTGTGGAATAAAAGGAAATCGATAGTGATGGAGAAGAGTTGCAGGAAAAAGCAAAAAACAAGAAGAAAAAAGATAAACAGAGAGAAAAAGCAGGAAATGAAAGGTATAAAGGAAGAGGACAAAAGTTGAAAGAAAAAAAAAGAGAAAGTGAGATAAAGGAAATTAAAAGAGGGCAGAAAACAGAAATGACACTTGATCTTAGCCAAAAGGCCAAGAAGCAATAGAAAAGCAGAAATGAAATGCCCAAATCCTCCAAAACCTTGATGAAGGAAAGATACAAATAGTACAAGATAGAAAGATTTTTAAAAGGTTGAGTCAAAGAAAAAAATATTGTGTTATTGAACAAGTGGTTTCTTTGTAATACCTGTGGTCTTGGGATCTAGTCACAATTTTCTATGCCTGACTTTGGGGCCTACAGTTTTCAAAGTGCTCTCCCCGCACCGAGGCCCCTCTTTCCACCCAAGCCAAGGCCTGCCGCCCCCCCCACCCCGAAATGGGTAACATGGCCAGCCCTTTGCTCCCTACTGGTTGGAGGCTGCAGGGTGGGGCTGGGGTGGACTATCAGACTTGGTGTCCAGTCATGGGGTGTGGTTCTCCTTTCTCCCCTCAGGTGCTGTCCTTGTCAGGTTGGCCAGTCAGTCCTCATCCCTGCTGCCCCATGCCATAGACATGGCTTGGAGTTGGTGGTTGGTTGTGCCCTGGCCTCTTCTCTGGAGGCACTGCTTGTCCATGGGCGCCCCCCCCCCACTTACTCCCCTGCGGGGGAGTACCACACCTGCGCCCACGGGTCTGCCTGTCACATGGGGGGGGGGGGGACTCTTGCTGCTTCTGAAGCAATCCTGGAAGTCGTTTTTCTGAGTGTCTTTATGAGGTGTGATCAAAAACATGGTGAATGCTTCTACCAAGCACCTTCCCATAGCAAGCCAGGCTGTTAACAACAGAAGAGTGTGTTGTCATCTAGTTTATTCACCAGATCTGGTACCCTGTGATATCTTGCTCTTCCCCCAAATAAAAATGACCATGAAAGGCAACCATTTTGGAGTTTTCATGACAGAGGCAGCCGTGAAAGCACACCTGAAGACATGGAGGAGAGATTCCCAAACTGCTTCCGAACATGACGAGCACAAAACGCTAAGTGTGTTGAGAGCAAGGGAATTCTGAGAGGATTAATTACAATGTCATTTACTGTAAAAATCTTCTAAAAATGAAATACTGTATTTTTCAATCACACCACATAGTTTGCCTTGGTGTCTACCCTGGTGTTCCCTGAACTTGCTGGATCTGAGTTTGGTGCCTCATGTTGTTTTGGGAAATGCTCCGTTCTCATTGCCTCAACTCTCTCCCTCATCTGTACTATCTGGACATTCCCATCACAGTACGTTACACGTTTGGGAGTTACCCCACTGCTTCCAGCTTGGTTTTTTGTTTTTATTTATTTTTCTCCCTCTGCTTTTGTTCTTCAAAGTTTCTATAGACAAATCCTCAAACTCAGCAAGTTTTTCCTTGGCCATATTTGGTCTACTAATGGTCCCATTTGTTATAGTGTTTCGGATTTCTCGCATTTCTTTTTTATTCTTTCCTTAGAACTATGCTTACACTGTCCCTCTCTATGCTTACATTGTTTTTCATGTTATCTACTTTTTCCATTAGAGCCCTTTGCCTATTAATCATGAGCATTTTAAATTCCCACTCTGATAATTCTAATATCCTTGCCCTGAATTCTGGATCTGATGCTTTCTCTGTTTCTTCACAATGCAGGAGTTTATTTCTGTTTTTTGGTTTTTAGGGTGGCTTATAGTTGTTTCCTTGCAGGATGGCCCTGGGTGTAAAGAGCACCAGGAAATGGCCCATTAATGGCGCA
The DNA here is from genome assembly GCA_004027595.1 of Dinomys branickii. Lineage (NCBI taxonomy): Eukaryota > Metazoa > Chordata > Mammalia > Rodentia > Dinomyidae > Dinomys > Dinomys branickii. Next base: position 239,978 of record PVLD010000460.1, on the reverse strand, counting down.
GTGCTAAGGTCACAGGGAGCACTGCTTCTTTTGGGAGGAACAGTCTGCACTCTGGGCTGCCCCCTGCACAAGCACCTCCCGGTGTCTCCTGCCTTAGGGTGGTCGGAGGGCCTTGGAGTGGGCACTGCCCTTCTCCGAGGTTAGTCAGGCTCTCATAAACTCTCCTAAGTCTTGAGAAAAATGGTTTTCTCTCGTGAGCTTGTGAAGAGCTACACGTTATGTGGATGTGTACCCAAACGGCTGCTTTCCCTCACCCTGCCCCACGTTGGGGTAGGGGTGTTTTCCTCTGATCTTCACTGGAGGAAGTGGTACCGACCCAGGACCTGAGCTCACGACAGTGGGCCTCTGCCCAGCTTTTCACTCATGCTGATGTGCCGCGATGATGGCTGAGCTTCTGGCTTTCTGACCCTGGTCCTGGCGTGAGTGGTTTTGGCTCTGCTAGCTGTGATTCTCATGTCTCTCCTATCTTGTGTTGCTTCTCTGTCTTTCCAGCTTGGAGGGCAGCAGGGGACTCGCTTTTCTGACAGATCTAATAACAGTGGTTGATGTTTCAGTGTGTTTGGACGGTTTAGTTGCTTCAGGACAGAATGCTCACTTCAAACTCCTTCCAAGTCAAACCAGAAAACAGGCATCTCCTGTTACTTGTAACGTATCTGTGCATTTCTACTCATAGTGTTTCTTATAAACAACACATGATGGGTGTTGCTTTTTATCTGACAATCTCAAGAAACTAACATATAGGCATGTGGCTAACTGAAGTGGGGAAAGTCAATTTGGTTAGAGTTCTCTTTATCACTCAGAATCACTAAATCAGTTCCTTGGCGCTGAATTGCACAAAACATTTGATGTATCCTTTTTTCCTCCTGAATTTACTCAAGCTCTATCACAAGTTCCAGAAACACTGGCACAGATTCTTTTATATAGGCGTCTTTGAATAAAATTTCCCTTAAATACATTGAGCCACTATACTATTTTGTTCTTTTGGAAAAAAAATTTTTTAATCCATAGAATTATGTCTAACAATAATAGTTGGGTCAAAATATCTTATGAAACGATTTGAAACTTTGACAGTGTTTTCTGAAAAACTGACAGCATTGGCTTTGAATGCAATTTTATTTAGTTTTGGATCATTTCAAAGAATACAGGCATGTAGTCTTCACCGCAAAACTCATTCCTTCACCCTTTAGTCTGAGGACTTAACTAATGAAGGACTTAAATGGTTAAATGCAATTTCAGTGCATTTCAGCATATTTTACAGCAACATATTCTGACATTAGCAATAGCCTTGGCAGGGCATGGAAAGGAGCCTCTCATTTTAAAGTTCTGTTTCAACAAGATCGGGAGCAGTTTCCCTAACTTACTGTTCTTAACGAGAATATGACTTTACTAAGTAGGCAGCAGATAAGCTCTCACAATGTGGCCTAGAAAATGTCCCTTTGGTTTGTAAGTTTTAAACATGTTCTCTCGTCTCTGATTTTCTCCCGAAATTAAATGTCACCATATGTGCCAAGTCTCTGGTGGGACATTCTTTCCCTTTTCCACCCTGCCTCCATGCCCGCACCATCCTTTGGTCAGAGGAGCAGAATGTCTTTGTGTCTCCAAGCAGCTGGTGAGGCGGATCCAGGAGCCAAGGGCAAGGGCAGGCAGGGGGAGGAAATGACTGCGGATTCCTCTGCACAGAAGGAGACTGAGGCGGGAATGGCTGGATCATTATTTTTTAACAATGAAAACTAATTACTGTCTTTAAAAAGTGCTCCAGTGGGCTGGGGAAATGGCTCTGTGGTGGAGAGCTTCCCTAGGATGTGTGGGGTCTTGGTTCCAATCTCTAGCGCTGCAAATCTAAAAAACATGAGGGGCTTTAAAATGCTGCAGTACCAGCTTCCAAAGAACACCGTTTTTTCATCCTGGTTTTGCTCACCACTCTGGGCTTTCGTGACCAGCTAACTCATCTCACACTAGGGGCCCAGGGCTTAAACCTTAGCCCTCAGCACGCGAGGCAGCTGGGCGCTCATTCCAGGCAAAGCTCTGGGCTGCAGCTGTGAGCAGCTCTTCATCCCTTGGGCTCAGCAGCGTCCCACAGGACAGCCGTCCCTTGATCCTCAGCCTAGTTTTCCCTACAACTGGGTCTGTGTCAAGGATTTGCTGCAAGTTTATTTAGGTGCAGAGCAAAGGGTGTGAAGCAAGGCAGGAAAGCATGGCAACAAAGGGCGCATTAACAGGAAGGCTCTGCTTTCAGCAGCTGGGACTCTGTCCTACTGTGGCCTCCCCGCAGGCCACAAGGCTGGAGTATGCGCTCACCTCCCTGGCCTTTCCTGGTTAAGAATCATTCCTTCAGTGTGAATTTTGGTTTCTGGCCTGTGGCCACATAATGCTAGAAGGATGCAGGCCACCCCCACCCTGGAGGACAACTGTATACAGTGACCTCCACATGGACCATCGAATACAGAAGGGTAGGCACCCTCAGCACTTCTGAGGATAACCCAAGGTCAGTCCCCAATCCACGTATGTTTGCAGTTGTGCTTCTGCATGACTGCTTGCAAGGCATTTACCTGGGACTCTGGTAAGTCACCATTCTTAGGGTGAAGCGAGCGATTTATTTGGAGAACACTTATCCCAGAGACTGAAATGGTAGTATCTACAGAGATTGTGCACATAAAACCTGGAGGCCTGGCTTTGGGAGACAGAGATTCCATCTCACTTCTGCATTGCCTCAGACCCTTGCTCCCTGCCTCATCACTCCAAGATAGTAATGCCACAGCCCAGATTTTGCTTTTTTTTAAAAACAAGCTAAAGAGAGTGATGCACAACTGTAATCTCAGTCAATAGGAGGCTGAGGCAGGAGGGTTGCAAGTTTGAGCCTAGCATGTGCAGCTTAGACTCTATCTCAAAATAAAACTCACCTGAAAGGTCTGAGGAATGTAGCTCAGTGATGGCAGTGCAGTGCCACAGGCCTGTAAGTGGACCTCACCTCCCCACTGTTAACTACTTACCAGGCATCACTGGAACAGACCTTATAGAAGCTACATAAGGAAAGCAGGACCCTTCTGCTAAGGTGGCTCTGATCCCCAGAATATAGCCACGGATGCTTCGCTTTCGCTTCAGGTGTGCTCATGCCAGTGACTTAATTAGACCATGTTGCTGGTGGTGCTGGGATTCCCCACAGGCTTCTCTCCTAGCAGCGACCCATCCTTGAACTGTCTTTGTCTTCTCAGAAGCTGCACTGGCTTCCCAGCCCATGGCACACGGCGTGCAGGTCCTATTTGCAGACATCAAATTTTGCCTGCCTCTATCTTTTCATGGTCTTCTCATTTCTAAAGGTGCTTGAGTTGGGGGTGGCGGTTCACACAATTCCAGCACTCAGGCTGAGGAAGGAGATCGCTTTAAGTTCCAGGCCAGCATAGTGAGTTCAAGGGTAGCCTGAACGACATAGTGAGATCTTGTCTCAAAAACCATAAAACAATGTTTAAAAGATCTACTGCACAAGTATACTGGCAGACTGGGAACAGACTGAGTCACAAGGGCCCTTTAAACAGTGTGAAGCCCAGGCCTAGGGCTACAGAGGGCAAGCAACCAGGGAGCCTTGCCATCCTCCTCTGTTAACAGGGTTCAGTGTAATTTCCTTCTTGATCCAAGAGAGTGATTTGTTTTACCCTCGGGCTTATGGAACAAAAATATTCTGGCCTTTGCATTGTTAAGGAAAACAGGAAGAAGAGAAAATCAATACAGATCACATTTTAATGGTCTTGAGGCATGACCAATCCAAAGGGGGAACATCATTTCAGTGCTTCCTTAGTTGCCCTGGCTTTTAGGGACCTACACTGTTTAACTGTACCTTGTTTTCCATGTACCTATCGGCTCCTGTACAATGTGTTCAGTTCCTTGTGATGGCTGGTGCTGCACCGTAACTAGCCAAGATCATGGTAATGTGTCATTTAAAAACAACCAGCCCCAAATGCACCCTTTCAGTCTCCAAGCCTGAGCAAACCTCACTGAGGGCTTTAAATATGGACAAACTCCTAAGTATGGTAACAACTCAAAATCAAACAGAAAAGCAAGAAAATTGCCAGTTTATCATCAGAAATGGATTTGTTCTTTAGCATCAAGTTTCACCCTGGCCTTCCAGCCCAGCTTAACTAGTTCCTCAAAAGGCAGCCCCAAAGATATTACCACATACGAGCAATGGAAGAAGGCAGGAAGAGGAAGAATCAGGCTGAGCAGCTTGTAGCCAGCCAGCTGTTTTATTAGTCCCAGAAAGACAGGCTAGAAAAAAACTTATGAATAGGCTTGGGCTTGCTCTGTGGGTCAAAAGTCAAGTCCAAGTCTCTGCCTGGAATAGTATTTAGAAGTTACTTTCTCGCCCTCAGCCGGCCGAGGGTCCTTAAGATGATACTACAGATAGACCTTGGACATTCAGGGCTTGAGCCCAGGTCAGAGCCACGGGGAGCAGCATGCTGCTGTGTGGTTCAGCACCCCAGTTCTCCAGAAAACAAGCTATGGGATCTGTCCATGCGTCAATGACAGCCCTCATTCACACTGCCCCTTAAGCAAGAGGGGCACCCTGTACAGGACCAAAGACTTAAAAAAACTCTCTAACATAGCTGCACAGAAGAGTACTTGAAAAAATACTTTCCTAGGCAAGGGCTATGTTGGCAGTTGGCAAGACTTGATCATAAGTAGCAGGAATGGGTTTTGCTTTTGCTATGGTTTTATGTCCCTATGTAAGTACCTATTTTCTAGAAAAAATTTGCCATCTTCACCCTACTTCATAAAATTCCTAGAGGAGAAGGTGGTTTTTAACAGACCTCAAGAACTGAGAAGTATGTTTCTAGAATCAGAGAATAACAGATGCCTGTGGCAGGCCGTGGTCCCACGCGGACTCCACCTCCTACCAGAATTCAGGTGAGGAGCACCGTGAAGCCACGTGCTTCTCTCCTTAGCAATCCAGGCGGAGCTGTGAGGCTTGTTTCTGCTGATCAGAAGACGGTCTCCAGCTGCAGACAGGTGGCTCCTTGAGTCTCTCCCAACCGGCTACAGTACTTAAAAGCTGAATATAATCTCAGTTAGGGCAGTTTTTTTTTAAAGAGGGAAGCTGATAAATACTACCTATATACTTTTACAACAAGGGTCTAATACTCCTGAATACACAGAGACAGGAAAAGGTGCGTGTGTGCATGTGCATGCTTAGAAATCATTAAAGGTATCTACTTTGGAAAATGCACATGCACTACAAAGTGTCTGAGGAAGAAATGATTCCTCACAATACAACATATTCTGAGAGGGGCTTAGGCAACTTCAAGGGAAACAAAACTCAAGAATAAAGAATACTATAGTACAAAATTATGGCCAAAAATACTGTATTTTTAACCAGCAAGATCATTGGGGCATTATTATACAACATTAGGTGTTTTTTTGCAAAACTAGTTCCCATCCCCAAACAATAGACAATACATGCATCTGAATGACATTTTAAGAACAGTAAATATGATTCATTTAAATACTGCAAGTTAAAAATGTTTTCTGACAATCTCCCTAAGTACATAGGCCTAGTCAGGGTTTCCAACATGATGATGGTGAGGACTCTGCAGGAAGTTGCATTTAGAAAGTTCTTCGAGGAAAAGAAATCCACCCAAAACATGTTTTAATCAATGTAACCCAGACGACGTTACACAGTAATTTTCCATCTGTTTTTCTAATCTTAAATATATTCTACTGAAAAACACTCTCTTCCCTGTTATTTTTCCCTGTCTACCAAAAGCTTCTATGAAAATCAAAATTCCTTTATCCAAGTAAGACTCAAATTTACCCAATAGCTATTTTCAAAACATGTAAATACCACTAATTGTTCGGTTGGAATCACATGGGGAAACAGAGGCCTTCTGGTAGATAAGGAAGGCAAGGAAGAAATGAGTGTCTTGAGCACCTACTGTGTACTAGGTGTGTACGCATACTTTGAACACGGTTCTAGAGGCAAGAGGTACTGACAGGGCAGGGGCAGCTGGAAAGAGAGCACAAAATGATTTGTTTTCTTAAGAAAATGAATGACAAGTTTAGACTCTGTACTAAAGTAGCTACTAACCAGCAGGTGTCTGGCTCCAAAAATCTCTAGCTAGTCATATACAACTGAGCCATTTATTTTCCTAGTGTGATGGAACCAAAATGAAATCCCAAAGACACGGGTACCAGGACAGATCTATTAATGCTACATAGGCTGGAAATATGTAGAGAGAGATAAATATACAATAACTAGTTTCAGTTTTTTGTGTGTTTCTAAACAGAGTATCTCTTTGGGAGAAAATATGAATGTATGTACCAAGCATACCTTATTTGTGTCAATCGAGATGTTGTTAATGACCAATTAAGTGGTTTTAAACCCTTAGTTTTAAGAAGCGCAGCAATATACATTACAATATTTGGGTACACTTTATTTTCATATGGGTTAACATTCTGCTATATTTCATTTCATTCGTTCTTTTTTGAGAAACTGAAAACAAAGGGAAATTGAGAGTAATCTGAGTGGAATTTCCAACCAAAATCTGAGTCTTGCAATAGCTCAGTATGCAGCCCTTTCTTCCCATTATTATTTTTTACGTTTTTTGCAAATAAAGTCATTTTGACCCAAATCCAGCATAAATAACTTTTTACCAATTCCTAACTTAAGACAACTAAAATTTACAATCATGTGGCAGTATAAATTTTTAAATTACAGTTCATACACCTTGACAATCAAGATAGTCTGAAGTACAAAAAGTAAATTGCCCTTTAGCTGAATTTCCTTTTTACATATTAGGTCTTGCTAGTTAATCTACCAAAAAAAAAGGTTTCAGATGTTCTTCAAATACCTTTTGTAAATGTCATCTGTTAGTAAACAACATAATGCAGGTTCCTAAATTTTGTTTTCAGTCTACTCATGACATTCAACAGAGCTCTTTACATGTCAATATTAAACAAGAAAAAAATTATAAAACGAAACCCCAATAAACAAAACCCCACAAGTTCTAGGGGACTTACTGACTTCTGAATGGGCATGTTATTTCCCTTTGTTTCAGATATGAGGCACAAACTTCTGAATTTAAGCTCTGTAAGGCATAGTATAATCCTCCAATTTACAAATAAGGAATTCTCTGTGGGTTGGAACTGCCCCATCACACAAAAAAAGAGGGAAAACTCATCTGTAAACTGGTACACTGCAATGTGTTCAGTGAGTCGTGAAATGGCTGCTCGCCTTGGTATCCTGAAGAAAGGTTGCTGTGGTTTGTGTTTTGAGTAGGACATGCCCAAGTCACCATAAATGCGCCACAAGCCTCCATACCCAGAGCATCAACAGCAGGAGTCCAGCAGCACGCGCTCAGGGTGTTGCAATCACAAGAGAAGAGAAAGCATGAGTAAACTTTGTTTTTATACAAAACTGAAAAGAATCCCTTCCCACCCCTTGTCCCTTCAATAAAACCCCAAAGAAACAACAAAAAACCCTTTAGCTTCGACTGACTAACGTGGATACAATTAGGTTTCTATGCATCACTGCAGCTAGGGTGATCAATTTTTTCCTTTCTCGAAAGAAGGGATCCTGTCATGCACCCCAGGATGAGCAGCAAAGCCACAAACCTCAATTCTGCATAGCAAATTCCATCCCAACTTCATAAAGACAAATATAACAATCTCTCCCTGTTTTGCTCAGCTTCTATGAGCTTTGAGATCAGGTTTAATCGACTACATCTACTATATCTCTATTAAATAGAATATCTTGATTCCCTAAAACTGTAACACTTATGATCTTGTGATGAGGTTTTTCTATACACACTGTAGGCCATCAAATGTTGTTTACTTTTTTCTTTTCTTTTTTTTTTTTTTTTGTTTTTTGTTTTTGTTTTTGCTGCACCAAATTTAAGATCGCCCTTTCAGGCAAGCAGTGGTCTCTAGCTGTTAAAACATCTCCTTAGTGGATCACAATAGCTTCTAAAACTGCCTTTCTAATAAAGGCCATCGGAGAGGTAATACTAAACTGTGCATTTGCCAAATAAGAATATGAATTGTATAAAAGCTCATATTCCAATCCTAGATCAAATGGCAAAAGTTCTACAAAGTTGGTTTCCATGTTTGTATAAAAGCTCCAACTGATTTTATGTATTTTGCTATGAAATTACCTTTGGGTCTTATAATCAGTATACCTCTACTCTGGAATGTGTAAATGATTTTACACAGCACGATGCTAGTACCGCTCTGTATGATAGTAAGTTTTTTTTCTTCTTTTCTAAATGGAAAAAAATATCCCTAGTCAGAAATAAACTGACAAATTTACATTCTCCTCTCTTAAAAAAGTAAATAAAATAACATTATTCAAAATGGGAATTAGCTATAAGACATACAATTACATAGATACATATCAATACAGCACATTCAGTTTGCCCAAAAATTAATGATTACAAAGCCAATATGGATGCTGCAATATCAAGAGAGATGTATGTACAATGATTAGAGCATTCATAACTGCACTACACCTACAGGCAGGATGTCTGTTAATTAAATTACAGGTGCTTTTCTGAGCAAGGAAAAAAATAGTAACCTGTATGTTCTGAGACAAGGAGAGTGAAGAATATGAACGTTTCACTACTACTGAGTAACTTTGGTACTCATCTAATAAACTGTTAATTTTTTCTTTCCCTTTTGTTACTCTAAAAGGTGATCAATATAGAAGTTTAGAGTAGTGCCAAATAGTATCGAGACCAGCATCATGGCCTAATTCTAGCTTCTCAGCAGCTTTACAACAATCATGATTTATTTTCTTAAATCACATTTTATCTTATGCTGCTTGATAGAAGCTGTATTTTTTGCATTTGCTGAAAAATTGCACATACAGAATTCCAAGCATCTCTCCTAGTAGGTTCAGTTACATAAATACATGTTCCACAGAACACTGAGAGGGTACATCTGAATTAAGTCCACAAATTTTCCTCATGTTCAACTTAAGCAGTCACCAGTTCAAGAAGATCCTGAATATGGTAAACTAGTAGTCACTTTTTTTTTTTTTTTGTGCAAATTAAAGGTGTCAGGATAATACTATTAACTGATGTTCTTGGCAAACTTACTTGAACTTAACATAAAGAGTAAGTGAACCTGGCTTCAAACACAGAGACAAAGCAGATTTCATGATAAACCACAAAGGATACTCTTCTACACTCATGATTTGGACAATCAACATGGGACATGGACAATAAACAATATGATCTTAAGGGCGAAGAAAAGAATGGACCGTGAGAGTCAAATTTACAGTTACCAATTGTTTGGCAATTGTATTTCAGGTTCGTTCTCGGCCAGTCATCTTAGGGTTCACAGTCTTACTCTCTTACAGTTTAAGACACTGGCTTTCATTAAGCTCTTTTTAATCTATTTTGTTTGACAAAAGGCCAGCTTTGGCAGCATATACCCAAAATAAAAACCATTTTAAAATCGTGGCCCAAACACAAAGGAGAAAAAAGAGGAAAAGCTGGAACTGAAAAAACAAGAACAACCTCTGAAAAGAACCTGGATAGCAGCCACTGGGCGGATGTAGTGTTTGTTGGCATATGTTTTGGCATCTGAAATTTAAAGAGAGAGTTAAGGAAAAGAAGATAAGGAGAGAAAAAAGGAAGAAAGGGACGAAGGACAATGGCACATGGATTTCAAAAGAAAGGACTCCCACTGTGTATATCCGCCCAGCCCTCCAATTTCTGAGCATGTTTCTGGGCAATCAAACTATGGCTAAGGTCAAAATCCAGAAGAAATGATGCATAACTGTTCAGTGGGCATCCACTGTCGCAGTCCAAAGTGAGACAACTATATAGACATGAAATGAAACACTACATTTGTATGGAGCGTAATACAAAACCATAGTAGTAATACATATAATCCTTCAGCAAATACTACAAATTGTTAGATGAAGCTGATGTAGGATGGCTTAAATCGAATGACAATGTCCTGACTATCATTCGAGAGAAAAACTTGACCAGGAATGGAGCTAGAATAAAGGCTGTTGTAACCTGGGAGGAAAAGTCAGGAAGGAGATATAGTTTAGGAAAAGAGCAAAATCAGCTTTGTTTTTCTCAGTAGAAAAGGAAAGAGAGGACAGGGGGAGGTGGGGAGAGAGAGAGACAGAGAGAGGAGAGACTTATCTTTGTGAGTGCATGACTGAGAATGTAAAATAGATTTAGTCAAGGTTTTGGCTAAAAAAAAGAGAGAGGAAATGTGTTGGGACTGTACTTCAGCATCCTCTGTTTTTCTTCTGAATAGTTTAAATAAAATCATAATATTTACTACAAACTCTGTGGATACACTCACAGAGTCCAGGACGGCAATAAATAGTATGCAAATTGTTTTCCACAGAAATACAGTCCCTCTTATATATCTTCCACAGCCCACCGGGGAGGGGAGGGCAGCTCTTGGAGGCACAATCAGACCAGGTTGTACTCCTTCAGGTTCAGCTGCAGAATGGTGTCCTTGACGGCTGCAAAGACAAAGCGGATGTTCTCGGTGTCGGTGGCGCACGTGAAGTGGGAGTAGATAATTTTGTCACTGTCTGGGTTCAGGTCCACGAACATCTTCAGGATGAATTCTCGAGCAGCCTGGGCATCTCTCTGGGGTCCTATTTGCAAAGGGAAAAGGAGGAGCTTGTCAGCTCATCCGCCACATTTGTTCATCACTCATTCAGTAAGTATTTATCATGTCATCGCTCCCGAGGGTGATCTGCCCTGCAGATACAATCATGTTTCCTAACACCACTCTGTAAGTTTTTGGTAACTTTAGTTTTATTGTCACTTCATCCATCCACCCACCAATAAAATATTGCTAAGTGCAAACAGAGAGATGACTTGAAGGCCAGGTTGTTCCTTTTCTTTACTCCAGTTCCTTGCTTGACGGGGAGGACTGCAGGGTATTCAGTAGAGGAGCGACAGCTTACCTCTGTTCCACTGGGGGAGGTGCTCCAGCTCTGTAAGAAGTATGCACACACATACAGCTGCCGCCACAGGTTTTCTTATCTGTCTGGCCCCTGTCATGGATCACTTTTACATTCTACAGATTAAAATCTCACACTGAAGCATCTGGACTTTCAGGTCAGACCCATCTACAATAGTCCTCTGCAGTCCCACTTTGTTGACTTCTTGTGTTTCTGAGCATTCTGTATTTATGTAACATTTAACTCACCACATGTCATTATGAAAAAACTTGGTTTGCATTTTCACACATTTATTTGGGGTCTCTCATGTAGCAAGCATTGTCCTAGATGCTTTGGTATAAAGACTGTGATGTATTTATCAGAATAAATTAGAAGCATAGTAATTTTGTAGTGAACTTTTAGATATGAGATCAAAGCAGAAGCAGCAAAAGCATCAATAAATTAGACTTAGCAAAACTGAAAACTTCTGTGCATCAAATAATATTATTAAGCAAACAAAAAGACAACCTACAGAGTAGGGGAAAATATTTGCAAATCCCACATGCAAGAAGGATTTAGCATCTAGAATATAGAGAGCTCCTTCAACAAAAAGGCAAACAACTTGATTAAAAAGTGAGCAAAAGAGCTGAGGATATAGATCAGCAGTACACAGCAGAACACTTGCCTAGCACGACCAAGGCCATGGGGTTTGAGCTTCAGTTCAACTGATGAATGAAAGAACGCGTGAACAAGCAAGCAAGCAAGCCGAAAAGATCTGAACTGACATTCCTTCCAAAAACAAAACATACAAATGACCAATAAGCATATGAAACAATGTTTGACTCTGTTACTCATTTAGGGAAATGCCAACTAAAATCATAAGATACATCTCACCAACTAGAATGGCTGTAAGTTTTCTTTTTCAAGAAACATGTACATTTATTTTAAATCAGCTTGGTACATGAAATAGATTGAAGATTTTAGTGAACTGAAATAGAAATTTCTAAGTACAGCAGTGTGTCTGCCTGTGCATTAAATATCTGTAAAGTAAAATAAGGCATCTGACAGAACTATATCAGCATGAACAATTCCAATGAAAAATCTGAAAAGGTTTCTGTATATCTTCTGGATTAAGAAAACCCAAAACTATTGGCTCAAGATACTACACTGCTAAAAGGAAAGGAGAGAAAAGAGGCTGTGACTCTGTTGTAAGGGCTAACCTGCAGGCCTGCAAGTCTAACTTCCCATGGTTTTGTTAGAGAAGTGCTCCAAACTACAGCAGCTTCCAATCATTTCCACAAAATTTCCTACATGTGTTGACATTAACGTGTAGCAACGAATGCTTATCCAGCTAAGTGACAATTACAGTACTGCAACTCACTTTTGCCAACTTGTGAGGATAGAAATTCTGTGTATTTTCAAATGAATTTTACAGCACTCACTAAATACTAACTGGCTGTAAGTTTTAAAAAGTAGTTAACTACTGGCAAGGATATGAAGAAGTTTGCACCCTCATGCATTGTACCTTCGCAGGTACAATGGTGCAGCCATTGTAGAAAACAGTTCGTAGAAAAACCTTACTTAAAAAGCTAAATAAAAGTTCCCATGTGCCGCAGCAATTTTACAATTTTACTCCTAGGTCTGCAGCCAAAGGATGCACGTGAAGGGGCTCCCACTGATGGGTGTTCCTGCAGCGTTAGCCACAACAGCCAGTAGGTGGACACAACCCATTTGCAGGTGAGCAGATGAGCCAGAGGTGGTGTAGGCTTTGATTGAACAGCCACAAAGAGGAATGAAATTAGGACAGATGCTACAAGGTGTATGAACCTTGAAAACACATAAATAAAATAAACCAGATGTGAAGAAATAGTGTATAATTCCTCTTAAAACAGGAAATCTAGGCAGATTCATAGAGAAGGTGGAGTAGTGGTTACCAGGGAATGAGGGGGAAATAATGGGGTATCTATTTGTTTAGCTGGGGTGGTAAAAAATCTTGGAAATACTGTGACAGCTGCACATATTGTGTTAATTAATACCACGAGGTTGTACTAAAAAAGGTTACGACACAATATTTGGGATACATATAACTTTCAGAACTCTCCATAGAGAGCCAGGCCACCATTTCTAATGAAATGCATTTTGATTTTCACACAGTCAACTTGAAAACTTTTAAATTGACCTTAGTGCTAATTGGGATCATTCTTATGAGCTTGTATCTAACACTGCCAGAAATCAGGAGGAAAGAGCTATGAAAACAAATAAGTTAATAAAAGTATTATTTGAATTTTTTACTTAGGTGCCCATAATTAAGATTTTTGACAGCAACTGAGAAGGCTGTCAAATATTATAATATAATGTGCTTTCATTATATGAAGTGAAAACACACTAAAAAACAAATTTTATATAATTATTAAAAATTTATTTAATGAGAAAGAGACCAACAAATGGAGGGCAAGGGGGGGATTAAGATGTGTTACGTATATATGCCAGCTCCCAGGATGAATGTAATTACTATACACTGCAAACCTATACTAATAAAAATTTTAAAATGTCTAAATATTTAATGTTCTGTATTTTTCAATTACTATGGTTAACTTCCTACTTCCATAGTAGTGCTAAATTTATTTAAAACTAGAGACTAATAATAGATTGTTAGAACAGAAGCCTGTCATTTTCATAAAATCCTGTATTATTTCTGGCTTGTGACTGATCTGTATGATTTTGTACTTAAATCTATTGGGAAGGAAAGGACCACAATTTCTTTTTTATTTACTCAAAGAGTATCAAAACCAGATTCAAGTTCACTGAAGTACATTTGAAGTGTATTGTTTATAAGCATAAATTATTATTTGAATAAACATACAAAGAAACAATTCTGTCCATCATAGTAGGAACAGAATTCTTTAGTCTCTATGAACAATTTTGCAATTCAAGTTCATGCAGAATGGTAATTCCCCTTCCTGAACAGAAATACAGAAATGGTATTCATTATGATTATGACCTTGTAAGTGCAGAAATGTGGAAATGTGAAGTTTATAGTACTATAACATGCTTATTACAAAAACATCACTACAGAGTGGGTCTAGATCTGTTTGGCCTCAGCTCATCTTTGAGGGCTTTCAAGGCTCGTGAAGTGACAGCTGCATTTGCTTTGAGAATAACAAAATCAGTGTCTCTTCTTCTTCTGTGGCCACATTTCCTATGGATATTATGTGTGTACCCTGTGGGAGGTTAATAGTAAAAACATCTTTGGATATCAAAGCATTCACAGCAGTCACATATTGGAAGGAAAATGCTCACAGCTGATGAGGAATCTGGGAAAATTACGAGACTAAGATTTTTAAAGAGACGAAAAAATGTTGCAGAGAGAAACAATTCTATAAGCACTCAACAAAGTTTTTTGGGGGGGGCAGAATAGTCACTTGCACTGTGGCATGGCTACAGTTGCTGTAGCTAGAATCTGGGGATATGTTTCAAGTCTTGTGGACAGGAAATATTTGAGATGGAAACTTTAGTGTGTTAAGCAAGTAATACTTGCCTTCCATGAGCCAGGACCATGCCAAATGCATGTGGGACAAAAGGGTGACTAAACCTTCACCCCAGGTGTGTTTGTGTCTTCACAGAAAGCTATAAAGCCACAGTTATTTTTAGTTTATAAAGAATTATTTCCCCAGGAGCTTGCAGAAGTACAAAAACACTGCTGAACTGATACCCATTGTCTATACCCTCTGCTGGAAAGCAATTTTAAATATAGTCTATTATTTTGTGGCAACATACACTCTGTGGTAAGAACTTCTGCATTTGGCTCTCACCTGGGCCATGTGCTGTGCTAAGTGATTTCCATGACTCTATTCAATCACTTTTTACTCCAGAAGAAACAGAGGACAAGTTTAACAAACTCATCCAAAGCAATATGACAACTGAGAGCCATTACTATAAAAACCAGTGGTCAGCTAACTTGCTCTGTGAAGAGCCAAAGACTAAATATTCTAGGCTTTGCTGACCATTCACTCTTCTCAGAGTTACCCACTTCTGCTGCAGTAGCCATAGCTATGAGCGTGGCTATATCCCACAAACCCATCACTTACAGAAACATGTAGCAGGCAACAGTGTGCCCCTCCTAATCTACAGTGAGGCTCTTACAGGGGAATGGCTGTGACTCATTTGTTTAAGGGAGGTTGGATGTGGATGTACTTAATCAACAAGTATTTCTAAGAGCAGATGGGTGTCCAGTTGCTGGGAATTTCACGGCCTGCTTGGGAAAAGCAAGATCTCTAAGGATAAAGGATAATACAAAACCAAAGGAGTAATGCAGTGCGCATGGCAGATTCCAAGTGGCATGTGAAGGCTTAAAGGATAGCTCCTACTGCTAAGAATCACGGGACTTCACTGGGCCATGAAGTTCCCCCAAAGTAAATGTTTCCTAAATATTCATCATGTGTCAGGCATTACGTGAAATGTTATACATATGTTATCTGTTACAATCTATAAAACAATCCCATGAGTTTGGTCCAAAGGCCCAGAAAAATCAAATGACTTTGATTATATTTCTATAATAGGAAAGGTCAGAACTAGGGTTTAAACCTGACTTTAGAGATGAGCTCCCGACCACAAAAGTGCATTCTCCTCAGGCAGATGTAGGGGTGGGTTGTAACAAAATGGAAGGGGAGGGAAAGAGGAAACTATCATGGCCGATACACAATTGGTCAAAACTACTGGATTACTCCTTTCTCTGATCTGGTTATTCAAAACATGTGAGACATCTTCTGTAACTTTAAAATTAGGGCATAAAACATTTTGCGTCATTACAAGACAGAGCAAACAATAACTTGTACTTTAATAGTCACAACGCACAGGCTCTGCGGTCACAGGGCACTGTGTGTGATGACTCTAACACTGGCGTTGGCAGGCAAAGCCATCCTCAGCTGCTGACACTTACCATCATATTCTGGGAAATAGTCAACTAGGTGCGAATACATAATTTTCTCCTCTAGAAGATCCTTCTTGTTTAAGAACAGAATAACTGAGGAGTTTTGGAACCAGGGATATGTGATAATTGTTCTGAAGAGTGCTTTGCTTTCCTCCATTCGGTTCTGGAAAAAAAGTCAGAAAAAAAGGGAATGAATGATGTGATTATATTCAATCTGTGTCTATTTCAGCAAGTGAAATGCATCTTCTGATGCTTTTAATAGCTTTGAGTTGGACCTGTAATAACTTATATGCAAATGATTCATGATACACACTGGCTGTTTTCACTTATGCAAACTCCAGCTGACAAGCACAAGAAAAAAGTAATAAATATCTGCTGAAATAACTTGCAGGATGAAAGAGAACATAAAGCCTAGATAATCAGGTGGTATCCAATATGTCATGTCTACCAAAATTATTTATTTATGACCAAATACTTAAGATCTGAATTAAGGACTACATATCAGACTTACTTTGTGTTTCCAAAAATATATTTACTTGGAACCTCACAATTAATTCTGTTTTAAACATTTAAGGCAAAGTTAATTCTTTGCCCAAAGCACATCTATATTTCTAGAACTATTACTACTAGAAAAAAATACATATGCCTTGATAAGCATATGTTGTTCATCAGTGTACATATTCCCTTTAGGTTTCACTATGATGTTCATATGTAACTGTGAAGATATACCTGTTATTACATGGAGATACAAGGCTATTATGTCTTACCTTCAACACTGATGTGAAAGTTTTCTTCCTTGAGACTATACTTTCAAACCTACTTGGTAACAGAAATCCTAAATGGATTCTCAAGGAAATGAGTCAGTTTGCTCATATGCATCAAGATGCTAACTGAGGCCACACCTGAGAAAAATCATTTCTGACAGTTATCACTGACCAAAAGCCAGAGAGCCTCAAAGCTTCTTCCTTATCTCCTTACCAGCTGTTTCTCTCACAGACATACTCTCTTCTCAAAATTATACCCACCTGTGGGCCACAGGTAAAGGCTGTAGACTTGGGCAGTCCCCTTTTCCCTGAGGATGTAAAAGCCGTAATGTACCAGTACACTCTGTCCTGATCCTTCCTTCATTCCATGTTATGACTGGATTTTCCCAGCAATGAAAAGGCCTTCCTGGGATTGAACCTACTTGCACTTCTAAGGGGTGTCTCTGCGGGTTAAACCAGAACATCAAATCCCCTGCCACATGAGTTGGTTCAGAGCTAGACTATGACCCAGGCCTCTGTCCTGGGGAGGTTTCCTCCTCTGGCTTATGGTAATTAGTTTAGTCAGCACTCATGCTGGCTAGTCAACCCTACGACATTTGCTGAGAACTCTGGGGCAGGAAACTTGCCCTCCTGGAGAGAGCAGAACAATGACAACCTCAGAAGGTTCGTGCAGCACCTTTTCATGGGACAGAATCCAGGCCAGTCCTACTCACCTTGCTCTCACTGCTTGCTCTGGCCCTGTCTTTGCAATTTTCAGTATCAACACTCAATAAGTTCCTCTTATTTTTCAGGCTGGTTTTTTTTTATGCTAGTTTGTGCTGTGTTCTTCTAGTTATTAATATAGAAAATAATTCCAAGTGATATAACTGGATACACTGTTTTCCAACTTATAAAAGGAAAGGACCAAAATCCTTGCAGGATGAACACTGAGATGGCTTGAGTTTCTACCTTCTGCTCAGAGTGTTCCTCCTAGAGGGTGCACTTCACCTCTCGCAGTGCCCACAAGAGCCTGGTCAGTTCACTCTGTGTATGATCTTCTGTACCTCTAGGAAATTCTCCACCACATACAACTTTCTAACTCCAGAGTATGTCTTGCTCTTTTTCATTTCATTTTTAAAGTGTGCTGATTAAAATCAAAATGAAAGGCCACACTTCTCAAAAGCAGACCTTTACCAAAATCAGGTGAAGTTGCTCCTCACCAATTTATTCAATCTTTAGTTTTGTGCCTACAGTTGCTTAATGTGATGAGATATGCAGGCTGTGAAAAATTACTTCATAGCTCAAGGGACAGAGTTCATACAATTTTACCAAGTGACATGTCCAGGTTCTCAACGCATTTTTACTATCTATATGACTTTTATTGGTTATCACAGTCAATGGCAAAATTTTAAACCCTGAAGAAGACATTCTCTGAGGAATGATCCCTTGTAGCTTTACTTACTTAACTTACTTACTTACTTACTTACTTACTTACTTACTTACATACATACATACGTAACATTTATTTATTTGGAATCAGGAATTGAACTCAGGACCTTGTGTTTGCCAGGCAGGTGCTGTGCCACTGAGCTATGTTCCTGGACGGCTTTACATTTTATTACAGGCTAAACATTTTAGGGCTCCAGGAAAACCCTCTCTTAGGTGGGCTGGATAGTAACATCACTGGTGGGAGAGGCAGCATTTCTTTTTTTCTTACTGATCGCTAGAGAAAGTCTAGACAGCCTACAAGGGATGGCCTCTGAAGAAGCTGTGTCCACCTGAGTGTCCATCAGAAAGACATCCTTACACTTCGCATTCTCTGATGGGTATAAGGGCTCCGAAGGAAACAGAAGGTCCTCACTGGCCCTATTCTGGCTGGAATCTCCAACGTGACTCACATGGAGGGCAGAGGGAGGGAAAGGGGTCCTGACTTTGAATCCATATAGAGCCTTTGATTAAAAGTTTCAAGACTAGGCTGGAGTCCCTTTGCTGAATGTAGTTTCCCATGAGGGAGCACTGACCAGTGTGCAGGACAGTGGCTCCAAGTCTTTCCCGAGCCCAGAACATCTTTAATTCTAGCTGCTGTACTAATGCTTTCTCCTCCAGATGATGAGCTACAGCATCATCACTGTCACACAGTGTGACTGTGGTCCAAAGTGGTATCTCCCCTGTCCTAATCCTTCCAGGTCCAGGTCAACTGGACTTCCCCACTCAGTCCGAGTTCTCTGAGCCCTGAGGCTTGCCTCTTCCTCCCACCTCTGCAGCTGCTGTGCTATTCCGGGTTTGCCCACCACTCAGTGGCACATATGGTACATTTGCTGGCTGTTGGCTGAGCACAAGTGAGTGAGCAGCACAGTTCCACAACTGAAAAGAAAAGGCACGCTGGTGTGTAACTGCAGAGCCACACGGTGGGTCGACAGTTAATGAAGAAAAGAGGAGCGTGGCGTCCATTGGAAGGAAAGGTTAATTTGGGGTGGTTGTTAAGTAAGGCAGAAGAGCAAGGGCAGTCTTGGGTTGAATCATGATGGATGAGTGAGAGACTATGAAGGGAAATAAAAAGCAAAAGCAAGGTGAAGGAAAATTTAAATCCACAACCTCTGAAAGAATTTGAAAATTCTACATGACATCATTTACAAAGGCTTCTGATCTCTGGAGCTTGTACATTAAATAAGAAAATTCTCTGTGCTAAGAAAGGGAAACACTTGCCCCTCATTTGCATTGTATGGTGGGGCCCCAGATGGCATAAACATGCGAAGTTTCATGTGCCCAGCCACGGCAGCTCCAGAAATAACCTGCTCAGTTTGCAGTGCTTGTGTGCTCCAAAGCATGGATGTCCACCATAAAGCCTCAGGAACCCCCGCAGGAAGGTACACTGAATGCAGTGATTTGCCCTCCTTCTATCTCAGGAGCGAATGTTTCTCTGAGGGAAGCGAAGGCCAGTTCCAGGTAATAGGCCCCCAGACCCAGAGAGAAGCTGGCTTTCCTCAGGCTGTGATCTGGCCCTCATCTCTGAAGAAACAATTACCAAAGGGGCCTAATGGGGTCCTAATTTATATTTATATGTTTTATAGGTTCAATACCATCGAGATCTAAAGTTTGCTAGTAGGGTACTTTTCCTTATCTCTGTCTGCCCAGCTGATATTCCACTCTCAAAAGGCAGCATAAACTAGAGATTTAAATGTCCTTTTCAATAGTTTTTATAACACCTCATTACCTTGCCAATAAGTACATAATGCTCTTTTTAAAAAGTTTACTCTTTTTAAAGAAAATAACAAATTCAGACTGAGACCCTTAATTTTTTTAACCTGGTATAAATAATCACCTACCTGCCTGCCTCTCCTTGATATTTCTGGCTTATTAATACTCTGATAAACCACACTGTCTCACACTGTATCTTTCCTTTAAGATCTAGAACACAGTCCTTAAGTGCAAAACGAGACACTGAAGAAATAAACATGCAGAATACTCAATTGGCTCATCATCCAGGGCCTGACCGTCTGTTGTCTGCCTGCTTACCTGCCTGTTTATTGTTCTGAGTTGGGGGTCCACTGTTAGAGGTAGGAAGGACCCCAGGGAAATCCAGCTTTCTAGGGTACACAGATCCCTTCAGAATTCAAGAGACACAATCTGTGTGATAAGCTTTCCATTCAAAAAGGTCAGGTCCACACATTCTACCCAGTGAGCAAGGCCCACATACACAGACATAAACCAAATACTTGAGTTTGTCTGGGAGGCACACTGCTCAGTAGAAGGGAAATGCATACAGTTTATGATGCCTCATGGTATTTTTTTTTAACCCAGATCTTCAGACTTACAGGTCTTTACTTGTAAACTAGCTACACAATAACAATTTATAGTTAACTAACAATGCCAGCAAGTAGCTTGTAGGGCTTCCTTGCATACACTGCACACAATGAAGAACACATATACCAAGTACTCTTTTTATTAGCCAATTTCTGCTTAGGAAATTGACAAGAAAAGGAGATCATCAGAACAAAGAGATTTTATGCTTGGGGGATTCACTCAAGACTACATTCTACACAGCACTCCACTTCTAATTACAATAGCTTTGCTAGTTTTTTCAGATAGAACTCATTACAGAATACTTTATATAAATTATTTTACTAAAGATTATTAATACTGTAAAAGAGTGAGATGAATTGGTTTGCTTTCATTTTACTTATGAAATGACCCACGACAATGTAAAATTTGTATGGAAATTATTCTCAGATTGTCAAACATTGAATAATTTAAAAATTCAAATCCCTAACAAGAAATTAAGAACATAATCTCTCAGGCATTTATTTCATTTACCTAAGTCTACTAGGTAAATAAGTGTGACAACTCTGAAGCCTTATGAAAAGAATTTGCAAGCCAGATCTTTGCATATTTCTTTCCTGTCTTGATTATTTGGGGAAAAAAGCCTGCGCCGTTTGACTTTCTATCTCCAGCAGGATCACACTGCTATGTGTCCTATCTGATGGCAGCGCGATGAGATTTCAAAACATATTCTGATGAGTAGGGGAGAAGGAGTGAATCGGAGAGTGTGCTGCAGATTATACGGCAAGGAGAAGACGTGGATGTGGAAGAAGGGCCAAGGGGTGAAAGCGGTGGCTGTGAGCTGGGCACCTCAATTTAAAACATTTGTGTGTCTCACACACTCTGTGACTCTGGGCAAGTGGCTGAGCCTCTTTAACCTCAGTCTCCTTACATTCCCTGGGGTTTGCAGGACAGAACGAGATGATCCATCAAAATACCTTACTGTGATGTGAACACACAGTAGCTTTTAATGGCAGGCACAATCACTGATGGCAAAATCGCCACATAAGAAGCTCTGGCTGAGGGCTCAGACCGGTCAGACTTACCGGTAAGCCAGCAAAATCTCTCCATGCCCTGAAACTGCATGTGTTATCCATGATTGCAAATTCAGACCAAGTTCAAATTTTGATTGACAAACTGGAAAATCATCCATGTCTCTGCCAATTTCACTCACATAGAGAATGTTTCTTCCTAAGATTCTCTACATGTTAAAGGGGGAATGTCTTCAAAATCTCTAAAAATTCTCAAAGTGCTCAACCTCAGAGCAAACCAAAAAACAACAGACATAATAGAAAAGTGGAGTTGTATGGAATTAAAAATAATTAAAGATAGCTTCCTAGCTACCCCATTTCTGCTATCCAAATCAGACAACAGGAATAAAGACGCACGGGACACAAACTCAGCTGGACACATGTAAAAACTTCCTCGGTGATTTTCTTAATCTTTGCAAATCTTTGTAAGCACTTATTTGAGATCAAATTTGGCATACTCTCAGGGCTTGAGGACAGCTCCAGAAGGTTTTACTATTATAGATTCTGCATAGGCATCAATCTGTCCTTACCTGTACAGGATGTTTAGAGAGGCAAAGAATACATTTGCCTATTACCTCAGGGCCTAAGATTTCTAGGCAGAGACGAGGCTTGTGTAAAGTGAACTGGTGTAAGCTGGAGTGTGTGGTGGGAGAAGATGGGAGGAAGTAAGAGGAAGACAGAAGGAGAGACTGGACGGAAGGTGACATAAAGACTAAGGAGAACAGAGGGGCTGAGCATGTGTGAGAGGAAATACGACAAGTGTTTAACCAACCCTCTCCGCTGAGGATGCCCAGAGCCTTGTCATTCAGAAAAGAGAGGACCTCTTCCTTTAATATTGTCTGGTGTTTTAGTTCAGTCAAGTGAACAACTAACAGCCTCCTTTCAAAGTCTATTTTATAGCATTTTGGATCTTTCTACTGAAGAGTGATCATGTTCCACATCCTACCTTTGTGTTTACTAGCACGTGATCTAAAGTCTATCCTTAATTTACATGGATAAATTCCCTCTTTTCTCGTAAGATGCCTTAACCACAGGGCTGTATTACATGTAATGCCTTGTATACTCATGACACTCACTTTTTACTTCACCACACACTCCCCTTCCTGGTCTTCATTCATAATCATTATTCTGTGCCACTGCCCTGTGCTGATTTGGTCCCAGCTTGACACAGACCACCGGCCCCTTGTGCTCTGATGTGGTGGTGTGTGGCTGAAGCAAACTCCTTCCCATTTTTACATAAACCCCGTGTTCTGTCCCTTTCACTGCAACTTCCATCCCTCCACAAGTATCTAAGAGCCAGGTAACTTCTCTTAGCAGGCAAGGAGCATTTCTTCTTGCCAGAATGTCATAATGACTAGTGCTTCCTATATTTCAAACCTGCCTAAATTGGTGGCTATAAATTTCTTTGTTTCTATGGGAGCTAACTGGAAAAGACATATAGTTTTACATAATTAAGATTTATTTTCAGAGTTTAGTCAGAACAATAATCTACTCAGTATTCCAATCTGTCATAAACTCCTTGGGTCACCATGCATGTAAAATAATATTTCAGCAACCACAAGTGGCAGAGCAGTGTTTCACTATAAAGGAGCCAAGGAATCAGATGTACACACAGTGTGGCCACTTGAATGTGTGGCCTCTAATTCTGGACTCCAGTGGACCCATAAGCAGTGTATGTAGAGTCCAAAGGCCTAACGTGGCTGAATAAGCGTCTATTCCTGTGAGGCCCTAGAACAGCTCATTTGCTAAAATCCACATAGTATTTCTCCACCATGAACCAAACTGTAAGGGACTTAAAACTGACAACAAAGAGGAAAATATAGATTATTCCTATAAACACCAGTGACTCTGCTTTTCCTTGAACACCACTGGCAAGGCACAGTGAGCTTAAACTTCTGACAGCTGAACTGCCCCCATAAAAGTATTGATTTTGTTAAATTTCATTTCCTTCTAGTCTTTGGGCTATGCGTAGTTTTGGGGTTTGTTTTATATCAGTGCTAATGGAACTTTCTTTGATGATAGAAAATCATTTTTATACTGTCTTCTAATTCAGAAGTCACACAGCTGGGCATGGTGGCGCACGCCTGTAATCCCAGCACTTGGGAGGCTGAGGCAGGAGAAGTGTTGTGAGTTGGAAGTCAGCCTGGGCTACAATGTGAGCTCAAGCCCAGCCTGAGCTGCATGGGGAGATCCTGTCTCAAAAAGACAAGACAAAGGACTGTCACTTCTATACAAAACTTTGTATCATGTATCTTGCCCAACATATTCTAAGCACTTTTCAGATTTAGAAATTTTTGTTGCCTTACAAAGGTATAGTAAGTCTAACTGTAATACTGTAAAATACTTATTTAGGGGAGAACTATCATAAATAGTACTATAATTTACAAGTTCATATATATAGACTTTTACGGATACTATTTAGTACCGAACCCAGGATCTTCACAATGAGCTATATATATCCCCAGATCTTTACCTCACTAAGTTCCCCAGGCTAAGCTTAAACTTTGATCCTCCTGCCTCAGCCTTCCAGAGTGCTTGGATTACAGACATACACTACCATGCCAGCTCATACAGATTTTCATAGCTAAAATTTTGTACATGACAGCACATCAAAATATTTTGCAAATTTGAAGGCTTTTCATTACACTCTACTCATAGCTTTCTACCAGGGGCAAACAAATTTATATACCCTGTAATAATTTAAAAACTTGTTCATTTTATTATTCCCTTTCCAGTGGGAGCTCTGTCTTTCAAAGTCTTTTTTCCTATCAAATGACATGGCACAAGGCAAGACAAAATGATAGCTCACCATCTAGGTTTCATTTTCTTTGACTAGCAATCAGATGGGCCACTTCTAATAGATTGACTAACCTGCAGTATTTTCTCTTTTTGTAAACTGCTCATGTTTTTTGCTCTTTTTAAAGGTTTTGCATGGATTACTAAGGCTGAAGTCATTAACCATTATTTTATTTTAATTTTTCTTACTCATTTGTCATTTTGAGGGTGTTTCAAAGAAGTTATCTGGATAATATTGAAAATAAGATTAATATTGCTTCAAGGTTTCTACATTAGGCCTTTAATATGTGAAATAGTCCTACTTTATTAAAAAAATTGAATTTCAGTTTCCTAATGGGTCTTTCCT
This sequence comes from Dinomys branickii, assembly GCA_004027595.1. Lineage (NCBI taxonomy): Eukaryota > Metazoa > Chordata > Mammalia > Rodentia > Dinomyidae > Dinomys > Dinomys branickii. The sequence goes on along the minus strand of PVLD010000460.1, from coordinate 215,407 downwards.
TTAAAGCCAGTTCAGTTTCCTGTATCAGCTAGCCCATGCAATGCAAGCCACAGCGCAAGCCAAAAAGACGTTTTGTGAATTGTCCCAGCTGAACTGGAACTGTTAGTAAGAAGCAGAACATAGGCATTCTCTGTTTCACTTGTTCTACAGTCTATGAATGGCTACTTGGCCAAAGGGTGAAGACTGGATAGGGAGAAACAGAAACAGGATTTCAAGATGTGGAGGTAAGGGATTGATATAACTGAGCTAGAAAACTTGAATACCCTGAAAATGATCCAGGAAGACTGTCTATCTGCACAAAACAAAACATCAACATCAGCATATCAGACTGAATCTGAACAAATACTGATATGCACCAGGACAATGCCAGTCTAGAGAAAACAGGTATGAAATGAAATAGCTTTATGTAATATAGTAAAGTATCTCCTTTATTGCCTGAAAATACTTTTGTGGTTTGGTCAATGTGGATCACAAACACATGGCTGGCTGATTTTTTGGCCAAACCAATGAGAGTGAATTCAGTGGGATAAGAACTGAGTTTGTCTTGTGTCCAAAGAGATAAGCTCCATGACTTATATGATAGTGGTGAGCCTTTTCCATGGGGTAACTCTGGGCCTATTGTGTCCACAATTGGAGGCACACTGAAGTCCTTTTCATTCACCCTTGGTTTCTCTTTCCCTTCCTTCTAACTCCTGAACATTGCAGGTGTTTGACTAGAATTTCCATTACGAAGGAATAAACAACAGATAAATATGGAGAAATAATATACAGAATCAGCGTAAGTTTGGACAGAGGCAAGGAGATACATAGAATAAGTCACAAGAAAATTAAGAGGAAAAATTTGCCCTAAAAGTTTTCTCATTAATACATAAAATATTCTGAGTCTAAGTCCTTGCCAGATGCGGTGGTCCACACCTGTGAACACAGCACCTAGGAGACTGAGGCAGGAGGACTGCCACCAGTTTGAGGCAGGCCTGGGCTACATAGTGAGTAAAAGATCAGTCTGGGATACATAGTGAGACCCTGTCTCCAAGAAACCAAACCAAACCAAACCGAGCCACACACCACACCATACCATACCACACCATACCACACCACCAAAATGTCCTTTTAAATGAGCTAAATAATTACTTGACAAGTTTTTTTCTTTTTAGTCTTCTCACATTCAGTAACTATATAATGAAAGCTTTGAGACTGACATATATTTTTGGCTATATGAGTGCTATTTATTTTACATAAATTTTAATAAGGTTAATAACTAATGTTTGTTTAGTGCAAATGTATAGCAGCTATGGTTTAAGGCATTTTAGTATATAAAAGGGGTAGTAAGCGTTTCTGTAAAGGGCCAGCAAGTAAATATTTTAGGCTCCACAGGTCATATTATCAATCATAGCTACTCACTGATAATGCAGAGGAACTGTCTACAGACGATACATAAGTGAGTGTGGAGGACTGTAGTAAAACTTTGTATTGAACACTGAACTTTGATTTTTAGGTAATTTTCATGTGCAATGAAGTATTATTCTTACTTTGATTTTTCTCAACCATTTACAAATGTAAAACCCAGTCTTAGTCTGTGAACTCCATCATTACAGATGTTGGGTTGGATTTGACCTGCGAGCCCTTGGTGTTCATACAACAGCGCTGCATTTCTACACTAACCCTGATCCTTCTTTCTTGGGTGAGGAGGCTAATATAAAGTAGGCTGAGCAATACATCTAGCAGGCAGTTATATATTTATCACAACTACTGTATCTGAATCACTGGCAACATTGTAATTTTTATATATGTATCTAAGGGCTGGAGTACGTTTACTAACAATTCATGTTTAGGGAATACATTATAAGTATGACAAAGCACATATAGATGAAAATAAGAGCCAAAATAAGGTCTCTCTTAAAAATTTGTCATAATTGCTTTGAGAATTAGTTTGTTTCTTTGCCTTTTTTCATAATTCTTAGGCTTTCTAAAATTATTTTCCTTTCTTTAATTTTAAGGAAAAAACATCTATCTTCTTTCTTTTCATAACACTGAAGAAACATAAGAAAGAGAACCGAGGTTTTAAAATAATCCATCTGTTTAATTTCTAGTGTCAGGGCAGTATGTATTTTTATTTATCCAGATGTTGCCCACATGTAAAATTGCCTTTCCAGTATTCTAATATCATGTATCTGGCATTTTAAGCCAATAAAAATATTGTGAAATAGTCCTCCTAAGAAGGTGAAGACACACTATTCACACTTCTTTAAGTAGCTTAAAAATAATCCCTCCCAAAATACTGAGTAGAGACAGACTAGTAATAGTCTGTGTTTGGGTCTGTTCTGTCCCTGCCTTTCCCGCCACTGTTCCAGGCTAACACAGTGTAGTGTGGGCAGGGACACAGACACGAAAAACTCCAATCACTCAGTTTTCACATATGTTTCTAGTAAAAGGTACACTTGCAAAATTAGGGTACAAACTGTTGGCTAAAATTCCATCGCATGTATTACCTGTAGGTTTCAATGATTTATTTTATCTTTGTTTTGTTGCCATTGCCAGTGCTGTTATTTTGACAGTGCACACTTGACAGAGTCAGTCCCGGCATTTTAAATGCAGTGTTTACTGTGTGTTTAAAAAAATGAGTGTCTTCAACTTGACTCATTGTTAGGTTCAACAAATTCATCCAAAACTGTGGGCCGACTTTTAAAAAAGGCATCTGAAAACAATCAAGGGCACAATAATGCCTTGCATTCATTTGCCTTGAGAAACAATGGGCCTCTTTTTCCTTCTTAGAAATTTTGAAAACCCCAACTTCCAAGGGTCCCCTGGAGCCTTAGTCAGAAAGCCATAGGAGGACAGACTTCAGATAAAAAAAACAAACCAAGCCAACTAAGGAGGAAGGTAACAGAGGATCCAGAAACGGAGAGTGAAATCTGGGGAAGAAGGCAAGCACTGGCACACTGCCAGGAAACAGTGAGCTCCCAGGATGACAAGTGTGTGAGATGCGAGAAAACACCCCATCCGTACCAAAAGGGACGGCCAAGGCTTCCATAAGGGAGGTCTCCGACTAAAAAAATAAAGAAAAGAAAAACAGACACATTATCCCCTATTTTGATGGTTTTGAAAGATTTCACAGATCTGGTGGTGAAATGGAAAAGAATCAGAGATCTACCAAAAACAATCCAAAACCCAGAGTAACTAACTCCAGTGGGGAAAAAGCTGACCAAGGAAAAAAAAATGAACAGAATCAAAACTTACTTCTTAGCTCATCAACAAACAACATTTACATCATCATACAATGTAAACAATGAATTACAGAGAAACTGATTTAACTATGTCAAAAGGATGCCAGGAATGCTACGATAGCATGATTTTATTAACCCACCTTAAAAGGATAATATGCCTGACAAGCCAAGAAATAATAGTGTAAATGAAATATTGAGATACAAAGGACCACAGAAACTGAGTCTGTACAAAGAGTTCCTTGGTGCTAACCAGGGCAGTGGCTCCAGTGGTCAGGACTAGGGGTGGCTGGAAGGTGAGGAAATGTTTTTAAAATTATATAATTATATTAGAGTTATTTGGTTCTATAAGCCACTATTTGAACAAGAAAAATTTCTCAACTTGAAAAAAGACAAAGTTCCGAGAAGATACACACAAAACTGCTAGCTGTAGTTACCTACAGATGAGGAGGTAGAGTGAGAATATTGAAGAGTTTTTACTCTCTTCCATATATTTAATAGTGAACACATATAGTTTTACCTGGGTTATACTAATTAGTATGTTCTAAGAAATTAACAATGCCTCTATTTTATATGTAAAGACTAATATAGAAATCAAAAGGCAAGGCAGGCCCCATGGTGCGCACCTGTAATTCCAGCCCTCTGACAGCCTGAGGCAGAAGGACTGCCAGGGCAGGTTAGCAATATCCCATACCACAAAATAAAACAAGGGTTGAAATGCTGCTGAGAGCAAAGACCCTGGGTTCAATGCCTAGTACCACCACCAAAAAGAAAGAAAAGACAAGACATCCAAGCAAAAGGCAAGCTCACTGATGGGAGTGACTCATGGTGCAAAGTTGATAGAGATCATTATGAAAACCAGAGCCTTTAATTCCTACCCTACTCCTGGATACTCTGTTAAGAACTTTCTTACTAAAAATGGGAAAGAGATCAGTAAGAAGAAAAGACTGATAAAGAGATTGTGAGAGGGTATCCTGGTTGGTCTAAATGATATTAAGCCTTTGGCTGGACTTGACATCTTAAGCAATATAGCACCCTGTTATCATTTTCATCTTAGTTTATAAGATCATTGAGGCTAGCAGGGAACATCAAGGACCCACAGTGTTAATGGGAAGCAGCTACAGGACGAGATGAGGCATGGAAGGAGTGTGACAAGAGTGCTGGGAACACCTGAGGTCTTCTGAGGGCAACATGAAAGCTCTGCGCAGCCACCTGCAGTGTCTGGGGCACATCAGGAAAGGCAGGCGGGAAAGAATTAGAGACAAACGTCTCTGACTCTAGGAAGCTGTCTGTAGCTCATCATTCTTCGTGTCTGGAACATCTGCTCTAAGTGGTTTGCTGAACATCATTTTTTGAAATACAGGCTTAACTTTGAATTTCCCTCACTAAGAAGTCTATGATTCTTCTACTGAGCCATGTTGGATGACATCACAATGCGTGAAGAATTTTTTTAAAAAGCACTATCATTCAAAATGAGTATGTAACATGCTGAAGATGCTGGTGGAAGTCCCTTATGCTCAGACCTGGTAGGAGCATGCAGAGCGAGGGCCAGCCAGAAGACCTTAGTTCTTTCTCAGGCTGTCTCCAGATCACTTCCCGGAAGTCCTACCCCTTCTCTGGACTCTGGTTTCCTGATCCAGAGGCCCATCCACCCAACATTTTAAGATGAAATAAAATCCAGTGAAAGGAATAATACCAGAATGAATATCTCCAGTTCTCATTTTTAAATGGATTATGTCCATATTCATGTTTTCATTTAAAACTACATCTCAGTGCATTTCAAGTAGTATCTTTTCAAAATCTGTTGTTTCCAGGCATTGAAAATTTAAAATCCAAGCAATGAAAGTAGAGTAAGTGGCTGAGGCTCTCCTAAAATTACCCTAGAAAGGCCAAAGAATTCACAACTGTTCTGGGAAATGGAAATAGCTGTTCCTGCTGTAACACTCACTACCCCTCTGATACTCCCAATTAACTTTTAAGAATAAGAGTAAAACTTTGTAGAGCCCGATGTCTTAAGTGTGCACTACCGTAAGTGTGAGGCATAAACTGCTTCCTAGTAAAACAACCGTGGAGCGTGACAGGAGTGGGTCAGCATCATACAAAAGCCTACCTGCATAGGCTAAGTGGTAAAATCTGCAGTGCTAGGCTCTGGTATCTTTTAAGCTCTAGGTAAAAGGAAAAGTTACTGAAACCTTCTTTGCTTAAATTTTCCCCCCTCCCTAGTTCTCAAGAGAAAATGTCAACTGCTCTTATAAAAATAGTAAGAGGGAAAATCAGGGGCCCAGTATGAACATGACAAATGTTTAGTAAGTTACAAAGTGAATACAAATGGCCAGTGCCCCTCATCCTGAGGACCGAATCCATGGCCTTACCACTGAGCTTCATCCCCAGACCATTTTATTTTTGAGATAGGGTCATCTTACTATGTTGCCCAGGCTGGGCTTGACCTTGTGATCCTCCTACCTCAGCTTCCTACAGTGGGATTACAGGCTATCATGTCTGTCTTTTGACAGGTGTCTATTAAGGGGATACAGGCCTGCTTGCATGGGACTCAAACATGTCACATGGTTCTGGTACCATCTGAACCAGTCCCAGGTTCTGGATCAAGGCTATTCCTGTTAATACCAACTAGATTCCACCAGCAAAAGGAAGCTGAACACAGAGATGGACTGATTGCTCGGGCCAGGCCAGGGACAGGAGAGGGGAAGACTGACAGGAAAGCTTGTTTCTTGCTTGCTCCCTGGTTTCTGACAGTTGTGTAGTAGGTGACTGTAGCCAACACTCCCACCTTCAAGCGCTGGCTCTGGATTTATTAGTACTTGCTGCCTTACCAGTATTTAGGAAGGACAGGGGTCCTCATGCCCTGCTCTGTCCCCAGTACTTTCCAAGGTTCTGACATCCTGTCAAGGCCCCTCCTACTGGGAACCGACTCCAAACTCCCACTAGTATCATCACTGCTGCAGAAGAGGCTTGACTACATAGAAGCATGGGGACCTCCACCAGGTGGGGGTCAGGTATTTCACCCCAACAGTCCCTTGTCATAAACTCCTATAACCAAGGCACAGAACACTTTTAAAGAAAACAGGCAGAGGATTTTAAATCTGTGAGCAGATCCTCCTCAGCCTGTCTTTGCTCACTGTTCATGCTTTCCAGGAACATCCATGTATGGGAGAAGTTTCTGTGAGCACATGGCCACTTCATAAACATGGTCATCCCCTAGTACTAGCAGGTAACAGGTCTAGGGACCCTGCCCACATCAAATTCACCAAAGCTCAGCTCCCCATATAAAATGGAGTATTTGTGTCCAATCTGTTTATCTGTGTGCACAATCTAAGTCATCACTAGTTTGATTATAATGTCTCACAAATAGAAATGCTATGCAAATAGTTAGAATGTGTTATTTAGAAAATAGCAAAAATTATACAGTGCTTATTGTATGTGCTTAAAAATTGCTTTTCAAATATTTTCCATCTGCAGCTGTGGAACTCTTGCATAGGGAGGGGCAACTATTTACATAAATGATATGGCAAAAGCATGTCACATTTCTTTAATCACTAATACTGGGACGTGGACAGGGCTTCCAGGCCAACAGCTGTTGGTTTAATGCCAGTCATTATGTATACCTGAAAATAATAAACTGGCATTTCTCTAAAATGCTTTTTTAAACTACAGTACTGATCACAGTAAGAAAGTTACACAGCAATAAACACGCACCGGCACACACAAAGATGCAACTTAAATTTTACACAATAATACTTGTCCTTGTAACATGCTGTGCCCTCTACTTGGCTCAATGTCATTCCATCTTCGACAGGCTACTGCAGCCATCTGAATTAAGAGGTAAATTTAACAAGACCCATAAATTGATGACATGACCCACCAATGGACTTTGATATGTTAAAGATAAAATATTGCGAATATTCTGTACATCCTCACTAATTTAGACTGTTTTCTTTGTTATACTACAATGGCAAATACTATGCAAGATTGCACTAACAAGTCTCTGTGGCCAAATGGATAGTTTTAAAATCTGGTGACAGATGTGCTGGTTGGTGTTGTTTGCTTAGTCACACCTAGTATACATTTAAAAATGTTATTTCCATTGAAAATTAGCTACAAATATATTTTCCTTTTATAAATGCCAAATTAGTGCTAAAAAAGAAATCTGGGGGCCAGGGTGTAGTTCTGTGATATTAAGTCCTGGATTTGATCCCCTGCACCAAATAAAAAAAAAATGAAAAATAAAGAAGATGAAATCTTACAATCATTTTCCATCATTATGGAAAATAATCCTAATGCACGGACCAATAACTTCAATTATACTACCCCTTGTATTGTGGAAGAATTATCAGAAACAGATGTTTTTGACACTCAACCTTTCTTAAGTATAAAATATAAAAAAGCAAGCAAGCAAGCAAACACCTGCCTCTCCCCTGCAGTTTCAACCTTAAGGTAGTTTTACTTAATTAGCAAATGTAGATGGGGCCTTAATAAAAACAATTTAAATGTAAAGAGGTTTACATGCTAACACAATCCCATTAGTAATTTTCAGGCTATCATTATGCAACTTAGAAAAAGTCAGTCAAAGTCATTTCCAAGACAGTCTATATAGACCAACTCTATAATACCTATTATCTAGGCAAATGAACAGCTCAATCTTTCTTGAATATGCCACTATGCTTTTGTTTTATTGACTTTATTTCCACCTTTTTCTTAGAACCTTCCTAATCATCAACCTGTATAAATATCTCCCTGCTCTGAAATCGCATATGGTTTGATAAGACTATTTGAAGGGGCTGGGGATATAGCTCAGTGGAATAAGCGCTTGCCTAGCAAGCGCAGGGTCCTGAGTTTGATCCCCAGTACCGAAAAAAAAAAAAAAAACAATGAAAAAGATAAGACTATTTGATAATAACCCTTGTGATGTTAGACCCCATTATTCATATAAATATTGTCTCAACCCTGATGAGTATAAGCTTCCAAGACGGGCTTGACGGTACCTTATTTATTAAACTTACATTTGTTTTTTTGTGGTACTAGGGATCAAACTCAGGACCTTGCACTTGCCAGGCAGGCGCTTATTCCACTGAGCTATATCCCCAGCCCCTATGGTACCTTATTTATTATTCTCTCTCTAAACATCCACATATCACCTTGTGGTATTAGGTGATCAATGAATTTTTGGTAGGGGAATGAACACTATGACCAAGGGTAACAATGGGCACATACCTATATAGCCAGCCGGGGTGATGCTATTGTACAGGATTCAAATCCATTAGAACTCATGAGTCTATTAAGAGGAGACCAGCACTGTTTGGCTTTGTAAGTTTTTCCCTTTTGGTATATTCTTTAAAAAATTTTCCCCTCCTTTACAGTCTAAATAGAGACCATCATATAGAGTCATGGGATACCATTTAGTAATCAAAGGTGATTAAAGGAGCCCTTAGCATCTGCTTTCAGTATTATTCCAGGGATTGGCAATCAGTAGCCTAGCTTTTCCTTAAATTGCTAATACTTTGATTTTTGGAAGACTTTGCCCACCTTTCTTTGTGGTCCTCCTGCCTTGCTGAGATATGGAATAATTCCACATTTTCTCAGGATATATTTCCAAAAGAGTACAATACTGTGGGTCAGGTAGCTTTGCTAACTGATGATATGGATCTGAAATAATCCTGTGTTGAAACTAACCAGTGTAATGAATGGCCAGATACTATAATCTCCACTTAAATAATTTATATGCAATCTCTTAAGATATAGTAGTTGAGTGTACCTGAGAAAGTTCAGTGATGAAAAAACCTGAGTCGTGTGATTAGCCAAGACATTCCGTTCTAGGACAAGGGGCCGGGTGGAGGAAGATGAGATCTCACTCCAGGCCATGTTGCCTCCTTGTGGATAGTAAGAAAACCTGCACCTAAGACAGCAGTTCTACCTTCTTGGTAATAACAAGGAAGACCTTTCACTTCCCGTAACTTTAAAGTGATGGTTATTGCCAGGACAACTAGGAAAGTCCAATAACAGAGAAACTTTCAAAGGAGACCAAGAACAAAACATAACAAAATAAAACTGCATCAGGTCACTAATCTGATGTAATACTCATTCTAAAAGGAATTGAGGAATCATGTCCTCTCTAAGGGAAATGTAAAAATGAATCTGAAACAAGGTACCATGATGGATGCAGGCACACCGTACCTGTGTTTAGGCTGTGTGACAGACTCATCTAAGAGTGCATATAAATGCTTTCCTTGGGAGCAGATGACACAATGACTTCTGCTAAGTCTTACCATGCACACAGTGGGAAGGAAAATCTCATTTTTATCACTCTGGCAAGTTATTTCCATTTGCAGTTGAACTGTCAAGCAGAGAGAGTAAAATGAACAAAATGTAGAGAGGTCTCTAGGTAAAACTGCAATTAATGTCCCTCGTTCAATGGCAGGAACACTCAAAAGTACGATAAAAATTGAAAAGCATGAAAATTTGAGATTAAGATAAATTCCAACATTTCACTAGAGACTTGGTAGAAAGAGACTCTTTATTTTGGGTCTACAGTACCTATTACAGTGTTTCATTCTTATGTTGCAATAACTTGCCCTGGGCAGGTAGAATGGTACTCAATAAATGTTTCCTAAATAAATTCAGCTGCCAGGCTGAGAAGTTTAAATGAGACTGATCTGAACAAGTGTTTAAGAGTCCCAGTCAAGGGCCAGTGATACAGCTCAGTTGCACAAGGACCTGCCTGGCAAGTGCAAGGTCCTTAGTTCAATTCCTGGTACCAAAAAAAGAAAAAGACTCTCAGTCAAGCATTAAGGAGTGAAGCTGGGAGGGAACTTTTTAAGTTCACCTAGATGCAATTTCTACTTACAAATGAATCAACTGAACCCACAGAGGTGAAGGACCTTGCTCCCAAACCCACAAAGTGTGAAGCCAAGACTCGAGCTCAAATTTTTTCAACCTTTGCAATCTTTGCTCCAAGATATTTATTTCCTTGTTTTATTAGAACTAATTCTACGGTTAGACCTCCTAACCCTGAAGTATTTGTGCAAACTTACTGGGTATTTACAATAGCTATTCTGCCTTTGAACTGTCTTTTAATTAAAAGGAATTTTAAATTTTGGACAGTTTTGAAATTAGTATTCTTTAGATCAAGAATAACTTACCTTCACTGAACATTTTTAAAATAAAGGAGTATTTAAAAGTCTATGTCTAATTTCTCAGGCACATATTTGAGGCATGGTATACATGCACATAGGCACACACGTATCTTGTAGAGAAACTACAGAGGCTTATCTTACCATTCATTTCCATCAAGGGTTAACATATTTGCTTAGGACCCTTTGGGAAAGTTGGTCATGCCTGCTTTGCCTATGGATGGCCCTCTGGGTCCCACTGCCTTCAGAATGATGAGGACTATGACTGAGAGCCTACTCACAAATAGGTAGCTGAAACAAAACTCAGTGAAGAAATATCAGATGGGCCAAACAGGTATCTGTAGAGCTATAGCAGAACACCCAGTTTTTCATTAATCCATGGAACTTTTTCCAAAATAGAACATATCTTAGGACCAAACATATGTTTAAATAAATACAAAAAAACTGAAATCATCTTTTGCATCCTATCAGATCATAATAGATTAAGACTAGAAATCAACAGCAAAAGCAACCACAGAAATTACACAAACACATTGAGATTAAATAATACATTTCTAAATAATCAATGAGTCACAGAAGAAATCAGGGAAGAAATTTAAAAATTCCTAGAATGAAATGACAATAACAGTACAATATACCAAAACCTGTGGGGGCACAACGAAAGCAGTTCTAAAAGGGAAGTTTATAGGGAAGCTAATACATACATTAGAAAAACAGAGTATTGCCAAATTTAAAAAACCTGATAATATATCTCAAGGCCCTAGATAAACAAGAACAATTCAAATTCAAACTTGTGAAAGGAAAAAAATGATAAAGATCAGAGTGGAAATCAATGAAATTGGGACTAAAAATAAAGCAAACAAAATCTCCAAAGATCAGTGAATTTAAGAGTTCTCTGAAAGAATAAGGCTAAGTAAGACTGATAAACATTTAGCCCAAGTGGTGGAGAAACTACGGCACACGTGCCACAGCAGGCTGTTTGTTATCACTGAAAGCTATGAAAGGTTTGCCATTATTGACTTAGTTCAACTTACCAAAAGAAAAGACCCACATCAGTACAACTAGAAATGCAAAAGGCAAAATCACAATGGACACTGCTGAAATCTGGAGGACTATAAGAAACTACTTTGAAAACATTTTCTAGTAAGTTGGAGACTCTAGAAAGATACATAAATTCCTAGACACGTAATTTACCAAAGTTGAACAAAGAAGATAAAACACTGAAAACAGACCAGCAGGCAATGAAACTCAGGCATAATAAAAACTCTACCAAGTAGGAAAAGCCTGGGATCCAATAGAATGCAACCAACCATTAAAGGACCATACGTCATGATCAAGCTGATCATGCAGTTGAACTGTCCAGCAGATAGTAAATATATTTTCTATCATCGGATGATACAAAATACACAAGCTAATAATGTAATATATCATATAAATAGAAATAAGAATAAAAATCACATGATCATCTTAAAAGAGGCTGGAACAAGCCTCTGACAAAATTCAACACCCATTCATAATGAAAACCTTGATCAAAATAGATATAAAAGCACTTGATTTCAAACTGATAAAAGTAATTTATGATAAACTCATAGCCAATATCATGCTAAGTGGACAAAATACTAAAAACTGTTCTAAACTCAGGAACAAGACCAAGATGTCCATGTTCACCACTCCTATTCAATACAGTACTCAAAACTTCAGCTACAGCAATCAGGCAAGGTAAGAGTTAAAAGGGATATAAACAGGAAAGAAATAAATCAAATTATTTTATTTGCAGATGATATGATCCTTTACATAGAAGATCTCACCCAAAAAAAAACCCACCAGAAGACTCTTACAGGTAATAATGCATTCAGCAAAGTGGTAAAATACAAAATCAAGACATAAAAATCGAAAGTGTTCCTATACACCAATAAAAAATCCACCAAGAAAGAAATCAGGAAAATAATCTCATTCATGGTAGCTCCAAAAAAATCTAAATACTTACAAATCACCCTAAGCAGGGACATGAAAGCCCTCTACAAGCAAACCATGGCACTCTGGAGAGAAGAGGGAGGACATTACAAAACGGAGCAACACTCCCTGTTCTCGGTTTAGCAGAGTCAATACTGTCAAAATGGTTTTATCACAAAAAACGATATATAAATTTAAAGCAGTTCCAACCAAAATACCCAAAGTGTTCTAGGAAAAAAACCCCTAAATTTTATATAGAGCCAGAACAGCAAAACCAACCCTGAGCAAAGGTAACAAAAGAGCAGGCACAACAATCCCAGATTTCAAGTTATGCTACAAAACTACAGTAATAAAAACAGGGCAGTACTGACACAGAACTACACATATATAGCAATAGAACAGAAGACATAGAAACAGCCCCATGCACCTTTTACCATCTGATCTCTGACAAATGGGCTGAAAACAAATGATGGAGAAAATAGCCTCTCTAACAAAGGATGCTGGGAAAAATGATTTGTGTGCAGAAGAAGCCTCACCCTATACTAAATCAAATCAAAATGGATCAAAGACCTATATATATAAACCGAAACAATGAATCTACCAGAAGATAAAATAAGTAAATAAAACACTTAAAAGACATAGGCAAGGAACTCCTAACAGAACACCAACTGCACAAGAAGGATTTGCAAGAATCAATACATGGGGTTATATTAAATTAAAAGGCTTCTACACAGCAAAGGAAACAATACATAGAGAGAAGAGACAATTACAGGATGACAAATTTTTTGGCCAGCTACTTTTGAGAGAGTACTAACATCTAAAATATATAAAGAACTCAAGAAAATTAGACCCTACAAAATGAAAGACCCAATTAAAAAATGGACAACTGAAATGAACAGACCCTTCTCAAAAGAAGCAGAAATTGGTCAGTAACCACATGAAAAAAGGTTCAGTATGTTTCACCATTTGGTAAAAGCAAATGAAAACAACACCAGGATTCCATTACATTCCAGTAAGAATGGCTGTCAAACAACAAGTGCTAGTGACAGTATGGGGAACAGGAACCCTTCTATACTGTTGGTGAGAATGATGCAAAATAGTACAATGACTATAGAAATCAGTGTTCTTCCAAAAATCAAAAACAGAATTCCACTGGATCTAGCCAAACCTCTCTTGGGTATCTTTCCTAAGCAGTTAAATTCATCATACAGTGATACATGCACGTAAAACATGAAACTCATATTTATAGTAGCAAAACTCACAATAACTAAATTATGTAAATAGCCTAGACGTCCATCAACAAATGAATGGGTAAAGTATATGGTGTATACACAACTGCATATTACTAAAGTCATGAAGGGGGATACAGTTTAGTCATCTGAAGGAAAATGGATGGCTCTTGAGACTATAATGTTAACTGAAATGAATCAGACACAGAAAGTTAAGTGTAGCATTTCAGGATTTTTCTTATATGAGAAACATAAAATAAGAATAAAGAGCAAAATAAAGGAGATGAAAGGAAACGGAGGAAAACTTTTAGAGAAGGGAATTTGAGGAAAGGAAAGTGGGGGAGAAGAGGTGGGGAGAAGGGATCAAGAATGATCAAGACGTATATATACTATTTCTCCAAAACATATGCAACCTTGTGTATCACAAACATACACTAACTTTAAAAAGCAGATAAAGATGCCTGAACTCAGATGGACCTCAATTTAAACACAGCCCTGAGAATGCTCAGAAATGTGTTGCTGTGATCGGGGCTAACAAGGGACGAATCATAGTGTGATCATTTAATACTCATGATGTAAGCAAAATTACCTTTTCCTTACTGAAGTTTAGCAATACTAATTTGGTATCTATCTGACAATCATGATTATTATTCATTAGCATGCTTCCTAAAATCATTATTATCCAATATAAACAACAGAAAAGGCACTTGATATTTTTCTCTTAAAAACCAATACATCTGAATTGATTAATCAGTGCATGAGACAGTGGGATATTAAGTCATAGTTTTTTAATACAATTTCCTAACTTGAATCAGCAAAAGCATCTCACAAAATTGCTCCATCATAATTTTATCTTTAAAATTACTTTTTCTTCTTGTGTGTTGGGATGTATTTTATATGTGAAAGTTATATTAAAAAAATCTCCATCCTTCCCTGTAAGCTCAATGAGTGGAATGTTAAATGACTCTGGAGAAATGTGGAGCAATCAAATTAAAAAGGAGCATTCCAAGTACCTGTGCTGGGGCCTCGGTGGGAAAGTCTGCGAGTCTCGAGGCTGGCAATCCCACCCAACGCTGGCCATCAGCCTGGGTGTGGCTTTCTCCAGGCCGGGCACCTCTAACGTGAAGGGGGTGACTTGTTTCTGTTTCCCTAGAACCCATACTTATTGCCAGGGAAATGCTTTATGCATAGCACACCACAAATACACACTCAAGCATCTCCAAGTGGGCTGGGACAGAGGCAGTGACTTGTTCACCAGAGCTTGGAATGCTCTAGTGAACAGTCCTCTGATAGTTCTTCCACTTCTCTTGATAAAACAAGTAAGTGTTTTAAATGTATTATCTCATTTAACACTCAGAAGATCTTTTCAAATCATTAAGCTCTATTTTCTTCTAATGATCTCAGCAAAAAAGTATAAACACATTAGTGAGTGACTCCTCTTTCTGCTGCAACCACACTCTAAACCCTGTGTGTGTATTACCAGGAACTCAATGGCAGATGAAATACGGGCCTGGGCAATGGGCATGTCATAAGCAGGTAAGTGATGGTTTTTCTTACATGAATCACCTGCACAAGATTTGGGGATCACTGGGCATACTTAACATGTCAAGTGAAGCAAATTAAAATCTGTGGGGTTAAGACTTGCCAGTATTAAAATATAACCACTACGTTTCTGATGTCCACCAGCTCAGTGGTGTAATGGCCCAAGTACCCAGCTGCTTGCTAGACTGACCCCATGCTTGACCCGATTCACCTCAAACAGCTAAAGTCCATGTATGGTAACATAATTATTGTTTAAAGGTTCCTTGTTCTTTCTCAAAAAGAATTCAAAGAGCATCGCCTGTCCCTGCCAGAAACAGGACAGTTACCCAAGCATAACATACCTGCTACACACCTGTATTCATTGTGGTTTTTGTCTTTATAAGCCCTACATACAATGGGCTCGGGGCTCTCACTTCTCAGCCTTGAAACAGAGGCGTGAGTGGGGGCCAAGTGGGGGCCGTTGGGCTCAACTATTAAAAGTGCTACTAAATTCTAATTTGGCTGTTTGGGAGTTTATTGCTCTCAGACTGGTCTCAAGACTCCCAAATGTCTCTTTCAGACAACAATTCCTCAGGGGGAACACTGAGAGACGTTCCTTGCCCCCGAGGAACTCTTTGTTTCAAAGTGACACCAAATTCTCCCTGGACGCCAGATCAGTAAATGTCGTCCGGATACTTACCGGTAAGACTAGTTCTTGTTTCTTGTTTGTTGGGGCACCCCTTGGGGGTCCCTGGAGAGGTTGGATGCAACATTAGACTCTCCAGGGACCGTCCCTAGACCAAGACGTTGGCTAGAGCTTGATCTTGCTTGACAAGTGGGACTTTCCTCTCCTTGAATTAATTTATCAACTTATCGTCTCTCTCGTCCTCTGTCTTGTTTTTGTGAGTGTTGTTAAAAATGGGTCAGTCTGCTTCTGCTTCTATGTCACCTCTGCAATGTGTTTTAAACCATTTTAAGGATTTCAGGCAACGAGCAAAGGAATTTGGAGAACCTGTCTTCCCGGGGAAGCTGCGAACATTTTGTGAACTTGAATGGCCCTCTTTTGGCGTTTCCTGGCCCAGGGAAGGCACATTTTATTTGTCTGTTTCTCAGCAGGTCTGAAAAGTCATCTTTGGGAATCCAGGCCACCCTGACCAAATTGTTTACATTCAGGCCTGGATTGATTTAATCCAGGAAACCCCTTCCTGGCTTAACAAGTATAATAGAGAAAAATGGGGATGAACCACCGAACCCAAGAATGAATTCATCGCCGTAACTAAGTCTCAGCCACCCTAAAAGGTTCCCCTAGTCCTGCCCCCTCCTCCTGACTCTCCTCTCCCACTCAGCCTGACTCCTCATCCCACCTCAGTCCCTCCCACACCCGAAGCGGGCGTCCGTTCTCAGAATCTAGCCCGGACTCTACTGCCTCTGCTCCCTCATCCCCGGCTCCCCTCCTCCCTTTGCGAGAAACTGCGCCCGGGGAATGAGGGACACCGACCCTTCATGGTGTACGTCCCTTTCTCAACTAGTGACCCCTATAACTGGAAACAACAGAACCCCTCGTTTTCCCAGAATCCCCAGGGGCTTATCTCTCTCCTAGAAACTGTTTTCTTCACCCACCAGCCCACATGGGATGATTGCCAACAGCTCCTTCAGACTCTTCACGTCAGAAGAGCGCGAACGCACCCGTGCCCTGGGGCGCAAACTGGTCCTGGGACCTGACGGAAGCCCTGGCACTGACCCGGACCGACCGAACTTCGTGTTCCCTCTCTCCCGCCCCTCCTGGGATCCAAATGATGACCGAGGTAAGGGGGCTCTCGAACAGTGTCGCCAGACTCTTCTGGCTGCCCTTAAGGGAAGCCTACCAATTTGTCTAAAGTTACAGGGGTAAGTAAGCGTGACGAGTCTCTGTCTGCTTTCTTGGAGCACCTCCTAAAACACTCCTATAGATCCGGAGGCATCTGAGAATTAACGTGCCTTAAACCTTGCGTTTGTTACTCAGTCGACCCCACATATTATAAAGGTTACAAAGATTAAAAGGATTTAAGGAAATGCCACTATCTCAGCTGGTAAAAGTGGCCCAAAAGGTCTTTAACAATAAAAAGGACCCACGTGAACTAAACAAGAAAATGGCCAAGGTTCTTACTGCCCTAAAAAAGAAAAAAAAATTTCTAGGGGTCTTAGGCTACTGCCGATTGTGGATCTTGAGATTTGGGGAATTGGCCCAACTGCTACCTGTCTCCACAGGGGGAAACCCCTCAGAGGCTCTAATCTGGACTAAGACAGAAGAACAAGGCTTTCAAAAATTAAAAATAGCGCTGGTGAGTGCTCCAGCCCTCGCCCTGCCTGAACTGACTAAACCCTTTCAACTGTATGTGGCAGAGAGTCGAGGCATTGCAAAGGGAGTACTGACACAGCGTCTAGGCCCAGGGAAGAGGCCCGTCGTCCATCTCTCCAAGCGATTGGACACCACTGCCTCTGGATGGCCAAACTGCCTACAGGCCATTACAGCCACAGCCCTCCTGACCAAGGAGGCAAACAAATTAACTTTTGGACAGAAGCTTCAGATTGTGGCTCTGCATGCAGTCGAAATTCTGTTGTGTCCCCCCACCCCCGCCAGACAGATGGCTATCAAATGCCCGCATTGTCCAATACCAGGGCATTGTTGTTGGATCTGATCATATTGAGTTCCTGTGCACTTAAACCCAGCCACCCCCCTGCCAGATGATGACCCACAAGTGCCTCTACACAATTGTGCGGACATCACATACACCACCTCCAGCCTGTGAGAGGACCTGACAGATGTCCCCCTCGACAACCATGATGCTACCCTTTTCACTGATGGCAGTAGCTACTTATATCAAGGCAGCTGAGTGACAGGTGCCTCTGTGACCACTGAGACTGAGGTAATATGGGCCCAAGCACTGGGGTCTGGATCCTCTGCCCAAAGAGCTAAATTGATAGCTGTGACTCAAGCTTTAAGGTGGGGATCTAATAAAAATCATAAATGTGTACACCAATAGTTGATATGCTTTTGCAACTGTACATGTACATGGAGCTATTTATCAGGAAAGAGGACTCTTAACTACAGGGGGAAATAAAATAAAAAATGTCCCCAAGATCCTACATCTTCTAGCTGCTATCTGGCTCCCCAAAAAGGTGGCAATCATACACTGTTGGGGACATCAAAAAAAAAGATTCCCCTGTTGCCAGAGGAAATGCCTTCGCTGACCAAACGGCAAGAGCTATCGCCCTAAAACCAGTGGGGCCAATAGCTCCTCCCCGTGCTTCCTCCTCCGCTCTTGCCTAAGTTGTCATACTCAGATTCGGACTTGAGGCTAGCACAACAGGTAAAGGCAAAACCTTCCCCTCCAGAACACTTAAGGGGCACCAAACTGGCAGAGCTTTTTCGAGACCGATATTTTATTCCCAAACTGTCACAGCTGGCAAAGACTTCTAGCCTCAAATGCCCACAGTGCATCCGAGTCAACCCCAAACAGATACCCCAAGACTTACGAGTCCGACAATGAGGTCTGTACCCCAGAGACCACTGAAAATTGGACTTTACTGAGATGGGATTAGACAAATACCTCCTAGTTTTCATAGACACCTTCTTCACTGGCTGGACAGAAGCTTTTCCTATCTGGACTGAGTCTGCTCTTACTGTGGCCAGAAAGCTTCTATATGAGATAGTGCCCAGATTTGGCCTGCCCTTATCTCTGGGGTCTGACAATGGCCCGGCTTTCATAGCTCAGGTGACCCAAAATCTAGCTACAGCTTTGGAGATTAATTGGAAATTACATTGTGCCTACCGACCTCAAAGTTCAGGACAAGTAAAAAGAATGAACAGAACTATGAAGGAAACCATTACTACAATGGCTTTAGAGTCTGGCGAAAACTGGGTGAGTCTCCTTCCTTTTGCTCTTCTGCATGTGCGATGTACTCCCTTAATCCTGGGAATCACTCCCTTTGAGGCCTTGTATGGGCGACTCCCGCCCCTGGTTCCTTGTCTCCACTATGACTACCTGGCAGCTATGACTATCGGAGAACTTATTAAGTCCCTACAGGCCCTTCAGCCTTTCCTCCAGTCTACTCATCGTCTTTTCAGAGAACACCAAGCGGTTCCTAAAAAGCCCAATGACACCTTGGCGGCTCAATCTGGAGCTCAGCACACCAACAGCTGTCACAGTCACCAACAAGAGTCACTAGACTCACCATTCTCATGTTAAGACTGTTCCTGTGGAACCAGAAGACACAGCTAAGTGGACTATGACAAAAACCTGTTCTGACCCTCAGTAATTTACAAAGAAAAGGCACTTGTGCTAAGACTAAAACTTCTAATTTGTCAAAATCTCACTATGTTTAACATTTGTACCAATGTAATTGATATTATAAATCAAACTTACTCCCTCGGCCTGCACCTAGAGGCCCCTCATGGAGCCTGGTTTTCTTGTACTGCTGGCATAACACCATGTATATTTTATCAAGTTGCTGTACAGAGACCCCCAGAACTATGTGTCCTGTGTCACATTTTTCCCCAAGTGCTTTATTATTCTGGGGAGGGAAGTAGACAGCATTTGGCCCTGACCGGTTTGCTTACAGTCAAGAGAGCAAACCCTGTCCTTACACCAGCATTACTGGGCATAGGCATGGCTGGATCAGCTACACTGGGGACAGCTGCTCTGGTTACTTCTGATCAAAATTATAAAGAACTAAGTCAACAGACAGACCAAGATTTAGCCACCTTAAAACAGTCAGTCAATAAGCTAGAGGAGTCTCTTGGGTCATTGGCTGAGATGGTTTTACAAAAGAAAAGAGGTTTAGACCTACTTTTTCTAAAACGGGGATTATGTCTAGCCCTAGGAGAAATTTATTGTTTCTATACCAACCATTCTGGAGTAATCCGAAAAAGTTTGAGCCAACTAAAAAAGAGACTGCAAGACAGAGATAAACAGAGGAGACAAGAACAAAATTGGTTCCAAAATTTGTTTTCGACCTCCCCATGGTTAACCACCCTTGTAACAGCTTTAGCTGGACCACTAATGCTATTACTTATAGCGATTACGGTTGGTCCCTGCATTATAAATTGCTTGCTAAGATATATTCAGGGGAGGATTCAATCTGTCAAACTGATGATACTCTAAACCGGGTATGAAAACCTCCCCAATGAGGATATGGCTGATGAATCTATGATTTGATTCATTAACAAAAAACAGTGGGGAATGTAATGGCCCAAGTACCCAGCTGCTTGCTAGACTGACCCCATGCTTGACCCCTGATTCACCTCAAACAGCTAAAGTCCATGTATGGTAACATAATTATTGTTTAAAGGTTCCTTGTTCTTTCTCCAAAAAAATGCAAAGAGCATTGCCTGTCCCTACCAGAAACAGGACAGTTACCCAAGCATAATGTACCTGCTACACATCTGTATTCATTGTGGTTTTTGTCTTTATAAGCCCTGCATACAATGGGCTCGAGGCTCTCACTTCTCAGCCTTAAAACAGAGGCGTGAGTGGGGGCCGTTGGGCTCAACTATTAAAAGTGCTACTAAATTCTAATTTGGCTGTTTGGGAGTTTATTGTTCTCGGACCCGCCTCAGGTGGGTGCTCTAAGTTCACTTACTGCACGCCAGTCTCCCACTGGCATATCAGCAGTTACATTCTAAAAGGCATAAATATCCACCATTCCAACTAAAAATACCACAGAAATCTAGTCAAGTCAATGTCAAAGAAAAGTTTTTCTGAAAATACTCGGTACAAAGGATAGTTTCTCCAAGCAGCAGGGCTACATTTACTTCTCTGTGCTGTGCCACATAAGGGTATTGGCCCCACATCCGGTTTCAGTTATATTTTTTACTTATTTCATATTAGCCCTCTCTCAAATTAGCCTTTCCTCTCATACACCTGGGTTGCTGTGTTTTTGACATGATTTTCCTTAAGGTTATTAGGCAATAATAGGGGTTAAAAACACAACTGAATTGAAAGCCCTGGGACAACATCACAAATGTTCTAAAAAACAAATGTTCCAAAACACAGTTCTTTTTCAACAAAGAACGTGCTGAAGTAATAGTAATAAGAAAAAAATAGATGCACATTTAGATGGCACAAATGGTATTTGTGATACATCTATTTTAGTATTGCTAATTTGTAAACTAAATTGTTAGCTTTAAAAATAAAAAATGTAAATATGGCAGAAAATTCCAATGTCAAAAAATAAAGAGATGCAGAAACTCCTATCTCAGATACATTTTACCCTCCCATTTCTCCTGTATCATTTCAGAAATTTTCTGTATCTACAGAATATGTATTTATGGAGAAAAAAATTTTAGATAAATGGATACATTCTATACATGTTACCTGTACTTTCCTTTTTCACTGTAGAATGTGCTTTGAAACTGTTCTGCATCAGCATGTGTAAATTTGGATAATTTTAAAAATCAATCATCTTGTTTTTCTCACAGTCTTTTCTCCAAAAGATAAATTTTTTTATTAAGTTTAATCTTATCAAGAGTAAACTCTCTTCATAAGGCATTTTTTCAGAAAACAAAAATGGGATAATCCTTTGCCAATCAAGAGTTCAGACAAGACACATTTTTCTGCTTGTATGCCAAGCATTTAGAAACCCACATTCAGTTCTATTCTCTTCATTATCTGTAGGGTGTGGCTGTCATGGTAGGGCACTCCTACAAGCTACAGGGCACACCTCTGGGGCAGGGTGGGCGAATGCCTCCCCTTCCTGTGACTTAGGAAACCATGCATCTAGCCCCAGCATAACTTGTGTAAAGGTCACACAAGAACACAGGTATTCTGTTGATACCAAGCAGAAAGTGAGGGAAAGAGGAATGCCAGAGGCACTGGAATTGGCTGGGGAACTCTAAAGGGTAAGATTTCTACAGGAAACCTCAGATTGCAACATGTATACTAAATGAGATAACACACAGAAGGGTTACTGTGTTCTGGAACTATCATGTGCTACCATGATAATATTCGATGTGTAGAACCATTTAAACTGTCTGCCCACACTGTTCTTCACCTAATCAATTTTTTGTCAGACAGTGACAGTGCCACTGATTTGTCAAAGTAACTCTCCATTTAGTGAGAGATTGTTATACAGTCATGGATCAAAGAGGCATCATTTACATTTATTTCAAGGGTAAAAAACTGTTACTATCAACATTGCTGAGTTACATAAACACAAGGCGGGAAATGTCCTGTCTGGTGATACGATTCTACAAACAGATGCAGAGTGAGAAGCAAAGCACACTGGTAATGCAGAGGCAGTTTGCTCGGGGAGAGACAGGTGAGAAATAGTGTGTGAAAGGCAGTGTCTAGTGAGACAAGCTACTCTGGGAAGTCTACACAAATATTCCACTGAAGTGCTATTTTATACTGTCTGCAGTGTGTCACTATAAAGTAGCTGTACTTTGTTGTCTTTCACTGAAGGCTTCTGCATCTTTGGGACTGCTTAGTATTAACACGAGTTAAAATTTTAAAAATTTCTCGGGTGTGTAGATTTTATCTCATGCCATGTGAAATGGTAAACAAGAATTTCCATCCCTTTTACTATCAAAAAAGAAATACAAAGCTATGCCCCAAAAGAGAGTAAAATTGAGTCGGAGAAGCCTCAGGGTATTTCAGGTTTAGAGTTGAAGGGCTACATTTTTACATGATACTACAAAATTTGAGGATCATGCTTACATTTATTATAAACTGAGTTCAAAGGTAAGAGTATTAAGTTATGGAAATTAAATGCTTTTTTTTCCCAAAATTAAACAGTTAATTAGTATTAGTTTGATTTTCTAGTCTGTCCTCCAAGCTTCTATAGTTTCCTTTGTCACAGAGAAAGCTACACTAAGCTGGGCTGTAGCATGCTCTAAGGTTCTTTAGGGTGACCTAGCAGTGAACAGTGGCAACATGAGGAGTCGGACTAATCACCAGCTTAGGAATAACAGCCCTCTGTTATTTGGAGGGGTGTGTAATCAGGGGTGTGACCTTGGACAAGTCATCAGTTTTCGCATTTTACAAGGAGAAAATTAAAGTAGTCAAATTCTAACCTTTAGTGCTAACAATCTTGTTTTGGCTGTTTGAGACAAGATCTTGCTGGATAGACCAGGCTGGCCTTAAACTCACTATGTAGCCTAGGCTGGCCTCAAACTTGTTGTGATCCTCCAATGCTAGCTTCCCAAATGCTGGGACTATAGGCATGTACTCCCGTGCCTGACTCCTAGAATTCTATAAATGTGATTAGTTTGTCCAAATTAATGTATCTTATTTTTGTGATTCAAAACTCTTTGTTGGGACAACTTGGGAATTTACGTTCAGTTTAATACAAATACTATAGGCCATAGTTGGAGTACCACCTAGTGGCCATTCAGCTGATTTGACCAGTCAAGTAATAAAACATGATTTACCAAAGTGATATAAATTTATTTAAAAGAAGAAATCAAAGGGCTGGAATGACACGAAAAAGACACATTTCTCATTCCCCCTGACTTCTTATGAGAATCTATCTGCTTTTTGCTCACCTGTTAAGTGACTATCATTATTTGGCACACTACAAAAACAGTGACTTAAAAATTGGTATCTATGAAGTGGGAAAACGTTTGCAAATTATATATATGGTAATGGTTTAGTATCCAGAATTTATAAAGAACTCCTACAACTAAAAAAGCTACTTGATTCAAAAATGAGCAATGGGCTTGAATATACATTTCTCCAGGAAGTTACGTAAATGACCAATAAATACATGAAAACATGCTCAACGTAATTAATCATCAAGGAAATGCAAATGAAAACCATAATGCCCTATTACATTTATTAAGGTCGGTCATTATTTAAAAAACAAAGAAAACAATGTTGATATGGATGGAGAGAAACTGGAACTTCTGTACATTACTGGTGGAAACATAAAATGATGTAGTTGCTATGAAAAAAGAGTACAGTAGTTTCCCCCAAAACAAAACAGAATTATTGTATGATCCAGCAACTGTACCACTGGGTCCTTATTTAAAAAAACAACTGAAAGCAGGAATTTAGAGATACAGTATTTGTACACTCATGTTCATAGCTGCCAAATGGTAGAAGTCACCTAAGTGTCCACTGATCCTTGAATAAAATGTAGTGTATACATGCAACAAAATATTACTCAATCTTAAAAATAAAAATTCTGACAACATTGTAAGCTTAAAGAAATTATGCTAATTATGTCACTTTTCTCTGACAAACTGGTCACGAACAAATACTGCATGAGTCCACTTGTATGAGGTAATGAGAGTGGTCCACCTTACTGACACAGAAAGAATGGTAGGGACTGTGTGATGTGTATGGAGTTTTGGTTTGGGAAAATGAAAATGTGTTGGAGACAAATGCTGGTGATATCTGCACAACAACAAATGTTCTTACTACTCCTGTGCACTGTATTAACAGGTAAAATATTACTTTGTCATGTATATTTTACTAAATGAAAATTCATTTGTGTGAAGTGTAACATGATGTCAGTATTCAGATGACAAAAGCTTTTGTTTCCTTATACTTATTTTTTTACCGTTTTCTTATTTATTTTCAGCGGTTTACAGCTCTGTAATACATCATTAGCTTATAAAATGCACACTGGAAACAGCAAATGGTTCCTGATAACTGTTGAGACACCCTCAAGGTGGGAGGGGATGCTTTTAAGAACCCAAGAAAAAGAGAATCAATATCTTTTGTCTTTTATGATCTCTAATAAATAACGCAAATGTGAAGAGACTTCTGGGTATCTCTGATACTGAGTTTGGTATAAAAGACAGAAATGAGCTTCCTTAGTGTATGAGTATCTGCCCTGGCCCAGGCTGGGCTGGTTGCCAGTGGGCTGTGTGTGGGGATATGAGACAAGGCATTCAGATGCTGCCACAGCCCAAGTGCAAGGCTGCCCTAGTGACAGCTAGTGCCACTTACGCAAGAGACAGCACACTCTAGAGAATGACCAGTGCTGAGGAAATGCCCTTTGTTCTTGTTTTCAACACTGGCTATGCGGGGCCTCTGGGGGACCATAAAACGTATGGCTGTCTTTGGCAAAAAATAATTAACTTTTCCAGTGTCCTTCCTTTCTGAAATACTCTCTTCTACAGTTTATAAGATTAAGCGTTTGAAGGTACAAGCAGGACAGTAACGTTTTAGATTCTCATAAGAAGCTTCCAGTGCAATTCAGTAAGATGAATACGAATACTTATATGTGAAGAGAAGCCTCTTATTTTAAAATTAAAAAAAAAATTAAGATGACAGACTGCCTAAAGGAGTCAAAACAATTCAGATCTCAAATTGTTCTGTTTCCTTAGGACTTTATATGTAAAACTCTTTGCTTTCCGTATTTTCTCTTGGCATATCCTGACCCTTAGTCAAGATCATTAAATCTTGAAGTCAGGATGCCCATCCACCACCTTTCTGCATGTGACTCTCTAAGAAATCCCCAGGGTATGGGCAGTTTATTGAATTTTAATGTTTTGAGATTGTAGCTTTTATGTTCTGAGCCCCCAAATAAATGTCGAATTTCCAAAGGATTTTATTTTTAGTCTTTTGGATTAAGAATCATCACTATATTATGATTATCATTTATGTAACATTAACTGTGTCAAAGACCGTCCTAAATAGTTAACATTCAGTCAACTACTGAATCCTTATAATCACCCAAACACAGGTGAATAAACTGAGGCACTGAAAATCCTTAAGTTAAGCAGCCAGACAGTAGTAGACCCAGGGCTTGAATCCATGCAGTCTGACCTCTTAAAACACCACATAAACTCTCTCTTTCGAATTCTAGTCACTTTTCTCTGACATTAACTCCAGACAGCCCAAACCTCTTGAGGCTTCAATACCCTTCCCTGCAAAAGATGAACGGACCAGATAACCTGTGAAGGCCCTTCCCGCGCCCGCTCACCAGAGCTGCTCCGTCAGTATCTCTCTCCATTCCCCTGCGTACAGTCAGCCCGGGAAGCCGAGTGTCTCCTCTAAGAGCTTCATACTCAGCAGGGAGCTGTGGAGCACAGTAAGCCTGGGACTGTGTATTCAGGGGCTTTCACCTTTCTGCCAGAAACGCGTCTCGTTTTCAGCTCCACTAAAATACGAAGACTGGCTAACTTTAATGGTAAGAAAACAGAGCTCACACTTTTTCTTTCTTTTCTGTGCTTTCCTAGTGTTTTCCTAATTTAGGGAAGGAAATAGTTCTTCCTACAGGCTCTATTTTAGCATCGCTAAATGACTCAGTACAGACTTAATGCAACCTGGCAGATCTTATGGGGACATAACTGAGCAAGCAGTAGTCCTGTTCTGATTGACACAAATTATACCAGGTCATTCTGAAACCCCTGGAACTCATCATGAATACCTCTCTGGCAATATTGTCCCTGGGCCTAATGATGCTGAGTGGAGTTTCTGACTGGATAGTAAATCCTGAATTGAGCTCCCTCTGATGCTAACTAAAGGGAATGAGAGTCCTCACCCAGAGAATCCCTCAACCCCACTAATGATGTGCGTACAGTGATGAAACCAGGTAGAGAACAAAGCCTTTGCTCCCTGATACCACTAGACAGTTCCTGTTGTGAAGCAGCCGGGAAACTGTTAATAAGAACATTATCTTTCATGTCCCAGGGCAGAAAAGATAAGAATGTATGTGTTTATAGCTACTGATGTGATGCTACACAGAAAATAAACATATAGGTTGCAACAATTTTAACAAGACTGTTCCTTTGCATTAGTAAGAAAGAGACAGACAGAATCTTACTAGCAATTGTATTTGGGGCAATAAAACAGCAACAAAAAGTAGTTTCTCCTCCCACTGGTGAACAACTAATGGAATGATTGGTACAATTTGGGAAATTTCAGATCAGTTTTATAATTTAGCACATAGTCTGGATTAAGAATTCAAAATTAACAGTGTTTAAAGCTGTATATATGTATATACAATTCAACAAAGATTAGGTTTAGAATGCATCTTCAGCTTTTTATAGGCAATCTCTGGGATGAAAGAAGAAAGTGGTCACATCTAATGATGAACATTCACTAACTGGCTAGTAACAAATACAATTACTTTTATCCAGTTAGATATGTTGGTGTGTGGAAAGGTAGGCAAAGGCTTCACTTTCTGTCCCAAGACCCAAAAACATAATCTCAACTGAAACCAGAGACCAATGCTTGCCTGACTTAAAATCAAAACCAAATAGGGCGCTGTTTATGGGCATCAACAACAGGCCTCTGTCCGGAAAGATTTCCTCCCCACCCTGATATATTTTCATTATTGTCTTTGCCTCTGGAAGTAGCTCTGCTTCTTCCATGTGAGCTAGCTTCTAAAATTCCAACCCATGAATCCTGTAGCCAGATGGCTCCCACACTTTAGGAGCTTTTCCTCTTGGTTTGACAAGGCCAGAGCAAGATCTTGGACAAGGCCTCTCTGTCTACTCAGTGGGAAGGGAACTGAACACCTCTGGTCATTGTAGTGTTAGCTGAATTAAAACAGAAGAAAAAGCTTATGTATGTTTGTGTCTATGAAAAAGAGACTGATTATACACTGGGCAATTTGGAAATTTAATAAGAAAAGACAAAACTCTTCAGGATTTTTATTTTTGAGATCATTTTTTAACTTTTAATTTGTGAGGCTTTTCTGGTGGGGTGGGTGAGTCTACCCGTTGGCCCAGTTTAGCAGGCTAACTGATGGAGGTGCTGGAGTGATCAACATCATGTTACTCAATGTAATGAATATGCAAGCAGAGGGCAAGCCCTTTTAGATTCTATGTTGTCCCTTCTTTTGTGGTATGTTGACAGGGTATTTACCAGTGCAGGGCCCCTGAAGGGATGGGGAAAAGGACATAAATTAAGCTGTAAGTTTCAGCTTCCATGACTTCAATTAGTTGTGAATATCCTCACTGCATATCATGATGCCTGGCACCACTGGAGAAATGAGGCAGGAAATTAGGTAATAATTATAGTCCATATCAACATGCTGCTAATCAATCCGGAAGAACATATTTAATGTCAGTTTAAAAAGAGAATTAAAACTAAGAGGCACCAGGTGAAATTAAGTTTACCAGAGAATAAAAATTATCTCTTGTGTCATTGCCCTGTGAGCACAGGCAAGAGCTACAAATGGCATAGTTCTCTCGGTGTGACAAAAATGATTCTGATGACGAATCTCCCAGTTTGGTGTTTAGTGGTCAGAAATGGCTATAGAATTTACAGGGTCCAGGGCAGAGAGAAAATACAAGGCTTCTGTTCAACCATTATTAAGATGGCGACAGCAGGGCAGGGCCTGTGTGACTGGAAATGGCTGCCACTCCTTCTGAAAAACTACTATCTTAAACTGAGTTGCAGAGAGTGGGGAGGAAATCCAACTGCTCCCTGGAGTTTGCAACCAAATCCAAAACAAAAAATCACACCTTGCTGAGTGGGAGGCTGAGGAGCTACTGTTTTCTCACCTGCTGCTGTACATTGGCCTATATTCACTCTTCCTCACCGCCTACGCTGGAACTGAGAACAAGATCCTAGTAACAAGCAGATTCTCTTCCTACTGACAACAGCATTGCTCCGCAGAAAAGTGTAGACCTTCAAAGTGACAACTCCATTAATGAGTTCACTTTACAGTGCACCTTTCAGGCACACAAACACACAATATAATGCAAACCAAGGCTTCGTGAAACAGCAATTCTGATTGTGATAGACTTTAACATATTCTATCTAATTCCATCTAATTCCATTTAAA
This sequence comes from Dinomys branickii, assembly GCA_004027595.1. Lineage (NCBI taxonomy): Eukaryota > Metazoa > Chordata > Mammalia > Rodentia > Dinomyidae > Dinomys > Dinomys branickii. The sequence continues at coordinate 186,610 of PVLD010000460.1, read as the reverse complement.
CACTTTTTATTTTTTAAATTTATTTTATTGGTATACTTTTGATATAATGATCATATTTATCATAGGGAATTTGTACGTGTACACGATATATCTTGATTCTTTTTTCCCAACCTCCTCCCCCATCTCTTCAATCCTTCTTCCACTCCTTGTTTACAAAGCACTGTTCCCATTTTTTCTTTCTATTCTCTTTTCCCTTCCTTCCCTTTCTGCCTCCTTGTTCTCTCTCCCATCAACATGTTTTTCCTACTTTCCAATATCTGTCATCCACAGTGGTCCTGTGCACTTCACGTTTCTCACATAAGAGAAACAAGTGATACTTAATCGTTCCTACTCACTCACGTGTTGAAACCTGCAATTTGAGAAACACTATAACCATGATCATTGCTTCTTTCTGCTAGGTGTGATTTTCCCTGTTGCCCCATCTTCTGGAATACATTCTACCTCTGGCCACAGGGTCAGTGTTATTCAGCACAGAAACAAGCCCCATCCCATACCCACACTGCCTGAGATTTTTTACTTTGGAATTGGAGTGGGTATGAGTCTGTTTCCTAATGCTGTAACACAGGAGAAGCTGGACATTTTGTAAAGGAAAGGGGTATCTGTAGTATTTACCCCACAGTTTTGGAGGCTGAAAGACCAGTACTGGGCCACTCCATCAATTTGGCCTTTGGTTAGTACTTCCTTGATTACTGTGCAACACGGCAGTTATCATGACAGGAGTACACATACAAGTGTGAGGTTACACGGCAAGACTGCAAACAGGACAGCAGTGAAGGTCAGTCTCACTCTTTTAAACAACAATCTGCTTTTGAAGAATTTAACTCACTTATGACACCAGCATTAATTCTTCTGAAGGCAGCACCCTAAACAACCTAAACACTCTGCATGAGGTCCTACCTCTTAGAGGTTCCACGATCTCTTACCATCACCACGCCGGGAACCAACCTCCTAACACATGCACCTGTGTGGGTGTCATATTCACACCACATCCAAACTATGGCAGAGCGCAAACTTGTTCATCTTGGGTTGCTCGGCTGAGAAGACATAACTCAGGACTCTTTGAGGTAATGAGAAGTGAGAGAAGATTTCCAACCAAACTCCTAGTTCTAGGTACTATAATCCCAGTGATCTCCTGGTTCTTCCTACTATATTTTTTTGTTTTGTTTTTTGTCTTTTTGAGACAGGGTCTCACTATTCAGTTCAGGCTGGCCTTGAGCTCACTGTGTAGCCCAGGCTGGTCTCAAACTTGCAATGATCCTCCTGCCTCAGCCCCCCGGGTGCTGACACTGCAAGTGTGCACCATCACACCTGGCTATGTAACTATAAGCAACTATAAGTTTGCAATGATTTTTGTGTTTCTTCAATTACAGAGTCATAACTAATACAAATATACCATGATATTGACAAAGCATGGAAAGAGGTAAGTAACAAACACATTATTAATGTGAATAGCTGTGTCTTAATAAAGTAAAGGATTACTTAGCTCACAGTTTATGGAAGTTTCAGTGTGTAATCAGCTGGCTCCAGGGCAGGCTGGCGTGGCACAGGGGCAACCATTCAAGGCGGCAGAAGACAGCAAAAGCAGCAAGAGCAAAAGGGGGAGGGAGCAACCCTTTTTCCCTCTTGCATGGGCCCATGACTCAATCAGAAACTCTAGATGTCTGCCCTAGGACTGCATGAGGCTCTGGGGGAACACTCACACACAAACCATAAACACCCATGATGTTGTGCCTTTTAAAAACTTTCCCTCCTGTTACTCTGAAAGGAATTTTCTTAAACACAACTTTTTTTTTGTATTTATACAAGTTATCACTTTTCCTCGTATTTTAACCTTAGCTAATGATTAGGTCTACTATACTGGCCGAAAGGCATAAATGTCAAGCCACAGAGTTCTCTTAAGGCTAAATTAGCCCTAGCTGATGATGTTTAGAAGTCAGAATTACAACAGAACTTCTTTCACCACTAAAAGTATAGTTCATATCATCTGAACTATCATTTTCTCCATGTGTTCAAGAATTTTCTATGTCATCTGTTTTAATAATCCTCATGACCCTAACACAAACAATATTCACTTTTTATACTAGATGGCTGCACAGAGGTATCAACTGGTTCAGAATTATCCAGGGTGAGACGGGGAGCTGTGATCAAGTAGGACAGCCTGCCTCTCTCCCACTACTGCTGCCTGTGCAGTCCAAAAGGGGTGCGTCCCAGGAGCCCAATGTCCCACATAAAAAGGCCTATTTTCTTTCTCTTTTTCTTTCCTAAAGTGACACTTCATATTGGCAATTCAAAACAACACTGCTTTTCTCCACGGGCTCATGTTTGAAAATGTGTTAATGTTACTGCAACAGATTTCACCATGGCAGCGTAAGACACTAGGAGAGTAGCAGTGCTATACCATGCACGCCTTGTTTCTTCCTCACTCACTGAAGAACATTCTGTGCATGCTGGCCCTTCTAGCATATACCGAGCCTAGAAGCATACATATGCTGCTACTACAGAGACCAACAGGGATGTAGTAATGACTGCAAGGCTTTCGAAAATGTAGATTTCCTGCTAAATGTCAAATTCTTCTCACTTTTCAAAAGACAGAAAATTAAGTAGTACTTAAGAAAGACCCAGCTGGTTAAATTTGGCCATGAAAGTGGTCCAGACTCTGCTACCTTCAGGTCTACAACACTTACCCTGGACAGCGTACAATGCAGTGCTTTTATTGACTGTGGGCTTTACATGCTCTGCATTTGTCCATCTGAGGTGAACAAATAAGTGCTAAGGTAGACCTGACCTCATGAAATCGTCTTCCTTATGCCAGTGAGGTACTTAATACGTATTATTTCTAAAGCGTGTCTCAGTTTTGAAGGCAATTCCCCGCAGACTGACAGGACACGGGAGTTTTCTAGCACTGTAAACTTGTCTGACCAGACATCTGTGCCGACTTCTCCATTCACTTTTATCTCCCTCGTATTCTTCTGACAGCAATTAGGAAAAGACAAAACAGTCACTGAGGCTTATTCTTATTTAACAAGATTGTAATTGATAAACATTAAAAATTCTTTTAAAAGTATTTAAAGTATCAATCATATCTTTAATCACAGTGTATCTATTCATGGAAAGTTAACAATGCAGATATGTAAAATGAATAAAACATGAAACCAGCTGTTTAGGGATAATCTCCACCAACAATTTCACTGTATATTCCAGTCACTTATGTTTGCTTCTGTAATAAGTACTTGAACCTGTCCCTTTGTGCTTGGAAGCTAAGAGGGTAAGAATCACTTTTGAAATATACCAGAGTATTCTGTCTTCGCCTCAGGAGAAATATTTTGCAGAACCTAAGCTACTAGAGTTTTATCAGTACTGCACTGACATGGGGGAGTGAAATAGCCAACTCCAACCTGCTCTAGTCTCCCTGTGGGTGACGGGGATACAGCCATGTGCTGCTTAACAGAAACAACTGAGAAGTGCGCTGCTGGCGAACGTAACAGAGCTGTGTTCGATCCATCACCGCAAACCACAGAACACAATGTTCTCCAGCTACAGAACTGTGTAACATGTTATTGTGCTGAACACTACAGGCAACTGTAGCACAATGGTAAGTATTTGTGTTACTAGGTAGATCTAAACATAGAAAAGATACAGTAAAAATACAAGGCAGCAGGAGTTTTTTTAGTAACATAATCTTATTGGACCACCAGAAGTGTCTATTGGTGACGGAATGTTACATGGAATTTGGAATTTGACTGTAGTTAACACTGGCACACACTAGCATCCTGGAGAAGGAAATAAGAAAGAGAAGCCTTTACAAAGTCTCACAGTGTAGAGAAACAGGCTCACTAAAAGAGTGATGCTTGCATCTTGTCACTGTAGGAAGCTCCCCTACCCTCCACCACCCCAATAGAGGCCTATAAGCAGCAGTTCTGCTCACATTTATGTATCAAGAAAAAATTACAAGATATATTAAGAGGCAAATAAATCGTTTGAAGGAATAGAAGAAACATCAAAACCAGACTCATGTGTCAAGAGATACTAGAATTCTTTCAGTAAAAATTTAAAACCATTGTGATTAATGTATTAAGGGCACTAATAGATATAGTAGAGAATGTGCAAGACCAAATAAGCAATGAGAATAGAAATGGAAATTATAGAGAAGAATGAGAAGTACATGGTAGAGACTTAAGAACAAAACACTGTAACAGAAGGAAGATTGCCTTTGATTAATACATAGGACATAGCTGGGCAAAGAACTGCTGAGTTTGACAACAGTTGAACAGTTACTTCCCAAACTAAAATAGGAAAAAAGCGTGAACCCTCCCTCATCCCCTGAATGTTCAAAAACTGTGGTACTATAAAAGTTGTAACAGATGTGTAATGGGAATACCAGGCAAAGAAATAAGAGAAAGGAACAGAAGAAATATTTGAAGCAATAATGACTGGGAATTACACAAAGTCAGAACCATACATCCACAGGAGCAGGAAGCTCTTAGATACCAGGCAGGATACACTCTTATAATCACACCAAGATATATTACGTTCCAACTGGAGAAAAGCAAAGGTGAAGGTAAAAAAGTTATTTTTCTTATTTATCTACAGCTAACTGTTCAAAATAATAGTACTAATAATGCATTCAATTATGTATGCATTTGTATATAATTTTATATATGTTTATATACATATACTTATATATTCTTAGGTATAAGTGAAAGGAATGACACAAGGCATGCAAGGAAGGAATAAAAATTATTTTGTTATTATATAATACTCATACCATGAAGCAATTTAGTATTATTTGTACGTGGACTTGATTAGTTGGAAAATCTCCAAATATATAAAGATTAAGCAATATGCCTATTCATAATATGTGGGTCAAAAAAGAAATTCCATAGGAATGAAAAAATGTTCTGAACTAAATAAAATTTAAAACACAAATTAATAAAATTTGTGAAACACAATAACAACAATGCTTAGAAGAAATTTATATCATTGAATGCACAAATTAGAAAAGACCTAGAATTAATCATCTAAGTTTCCACCTTAGGAAAGTAGAAAAAGTAAATTCAAAGTAAAAAGAAAAAATTTGAGCAGAAATCAATGTAATTGAAAATAGGAAGACAATAGAAAAAAATCAGTGAAACATAAAGTTGTTCTTTTAAAAAAAAATCAATAAAATCCCTAAGTTTCTAATCCAATTAAGAAAAGGAGAAGATACAAATAACTAATAATAATAGCACAGAAAAAGAGAGTATCACTATGGACACTATAGGTATTTTAAAGGGGAAAGAACACTAACCATCTGGTGACTTAGATAATGTGGAACAATTCTTTGAAAGGCACAATCTACTGATCTATATAGGCTTACAGCTATTAAAATATCAATCAATAATTAATAACCTTCCCAAACAGAAAATAGCAGGCCACGATGAGTTCATTGTTATACTCTACCGAATATTTAAGGAAGAAATTGTATCAATTTTCTAAAATCTCTTTCAGAAGGGAGAAGCAGAGGGAATATTTTCCAGCTCCTTCTGTAAAGCCAGTACTACCTAAGCACCAAATCCAGACAAAGGCTTTATATGAACGAAGTCACAGGCCCGTATCTTTCCCAGACACAGATGCAGCACGTGTCTGTGTGCAGCACTGCCTGTAACAAGGCATCGCTCTAGGTAAGATGCTCACAGCGGGGAAGGACGTCATGGGCAAAGGGGAGACAAGAGAAAGACATCTCTGTAGATCCTCCTCAGTTCTGCTGTGAACCTAATACTCCTCCAAAAAATTATTTTTTAAAAATTTAAATATTATAAAGATTATATAATTCTACAAATACGGACAGTCCATTGATATTTTTTAAAGGGTATATTACATGAATCTATATCAATAAGTTGTTAAGTTTTAAAAACCCAGATTCCTCCGTTCTGTTTCCTATATCGCTGGCTTTTCTGCTCTTACAGACTGAGCTTTCAACTACACTCTGCTTCCAGGACTGTTCTGACCTGCTCAAGTTACCTCCTGGAGGCGCCATCTGCTCACTGCTGCCCTCACACTGCCGCTGCCGCCAGCAGCCTCCTCTCCTCTTTCCCCACCCCACCCTGTACATCAAGGAGGCAGCACTTCTGGTTTGCTTCTTTCATAATGGTGTTATTTTAGCATAAAGTATCTGTGACTTTTAAAGAGAAATTTTAAGTAATGATTAAACCAATATTACTTTAATTCATTCACCAGGAATATACAAAAATTGCAAACATACTGCACACAACAATGAAGTCTCAAAATAGAAAACAACATGTAGAATTAAAAGAAGAAATAGATAATAAAAGTGGGAGATTTAAGAAGCACTCAGTCATTGAAGAGATAAAAGGCCCACATCTGGGAGCTTTTTGTCTTTCCCATACACACACACAAGACATTTCCTTTCCCTTCCAGGGATTCATTTCAGTATACTTTTCTGAGCAAATGAAGCCATATAAAAATAATTTTATGATACAAGATTGGTAGATAACAATATATACAATAAAATACATGGTTAATTGGGAACCACCTAGCACATTGGCTGAGTGTGGATGATGGATCTATTGAAGACAGAATACCTGCCCTAGATTCAGGCAACACCAACCCAAAGGCTCATCTCCTGGATGGAATAAGGGGAATAAGGGGGAAGAAGAAGGAAGTCCTGCTCCTGTTTCTTTGGAGAAGCTCATCTTTGCGCCTGATTTTGGACAATCTGTTTGCAGGGAGCCAGTGTAGACACTTCAGCCTTCTCTTCTCTGGAAGCATTACTTGTAGAATGGCAGAACATAAGATTCCAGGAATAGGGAGTAGAACTTTTGCTAGTGGGGCGATGAGGGTAATGGTCAGTGGTACCATTCCTACTTCCAGTCTTGCCTATGGGAGACACAGTACCATGTAGTGGACACTGATTCAACCTTTTGAAGCACCTTGCTCCAGCCCTGCAAGGTACTGCCACCTAGCTGGTTCTGTATCTTCAAAAGGCCATTCCACCTTTCTGCCCATCCAGCTCTTCTGGATGGCGAGGACCAAGGTTGGACTTGTGAATTCCATGAACATGAGCTCACTGCCTCACTTCTCTGGCTGGTCGGTGTGTCCCAGTGGGCATGGGCTCTGCAGGCCACTAGGGAGGACAGGCAGAGCACAAGTGGTGCAGAGGTGAAAGGTGGTATGTGGGAAGGACAAAGAGTATGTGCTGGATGCTTGGAGACAGACGTCCAAAGGTAATGGAGATTGCATGGTATGTTCATTTTGACAGTTCATCAAACCAAACATTTACAATTTATGTGCTTTTCTATGTACATATGTCAAAAACAGTATTAAAAACAATAAAAATAACTCAGTGATTGAAAGTTACTGTTAGTAATAGATAAGTAGACAAGGGGTAAAGATTTGAATGATTCACTTACTCTAACAGATATAACACAGAACCTTGTATCCAAAACTATGAAATCACAATTTTAAGCACATGTGGAATATTCACAGAAACTGGGCATGTAACTATGACAACTGAAGTCCCACATGATAAATGATGAGCTACATCATTTTTTTTGGTGGTACTGGGAATTGAACTCATTACCTCATGCTTACGAGGCAGGCGCCATGCCACTGAGCTATATCACTGACCCTGTCGTATCATATTAATGTGTGGTAAAACTCAGCACTGTAAAGCTGTAAAATTAACCTCAAATTTACCTTTATAGCTATTTAAATTCCAATCATACTTACTTTTTAGAATTTGGTGTGCTGATTTTACAATTCAAATGGGAGAGTAAAGGATTAAGACTAATCAAAATAATTCTGAGGAACAATGTAGATCGATTTGATCTACTACATATTAAGATTATTATAAAACTTTCATAACTTGTACAATGGCACAGGAGTAGTTAAATAGATCAGTCAAATTAACTGCTTGGAGAAAGATGAAGGTATAAAATAAAGCATGATACATCCTGTATGTACCATTATTACTGCCGACGGGGAGAGGGACAATCAGTAGAGTTAACAGAGTAAAAAAGACATCTGTTCAAAGGCTTCTACAGAGCGAGCTACAGGGAGTGCTGTGAAGAGCAGGAGGCTGGGGCCTACAGACAAGTGGGTCTAGACAGGCAAGCTCAGGATCTGGGCTCACTTTTCCATGGGGTTTTCTGCTGACTCTGGAGGTAGCTGAGAGCTGAGGCAGGGCTCTGGCTGAGGGTCTTTGCTTTGTACTGGGGCTCTGTGCTGAGAGTGAAGGTATCCCTAAGCCACTGAGTAGCTGATAATACTAAGGTGTGGTGAAGACAGAAAATGATGGGAACTTTTAGATATTTCTGGTGTAAGTATAAATCAGTACATACATTTTGGAAAATATTTTTATCTTATCTATTAAATTCAAAGACACAGACACTCTACATACTCTACTGTTAGGTATGTATCCATCAGAAATATAAACATGTACACCAAAAGAAATGTAGGCCAGTATTCACAGCAACATTATAATAGCCTTAAAGTGAAAATATAGCAAAATTTCATGTGTAGTACAATGGGTAAACAAACTAAGTTACTTTTATGTAACCAGATACTACAAGATGTGATTTTACAAATTTATTATTAAAAAATTTACTATAATAAAAAACAAATAAGCACATTGCCATTAATCCTCTGCAAAATACTCCTCCTTGCTTTGAACATACTTAACACATCGCTAAGGCCACTTGCTGAGGCAGTTTTGGAAGCCCTGTTGTATCTTCGTGAGGGCTGATCAAAAACACGGTGATGCTACAGATAAGAGCCACCCAATGGAAAAGCAGCCTCATAACACCACTACTGCACGTACCCACTTATCGTATTCACAGGATCTGGTACCAGGCAACTCTGGCTCTTCCCCAAAGTCAAAATGACTATGAAAGGTAAATATGTGAATCAATTTAGGACATCAAGGTCACTCAATTACAGACGCTCATGAAAGACAGTTCTCACAGCTGCTGTAGAAAGTGGCAGGAATAATGAATCTGTGTGTGTGGAGCAGTGAGCACCTGGAAGGGACTGAGGGGATGAATTTATTGTAATAAATTCTGATTTAATTTAAAATGTCTGCATTTTTATCACACTCCATATATGACAAGGTAACAGAGACAATTATATAGAACGCAGACCTTACAACCGCAATAATGAGCAAAAAGTTGGGTAGAAAATACAGTCTTCACTATTCTTCATACAATACTTCAAAATAACATATTCTCTAAGTTTGAAACCCACCTTATCTAATTCTCTGACATAAAACTAAGTACAAGTTAAAAATAAACTACTGGGTTTACTGATGCATATTTAAATACTGAAAGTACAAAAGAAAGGGCAAAGTGATGAACTTGGTAATCAAAATGGTTACCTGAGGGCTGCAGCGGCACAGTATCTGCCTGGCAAGCACAAGGCTGTGAGTTCAGTTTCCCGGTACCAAAACCACAAAGGTTATCTCAGTTTGGGAGGGTACTAGCAGCCATCAACTGGTCCTGGCAAGGTTCCTTTTCTTGACAAGGGTGTTGGATACAGAGGTTTCCTTTGTAGTACATCTCTGTGCTGTGTATTTTTATTTGTGTTCTGTGTGTGTGTGTGTATATGTATTTTTTTTAAACAACAAGGTTAAAAATTTGTGGAAAAATGACAGATGACTTACTATTCAATATCGTTAGCAGCACTAAGTGCAGGTCTAGTTCAAGCTCCACGAAATTGTGATCAGAAAATTCCTTCTAAGGGCTAGATGTAGCTCAGTTGGGGAGTGCTTGCCTAGCATGAACTAGGCTCTGTTTTCAACCCCCAGTGTGGCAAAAAACAACAAAACTTTTTTCTAGCTCAAGAGAAGTAAGGAATACAGAGATCAAGAAATGTGTAACGAGGAACTAGAAAAACAGAATGAAAGAGGTGGGAAAGAGTATCGCTTCACCAAAAGGAACAGCTAATGATGAATTATTTGATCAATCTTGCATGTCTCTATTTATTTTCCTAAGAAACCACTTTGAAGATATCAATACGTAATACAAGAAACCACTTTGAAGATATCAATACGTAATACAACAACCATTGATAATTTCCGACTACTTTGTCTGTAACTCTGTATTGTTCTTACTTTATTTTGTAAATGGATATCTCTTTGTTAGTATGTTTTCCTTATTTTTAAAATAAATTAAAAAAATAAAAAGGACAAATGGCTGAGAATGAACAAAGGAATGAGGAAATGAGAAAGAGGTTAAATATAAAAATGCACAGCATCTTTCAGAACTATTCTTGTCAATCAGGTTATGAAGCCAACCATACAGAGGCATATTTTGATTTGATTATAAGTTGGTAAGAGGGTGAAACAATCCAGTTCATGGTCAGAGACCAGCTATCTTAACCTAACCTCTTCTTTTAACTACCTACAAATTTCCTTTAGATACTTCCTTGTAGAGTTTCAATTGTTTCTTCTCAACTTGTACTCAGTTCCCTCACCCCACAAAGCTGAAAGTTATCTAAAGAAAATTCCCACATGTTCACTCAGAGTTTTTAGGCAGAACACAGTATGCATCTCACATTTTTAAAGAAAATGTTCAGACTTCAGTCATAACTGAGTAACTTCAAAATGACTTCATTTTACTATAGACAGGTAAGTCTAGTAGAAATATTATAGGCAATCAGTGCTATGTCTTGAAGAGACTCAGTGCAAAAGGTAAAAACACTACACCTGTGGCTAGAGATGTATCAGTTAGGGATCAAGCCTCAAGATAACAAGAAAAGGACCAGCCCTACATACTGCCCTAGGGAAGAGGTGTGTGTTAATGGTCTAATAAACACCTGGACTAATAAAGTCTAGCTAGACATCAGTTACCTCAGTGAGCAACAGGACCTCCAATATATTACCTACCCTTCTTTACTCTTTCCATACACACTTGATACATGACTTGCTGCCCAATTGGATCAGTATACCCAGGCAGCTATACTAGTCATCTTATTGGTCAATTATAACTGTAACCCACATTGTACCCAAGTGGTTATGCTCTATAAAACTTCCCCTGAGAAGTGGGGTCCTTGGACAACCACTTTCCAGGTATCCCCTCCTGTACCTCTCAGGAAAGAGCTCTCTATCCATACTCAATAAATATTTCCTACTCCTAACCTTTGCTCCTAAAATTCATTCTTCAATATTAGTGAACACACAGTATATCAGACATCTATTATAATTCCTAACCTGTCGGTATATCAGGTAAGTTATAATCAGATAGTATGTCCCTTATATCATATCTGGAGGTCCTGGTATCAGTTCCTACATGAATTTTAAAACCCAGTATAACAGAAGTACCCAAAGCAAATGTCTACTTTGGGCTGTGTTTTAAGGGAGTTCAAAATCAAGCAAGCCATACAGGACTCTAAATTACTGGTAAAGGATGTCTGGCTGCTAAAGAGGTGGCCTCTCAATTTCTTCTGAAAGTCAAAGAGTCCTTATACTCTACTTTCATGTCCCTTGCTGCCTAATAGGTCCTCTCACTTGTTCTCTGAGTATATGTCAAACTTCTAGAAAATGCTGTGAGGAAGGAGAAAGAAGTTGGCCTAGAAGGGAAGGGACTCTTGCCCTGGCCTTGACTCTCATCCGTGCAATACATACTATACCAGCAAAACTGATCTTCTCTCTTCCCAAGGAGCTCAAACTGTTTTAGAACATTTTCAACAGGCATGAAGTGTTAAAGGTATTTAAAATGTGTGCTCTCACCTTTATCAATCAACTCCAAGAATCAGGGTTGAAAGATAAACATTTATGAGAGCCAATGCTGGGAAATCCATCTTGGTCAAAGATCTAGTTTGGTGGAACTATTTTGATATTTTAATAAAACCACAACATAATTTGTTATGACCATTTCAAGGGACTTAATAAGTGAGATGTTCATATTCTTTAAAAAGCGGGTAAGAAAAAGGTCTTAATCTTTGATATTCTATAAAGAGCTTGGTCTGGAACATACGTTCTGAGGCAATGTTTGAGAAAGCATCTTTATATTGGTGTTCAAATATTCATGAAACAGCAAGTTAGAAAAATGAAGGCTAAAAAGCAGATACATACTGATACACTGAAAGATGTAAAGTGGAACCTTACTGTATGCTCTGGGCTTTCAGGGTCATGAAAATAATGTACTTAGAAAAGGATTACAGCAGGTAAGTTAGGTCCATGAGAGTGTGTTAACATGGGAAAAATAAGGCAAAAGGGAAACACAAACCAACACAGCTCTATAGCAATGGTTATTCTAACCTACTATTGGACAATACATTTTTCTTCTCTGGAAATAAAGGAGAAAGAAAGAAATTTATTCCCCAAACAAAAGGAAGCCCTAGTTACTAACAGTGCTAGTGCTGACTATGGCCAACATGGATGGTGCAACTGACCAGTAGGGTTTTTCTTATGGTGCTTAAAATCATCTCCAGTAACACCACCAGAATTGATGACAAGGCTTAGGAAAGAACAGCACATTGAGTGAGGTTTTGATCTCATAGGATTATAATCTAGACTTTCAAAACATTCACAAATGATGAAAGTCTCCTAATGAAAAAAATGATAGCTTAATTACTAGAGTCTGTCATATAATGCATCACCTTAAGAATCAAAGCTGGTGATAATACTTACACAGTACCTATACATTGAAAGAAAAGTTACTGTGAAAGCTTTAGTTATGATATCTGAAAATCAAAACAATGTCACTGCATTTGAATTAATATGCTTCTGCATTAAAAAGTCTGATCTTTATCAACGACATCAGGTGAAAAAGAGAATGAATATAAAGTCCAGATAACAGAAGAACCTGATTTTGTGTGAATCTATTTTCTTTTTTTCTATTTTGCTCATTTTAAGGTGATAAATTGATGTACTATGTATTGTATCTATGTACTGTAGTTGATTCAAGAATTTTATTTTACTGAGTAGAAAACTAAAGATGAGAAATCAAGCTAGGTAGGCACAGTGGCACACATGTATAATCCTAGCTACTTGGGAGGCTGAGGCAGGGGGGTCATGAGTTTGAGGCGAGAACATGGAAGACATAAAAAGCACATGTACTCCCTATGTTTACATTACAGCTAAAGGAAGGTAAGTGCTTATCAATACACATTTTATATGAGGTAACTATGTTATATTTACAAAGAAATACTGGTGTGATTTAATGGCAAACAACTGAACATTTTAAAATTACAAAATAGATAAGGCCCTGGGTTTAAGCCCTAATAACACACACACACACACACACACACACACACACACACACACGCACGCACACAGGAACGCAAACACATGCATACAAAGGAAGGAAAAGGAAACAATGACCTACCTACACGATGGAGGTTTTCTTTCCCTCATGTCTTATTTTCTGACAAAGGCATTTCTAAGGCTGTTTAGGGCAAAGTTAATCTTACCATTTTCAAATCTTTTTAGATACCATTATGCCCATAACATAGCAGGCAAGCTGTCAGGGGATTTTCAGAAATGTTACAATAAACCTGCTTCCAAAATATGCACCATATTAAAAATACAACATTCAAAGATTATGAAAGAAGATATGGGTACAGATATAAAGACAAAAAATATAGAGATATCATAGCTGAATTTTTATAACAACTGCCTAACCTGTATTTTAGTAACTGACTGTCACATATTTTAGGACATTTTAGGCACTTTGCTTTATAGCTAGAGGGAGAAAATAGTGATAAACAAGCCTCACTCTTAAAATGAAGCTCTCTGGCTGACTCAAATAGTGGCAAGCCAGGAAAGATAGAAACACAAAAATAGGTCACCATCAACTATTTCACAGGAATTTTATTATTCCTATGGATAAAAGAAATGCCATAGGGGATTGGGTATGAATTTTAATGGAGCTTTTAAGACCTGTAGAAAAGTCTAAAAAGTCAGAATTTATGTGAATCCAAAAAAATGCACAGTTTAAGTATATTTTAGTATGTCAGATTTTATTTTAATCAACTACTGAAGGCTTGGACTTCCTTCTTTGTACCTTTCACTGCATGAAAAGGATATTTAATATTTACTGGCATTCATCGGCTCTGCCTCCAAAAGGACTATCAGTGCTACGTTCTCCATTCTGACATGAGCATGCTCAAGTCTAGCTCAAAGGCACAGTTTTCTACACCCCTTAATTATCTTTCACAATCAACTTTGACTCATCACCAAGCCTTTACCATCCACAAAACCCACATTTACATCTGTGAAGTCTCCCTGCAGAGGGAAGGAGATTGCAGTACTGAATGAGTTCTCTAGAGAGGCAGGCATATTAAGAACACTTCTTCAATTGTTCTCAAAGGGAAATTGTTCTCGTAGAGAGAAAACTAAACAAGCAGAGTATACAATTCCTTAAGAGAAGAAAGGCTGCGTTGCCAGCACCTGTTGTGGCTCCCTAATGAATGGATTTAGAGCCCAGCTGCACAGTTATTCACATTTGCTGAAGGAGGTTCTCAATACTCTTTGGGACCCACCCATCACACAAACAATGATTTAAGCCAAATGAAAACAGAATAGGGTGACTCACTTCTGATTCTACCCTTTAGGAAGAAAGGTATGAAACTGGTGACTAGCCATGGGACTTCTATAGTATTTTCATTTTCAGAACCTCTGAATAGTGTTAAAAGCATCAGTAGAATCTTATCAGATCTGAGCGCACAGGGCTGCTCATATACCTGACAGAAAAGCTGACCACTCTAAGTGTACCATGTGGTTCCACAGGATTATCTTTTGACTATTTAAAAGTCCTAAAATCAACAACCAAAAAGCAATGAAGTCCTGCTCAGAAGAGACAAAATTATACCCCCCCACTCCTCATATCCTATTTCTTGTCATTTATTTCTAGCTGATAATGAAATGGTAATTCACTGCTTGTCTGAAGAGCACTTACCTCATTGTCTGACTCCACGAGAACTTGATCGTATTCACTAAGCGCTACTAGAAACATGATTGAGGTGACATTTTCAAAGCAGTGTATCCATTTTCTTCTCTCTGATCTTTGGCCCCCTACATCGACCATTCTGCAAAGTTAATAATACTCATATTAAGGATATGCAAAGAAAAACTTTAAAACATCAATATAAATACAGCACTACTTACACCAAATTAATTAATACAATATTTGACTGTCTACTAGTTTTCTGTTACCTACTGAAGATCACCACATTCTGGATAATAAATCACTGTGGCGACTATTAGAAAGTTAACAGATGAATATAAAAACTTTTAATTTTGTAAACAAAATCCTTATCTATGTCAAACAAGGCAGTATTGCATTTCATTAAGCACTAAAGAGTCAAGAACAAAAATGAGTCTTAGTTGTGTTTAAACCATAGTGACAAATCCTACACTTTTCCTGTAAGTCAGAATAAGGCCTTTGTTGAAAATGGTAGTTGCTCCTGGGGTTTTCCTGTCTAACAGAATTAAGCCTAAGCTAAGAATTTCAGCAACTCTCAGTAACTGCTTCTAAAAGGCTTCAAAGGAGCAAAAGAGAAAGCTGAGGGGCAAAGTGATGGTGCAAAACAAACTTCCCTAGTGACCCCTGTACACAACCTGCTGTCCATTTACATGACCCCCTTTCCACAAAGTCCTGTCAGGATGCTTCTGTGGTGGAGGACAGCCTGCCTGCAGTCACCAGCACGTTTAATGTAATGACAGAAAGTGTCTTTCAGAAGCTGGTACACATAATGTGGGAAAGTAAGATGCAATGCTAACCTGGTTTCAGAACTAATTGTGAATATGAATGAAATGCTACATGAAATCTCAAAATATTCTGTAATATGGTTTAAAAAGGAAAGAAGTTTGGATGTCTCAGATTTAAGATCTCTCAATGTTATCAACTCAGAATGTAAGTAATATTGTATGCCAGAGTGACAGCCATTTTACAGATCAAAAAACTAAGGCTCAGAAACATTTTCAAAATTCCATTCATTTTATGGTCATATCTGTAGAGCAATGTATAGCAGCCAGATTGCCCATAAATACAGGAAATGATTTAAAAATGGTACTTTGGCAAGAAATAGGGGTGTGCCGGTTCATGGGCCCAGGGCGAGAAGCTGCCGAGTAACTCTCACTTCATAATGTGCTACTGCGCACATCACGCCCAGGGGTGGCTCTGCTGAGGAGCATTCCATGCAAAGGCAGACTCACCAGCTTCATGCTGTAAACCACCACATGGCTTGTAATCTAACAGTACCATGGAGTGCTTGTGTTAATAACAGAGTAAATAAAAGTACATTAAAGGCCAGGATATAGCTCAGCAGCACAGCGCCTGCCTGGCAAGTGCAAGGTGCTGAGCTCGAATTTTTACTTTTTCTCATTTTAAGGAATGGAGCACTTCTGTTTAAGTATTATCCAGTCAGAACAATAACAATGAAAGAGGGTGTAATATGTTTTCATCCTATTTTGCTACATATACTTAGACTAGGATAATTAACTCATTTTCAAAATCACAAATTTTGAAAAGAAGAAACTTAGTTTTATTGATAATGAAAAATTTTGTGTTGGTGTCAGGCAATGTAGAGGAAACATTAACATAAAAGCTTCTGAAAGCATAATTTCTATTATGGTAGGGTTGTAAGATCATATCTTACATAATTACAAAAATTACCCATTGTCCTTATAGTTCAATGATTAAAGAAACAAGACCAATATTAGAATAACTGATTTTTTTGCTGTGGAGGGGTCTTTTTTGAGACAGGGTTTCACTGTGCAATTCAGGCTGGCCTTGAACTCACTTTGTGTCCCAGGCCAGCCTTAAGCTCACATCAATCCTCCTGCCTCAGCCTCCAGAGTGCTGGGATCACAGGTGAGTGCCACCATGCCAGGCAGTTCAGTAACTGATTTTGGTCCACCACCACAAGCTAAGATATCATTGATTGCTTGATAAGTTAAATTGATGAAAAGCCCCCCCAGTATATCCGTCTCCTTCTTTTTCCACAGTATATTATTTTGTTTCCAATGGTAACAGTTCATATAATGCTATGTTGTTTTAAACCCTACACATGATCTCAATATTTACAGAGTTCATCAAATGTATTCAAGGCATAAAAACAGAAAAAGTAGGTCTTATGGATTCAACTACTACCTGAAAATGACACTTTGTAAGTCAAAGGGGTATTCGATGATCCCTGTAGTGGGGACTCGAACTCTAAGCACATCTTGTTGTGTAGGCAGGTAGGAAGGATCAGCTACGCGGTCCAAGTCATTCAGATAGCTAGGAAGGGAAGACACAATGAGAATGTTAGTGACATCATCACTCCAAACCCATGCAAAGGGAAGGGCAAAAAGCATCGTAAGGGAAATGAAAAAATATGAGAAAGAGGTAGCAAAGTTTGGGAAACAATGATAAAGCCAATCTTTCATTATACAGAACCAGATTATCTCTCTATGGCTTATCTATTCACCACATTTCTTAGTTTTTGTCTATCAATTAGAACCTATAAAAAAAGGGCAGGGGAGGAAAACGGCTAGCAAATTCAAGTTACATAATCGCCTATACTCTACTCACTTAGCAGGCCTGGTTGGTAAAGCAGGAGTTTAAAACAAATAGTTCTAAATTATTTATACAAACTTAATTTGTACAAACAGACAGATAACAAAGTTACACATAAGGTCAAGATGTTTCTTTTTTGCAGAACATCCAAGTCTTTTCCTGGAATGAATGTCCTCATTCCCCTAAGAGAGGACAGCAGAATACTCTGTCCTAAATTCTGCCCAAAGCCTAAGTCATTCATGATTACTCTGAAGCCACAAAATTTCTAGTTACTGTAGTTATAATATGTAAGGTCAGACAATCTCAATATTGAAGTTCACAACTTAACTTTAAATATATCTGGTCATGATACTTTTCTATTCTTTTGAAATGATTCTTATACTTTTGCAATACTCTGAAATAATTTAGACTTCCAAGAAGGAACAAAAATATAGAAAATTTCCCTGTATCTTTCTCCCAGCTTTTTAAAAAAGATATTACCTTACAACACCAGGAAACTGACAGTAATATATCATACTATTAGCTACATTATAGACCTTATTTTCGCCCATATGCATGCACATATATATGTATATATATGTATATATCAGATATGTATATAGATTTGGAGTAGTGTTTAGTTCTGAGATTATATCATGTGCGGATTCATACAGTCATCACAATCAAGAAGCTGCCTTGTTGCACCTGCCAACCTTAACGTCCAACAGCCACTTGTGTGCTCCACACCAGTGCAATTTTGTGTTTCCAAAATTTTTTGTTTTCTTTTCAAGCTTTCAAAGAGTAAAGCATCATTTGCAATGCTGAGAATGACATAACTGGATAAAACTGATGACAGCCAGGTGAAAATGACTGCTGTAACTGTTATCTTTCTGATTTCCAAGACACTTTCCTCTGCCCTAAAGAAGAGACATGTTCAAAATACACAACCGTGTGTATACAAAGTGATTAACTTGTGACTAAGGTTTGGAGAATAGCTGAACCATTACTAGAAATGGAAGGAGTCAGATATAGTATTCACCTCCTCTGTGACCACAAACAAGTCAGTGAATCCTGAGATATGTAACAGGGAACACTGGTGCACAGACAGTATAGTCAGCTATAAGGCAAATACTGCACTCAGTTGATGTCATCTGCCTATGGTAAAGGCTTTGTCTTAGACATTTTTATTTCTGCCTTAATGGCAAGCAAACAGTACTTAATGAACACTTACTGGATGGGTGGATTTGCTGTACTGTGTTTTAGTTGTAGGAGCACTAAATACCATTCTTACTAGTGGTATTTCCATACCTTAAATTTGAGACTTTAGTGTTAAAGGGTAATACAACGTTAAGTCTGTAAGATTCTGGAATCATAAAATAATGGTGCTAGTTTGGCTTTAACAAAGAAATAAAATTACTGCCCCTTTGGTAATGTTATCAATCTTTTAAGATGAAAATGTATCAGCCTAGAAATTCCCAGTGCAAAGTGAAAAATTCATATTGTAGGAGCTGTGCATAGGACACGAGTGACTCTCTAGCTGGAGGTTAGCATTCTACTGACTAATTGGAATCAGCTGAGAGAACACACAAAAATGAACTATACCCAAGATCTTAGCCAACTATTTGGCACAGTCATAGAGTTGTCTGATGAGATTAGGGAGCTCAGACCCTGGGAGTTCATGTACACATTATTCTACAGGTAAACTAAGCCCATCACATTGTATTTACAGAGTCAGCTGGCTACCCTAAATACTGACCGAGTTTTCTGCTACCTTCATTTGAAAAACCTGAACATACATTCTGAAATCCACAAAAATCACCATTAATTCAACTATTATACCCAAGAACTTCAGAGAGAGCAAAGAATTTTAAAATTACACTGGCAAGCAGGCTCAGAAAATACACTGCCCGCTGCTATTCACTTACTCCTACACACGAAAGTTAGAACACAGGATTGCTAATTCTTATATACAAGGTACTGTGAGGTAAAGGGAAATCATGGTTTTCTGCTTCCTGAAGATGAACCAAGTAGATTACTCTCTGCCATTCATTTAGAAACAGACTTGTGTTTGCAAGAGTTGAAAGCAGCAGCACATGCTGCAGGGAGTGGTGGTAGTATGCGCTGTGATTCTAGCACAGGAGGTGGTGGTGGAGGTGCTGGGGGTGCAGGAGGAACACAAGTTTGAGCCCAACCTGTGCCACTAGGCAAGATCATGTTTCAAAAGGGGATGCTGGGTTCAATTTCTGTATCCCCAAAGGGGGATGGTGGCTGGGATTTACTTCAGGCCAGGCCATGGGGTCAATCTTTGGAAAAAAGAAAACAGCACAGAAGGTTGAGAATAACTGTTAAACTGCATGGCAGGAGCACTGGTAACTAGAAGGATGCCTTGAGCTCTCTGAGAGACACCTGTGGGTGAGATGGAATCCAGTGCACACCCGCAACTGCAAAACTACATGTAAAGGTCTAGAGGCTGCTCTTAGAAAATCCCCAGGCATCCAGTGTCCTACTTAGACAATGCCTGCATTCCTAAAACATGTACACTGTAAGAATATTCTTTCTCCTTGTTCTTCTTATGTTCCTTTCCAATGGCAGTACAGTTCATACAGAATAACAACACTGAGCACACAGCTTCCCAGGGTCTGTTCACTGTCATGGTATCAATATATTTCATTGCAATGTTTACATTTCAATGTTCTTTAAAGATGTTCCATATACCTCTGCTTCACTTGAAAGGGACAGCTCTTGCTCAACGTTCTTTTTTCCTTTGCCTTAGTTGGATGGTGAAGAGAAAACTCACTTTACTTGTTGTAAAAAGTTAAATTAATCTAGTTTAACAAAAAGGTTTTCTGAAAGGCATTGCATCAAACTCTGCTATTTCCAGTATATATCATCTAGGACACAACCTAAAACAAGGCAAAGCAAACAAACCAACAACAGACTCCTCAACTAAACAGAAGACATACAAACCACTTTTCCCTCCCCAGTGGAAGATCTGGGTGGCTACCCAGGACAGAAGATGCAATTTGTGAAGCAGGTAAAGCACAGAGATCACTAAGAATTATCACGTTTTCACTGCCAAGAGGGAACTGTGTGCAGAGAAGCTGCTTGCAGAACCAGTGATTCTGCCTGCTCTCCTGACCCTGCACTCACAGGACTCAAAGGATGGACCTGCAGCACTTCCTGCATTTCACATTTGCTGAAGGGGAAAATGCCACTCTGTTGCCTCAGAAACAGAGTTCTAGCATGGTAATAAGACTAGCACATCCTCATTTGTTAATGTTTGTCTCATTTTGAGAAAAACCTCTGAACTGTACCTTCCATTAAAGTATTTCATATTCTGAGGAAACACTGGTAGAAGACTGGGGTGGGGGTTCTGGATTATTCATTTAACCTTTTAAAAGGAAATACCAAGGTCTGAACAAATTTATAGTACAGAATAAATTCAGAGTTAATTATAGTCATTATTTGTTTTGTAAGAATTATTCTGAGTGGCTGCTGAGGTCATTCTTAGGGTGTTGCTATGGCAACAGCACAGGTACATTTCCAAGGCACTGTTTGTGTAACAAGTGGCTGATGTTGGGGAGAGAAAGTTGACATGGTGTACGTGGGATTTAATTATCTAGGAGACAAACCACTTTTAAGAATATGTTCAAAAAAGGAGGTTGTGCTGTTTTTCACCTTATTCCTATCCCTTTATGGGGTACAACTTTTCATCGCACTGAGACATTTCACAATTGATAATTTATATCTGGTAATAAAAGAATTCAACATTTGTCCACATACGTTTGCCAGGTCAGTTACGGTTCTCAAACTCACTGTTAGGGTGCATACTAGCTTTGTTTACAAGTTTATCACCAACTCTGGGCTGAGGGCCTGGGACACACACAGCAGGTGCATAGTATGCCACTTACCACTATTCTCTGGAAAGCCCTGTAGGATTTATAAAGGCAGGTTCCATTCTTTAGGAGGCAACAGCAGTAGGAAGGTCGCTAGCTACTCTTCTTTACGTATTTACCCCACTGAGCTGTTACTGGTCTGCATTATGTAAAAACTGAATTCTGAATTAAAATGCCTCTGACAAATTTAAAGACAACAGAGAAAGGAAATGCATCACTGGGTTAACTTCACTTAGGAGACAGATGTACTTCCTGGTCTTTTTTAGGTCCTGGCTATTGACTTGTCAGAATTTACATGTTCATCTTATACCTGTTGGAGACAGGCTTTCAGGCTCTGAAGTTCTGTCTAATACAGTGCAAAGTGAAGAGGGGCACCTTTTTTTTTTTTTTTTTTTTTTTTGAGGGGCACCTTGATAACACACTTCTGATATAATCTCTTTAATAGAAGAAATACCTTTTGATGGTTTTCTGTGAAAAGCAAAGCAAAGAGGGGCTTGGATAGTAATATTTTGACACTTCCTTTTTTACTGTGAGCAAAATGCAGGGTCATCTGGAGTTTAAGTACATGTTTGACCGAGACATTAGGGTAGATGTTAAGGATATAAAGATTCACTGTATACACATGGAATTTACCTACTTGTGAGAGGAAACGGGCTATATAAAAAGGAGAAATGGAGTTTATCAGGAATGGAATAAAGGTTGTTATATTTTGGCTACACTAATTTCCTGTGAACTTGTTTGCATAATCTCTAATCTTTGCCAGCAATCCACAAAACATCATTCTGTAGTACAAGTGAAATGTACACCAAAGATGAAGAAATCATGCTAATTATAATTAGTTCACATTTTGTAATCACTATATTCTTTCTATATTTAAGTTCTGGATCATCTGTAGCTGTAGAAAAATAAATTCAGAAAGGGTACAGATCACAACTTTAGTGATTAAAGATAATTAGAAAAGCTTAAACTTCATTAAAATAATGTGTCTGATCAAATATACGCCATCTTTCTACTTGGATATGTTTTTAAAATATTCTGTTTCTTAATGTTGACGACAGTTTGTCAGTAATTGCTTTGGAGTTGACCTTCAAATTTAATTTACGCTCCATTTGACATGTAATGAATATTTTTAAAAATAAAAAGAAATACCCATTACCTTTGACTAAAAGGATAACTGAAATCTAATCCAAGAACAGTATACAAATTAAGGATTGAAGTGTTTTTTTTTTTAAATGAAAGAAACACAGAACAAAATTTAGAGACATGATTTAACAAGCAAAATATATCACATGACTGCTAAGGCTATTATTTTTTTAATAAAAGAGTTATACAAACCTTAGGAATTATACCAGAAGGGAAAAAGTGGGTAGTAAGTGGAAAAAGAAATTTCTGACATTTAGTGCAAATCCAACTAAACCTCCTACTTAATAAGATAAATGAAAATGGCAAGTTGGGCCGTTTAACGCAGCGCACCAGCAAGCGCGGGCGGGCGGGCTCTCTCCACCCTGTGTGAGGCCTCCTGTGGCCAGGCTGTTTGCAGTTCAAGTTCAATATTAAGATGAAGCTATGGCACAGAAAATTATTCTGGGTAGGTTTTCACATTTTTAATTATTAAAAAGAAGGTTAGTAAAACTAGGTCAACTTCATTTAAAAAAAATTAAGATGACCTCATTGTGAGAACAACAATCTTCAGGGAGTTGAAAGCTAGATCATGCCATGAGATTATATGTAACACTGAAAGGCAGAGGAAGCTAAGGAAAAACCAAAAACACATGGTTTTGTACAGCTGCTACATGACCACAATGATCCAAGAGAAAAAAATGTAAAAAGAAAATGAAAATTACTTTAAAAAAAAGAAACAGACATTAATAGTAACAGTTCTGCAAAACTGCTATTTCAAGATCAGAGTCAAGTTGGTGTTTTGGCACTGTGACCCAGCCAAGTCCCATGCTCACCTGGCAGATCTCTGATGTGAGCTAGTCACAGTCTGGTTGGTGTGGTCTGCTGTACAGAATTACATGTACATTACACGAGCACCTCCATCTCCAAAGAGCTCATTCAGCAGAGGGCAAATCAACTTTCCTTTTTCTTTTTCTACTGCTGGGCATACCGTGATTAGAGTTTAAACACTTGTTAGACCTACTTTGTTTATAAAAAGTAAGTTTTTCAGACAAAATTGGATGTGTAAAAGAAAGGCCACCCAATGCCAGCAGTTGTTACAATCCCAGATTTATGGAAAATTGTTCAATGTGAACTATTCTATGGGATAAAATTCTTAGAGATCATGCATTTCAATTTTCTTTTACCAATGATGTAAGCCAATCCAGAAAATCAGATTTTAAAATTAAACTGAGTATCTTTTAAAAAGATCCTATCACTGTATCTGGGAAATAGTTTCAGTATCTTGTGAGTCTTATGAATTAGGAAAAGTTGTTCCTAGCTGCTACCTTAGAGTCTGTGAATGCCAATCTGTGAAAGAGCCAGGTCTGGCTCACAGTGCTAAGTTCTCAAATGTGTTGCTCAAGCAAGTAACCTAATCTTGTAATTAAAAACATAGCAAGCCAATGCAATGGTATTTACCTATAGTCCCAGCTATTCAGGGAAGCTGAGGCAGGAGGATCACTTAAGCTTGGGCAACACAGTGAGACCCAAGTCTCTGAAAGCAAACAAACAAACACAAAATGGGGCGGAGGGGGGGAGACGGAGACAGAGAGAGCAATACAGAGATGGAGACAGACAAAGTGAAAAAGGAGGCCTTTTCAGCTTGCCTACTGGGCTTTGCTATTTTATTCATCTTTCATGTAACTCTCCCAGCTACTGACTAATTTTGACACAATTCTAAAATATATCAAGAAATACAGAAGACTGCTATTTAGCCCACTTTGCCTGCCTTGAAATGCAATGGCGATGCAGAACTCAGTTAATTTACACTTCCTTGCTGAGGATCTGTTACATGTTAGATTCTAGTGCAGCGTTGGAAGGGTTGGTGTGCTGAGCTGGTACAAATATGTAAAAATATAGTCTTTGCCCTAAGGGACATCAGACTATCTGGGAAGCAAAGATAGCACAGATGAATCAATTAAGAAACAATTAAGTGCCAAATTGTGAGCTGCTAACTATGAATGCAATAAGAAGGGAGAGATGATTATGAACTGCAGTCACTAGAGAATAGTGTGCAGCGGGGGATGGAGGTGCAGATAGCGAGAGCTGAACAGGTAGAAAAGAGGTAAAACAGATGAGAAGAAATTACGAAAGGCATAGACATTCCTTATTGTTTTATTACTCACTCATTCAACAGTTTTTATTGAAAATCCACAATGAGCTGGACATTTGCTTAGCACTGAAAGTGAAGTATAAGAAAAAACAAGAAAAAGAAAGACAAGAATCCTGTCCTCGAAGAGACTGTAGTACAGCTGTGGGACAACTGTACCATAACTAACCGTGGACAATGCAGGTTTGATGTGAGCCATACAGGGATTCTGATGATGAGTCAAGAGTCAGCTGTGACAAGGTCTGAACTTTAAGCAAGTCTTCCCTGGTCACATTACTTTAATTTGGATATAGCTTCTGCAGGATCAGAGCCTTCCACTTGGACAAGGATGCTCAGGTCCTGGGGAGCTGTTTGTCCTAACACACCATGAACTACTTACAAATCAAAATAGGAATCATTTCTTGAAATTGGAAAAACATGGTGATAATGATCAAGCACATTGGGGCAGGTGGATCAGTGGGCACTGATCCACAGGCTGCTGGGTGTCAAAACAGAAGCTGCATGAACTTCTCGGTTGTAAGGCAACCTGTGTCTGGAGGTGACCGTCATGTAGTAAGGCACATATTCTACTAGGCTCTGACAAAAGCCTGTCAATTCTATCTTTGCTTCAACTGACTGCTAAACCCTATTACACTCTCCTAAACCAGTTGCAGCAGAGCATTGAACACTACATGGAGTAAGTAATGATACATGAGGCACAGTGCTTGCTCTCAAGGTCAAGTCAATTCAATGAGTATTTCTAGTCATCTGCAGTATTTTGGTACTAGATAAATTCTTTTTTGGCATGTAGAGGTACTGCCAAGGAATACAATCTACAGCACTCTGTGCTCTCTTCTCACCAAAAGTCTCATCATGAAGGATTGGTGAAGGAAAAGGTCATCCATTGTGTCCATACTGTAAAACTTATCTCCAGGTTAATTCAGAGCATGAGAGCCTTAAACTAGGTTCCTATCTAAATAGTGAAATAGAGTGCTAGTTGCCTTTCAATCTTCATTGCTCTATAGAAGGAAATCTGAAATTATTTGTGTATATATATGAATATTTTAAGACTTTGTGAGCCACATGGTTTCTGTTCTACCTGACTGCAGCTGGGCGTAAAAGCAGCTAAAGAGAGCGTGTAAAAGAATGCCTACAGCTGTGTTACAGTAAAATTTTACTTACAAAAATGAGCAGTGGGTCATCCTATCCTACAGTTATGGCACCACAGGTTTTATCTGGGTCCATCATCATCCTCAGTAAAGATTGTGGAATATAAAGAGATCAAATTATTGGAAGGAGCAAAAGTTCTGCTAACAAGTGAACAGGCAGTTAACAGACAAATGGAAGCCAGTCTCCCACACCCAGCATGCCTTTAAACAAATTATACGAATGGCAAACAAAAGCCAATTCTAATCCTTTCCCCCTATGTTTTCTACTTCAGATTAGAGCGTAGTTAAGCACATCTAAAACTTTTCATCCCTATGATACTTTTTCATCTCTGTGAGATCCAAGTATCCTGAAAAAGAAATAATAAAGACCTCTTAGAAATCATCAGAGTTCACTGTCGAAGACAAGTGCAGGGGTTTTTAACATTATTTTACTGTTGAAAAATGTAGTACAAGATGTGGCTCATTAGATGACAAAATCACAGTGAAGTAAATAAACCATTTAAGTGAACAACAGCATTCCATGTTATTTGAGATCCATGATGTCTTTTACATTAAAGAGAGCGGCTCTTGTAATTTAATCATGTATTTCTCTGTTCATTACATTTCCAGATAAATTTGAGGATCTCAGGCTTTCACTTGGTTGCAAAGGATAACAACTTCTCAGATAAAGGCAGTGTACTGCAATGGAATCAAGGAACTTGAATTTAGAAGAGAAATTAAAGATAACGTATCATATACTGTATCTGGGGAAAGTGCAGCTTAATTAGTTCAAGCCCCAGGAAGTGGTGAGCAGCAGAAGAAATTACATCTATAGCTGGACCGTGATTCAATAATCTCACCATACAGTAATCTTTCTGACTTCAAAAGCCTGAAGCACACTTAAAAGTTGATTTAACATCAGATAAAGAACAAGTCAGGATGACCAGGGCAGCTAAACTTACCCTAGGATTCAAGTATTTGCTCATCAGGTAGCAACTTTTCAGTATGGGCCTCTTCAAAGATTTTGCCATAAGTTAGGTGGATGTGTTATTTTATTCATTCTGAAATTCTTTATGTGTTTTACATTCAACATGGCATAATCAGGTTCAAAAACGTAAACCTGAGGCTACAGATAAATAAATGCCAATGTTCACCTATGCCTAAAGGTCAATTTCTTCTGTATTCTGAACTGACAGTCTCTGGACCATGTAGAAATCTCAAGTGTCTTATCTCTCTGAAGGGAACTTCAGTAAAGTAAGATTAGAGATTATCTAGTCTCTTAAGGAAGTCTTTGGCCAAAACCTATAGTTTGAAGACTTTTTTTAATGTATGACAATGTGACTGTGATTTTGTGTTGTCTGGCTGGAATCAGGGAGCTTTTGGTACCGTAGGCAAAGAATTCATTTGACCTGATGTCTCAATGTACTAAAATGGGTGGTGAGCCCAGAAAAAAACAAAAGTCTACAACCATCTGTTTATCGCGCTCTTTATCTAAAGATACAAAGAACCCTCAGGCTTTTTATGAATAATAAAAAAGACTAATAAAGAAACGTACAAATTCTCCAGGATCTTAAAACGTTCTTTCTTCATTACATAATATGGAAGAATATACCAAATTAAAACCAATTACAAATTTATCCCAAACTGTTTATCCGTTTTCTGCAATTTTTCATCTCTTTGTTTCTGCCACTGCTGCTTGTCCTTTGAGCCATCTGACTGCATATTTTGCTAGCAAGTTACCTAATCAAAGCAAAAGTAGGGAAATTCAAATCACTTTACCATGTCCTTAATACTGAAGGGGATGGGGGGGTTGCTGAAGACTGCACGCTGTGATTTAGAAATAACATTTCTAAATTACCTGGCGTGGAATATCTTCTATGTTAAAATGAGTGACACAGCTAGACATGGTTAAGTTCTGACGATGATAAACAAAACCCTTTTGGGGTTTTTTTCCCCAATAAACTTGATATAATTATCCCTCTCAACCTTATAAATATGAAACTACTTACAGAAAACATTGATGAATAACCTTTCATGGTATCTTACATGGTAACTGATTTTTTTATAAAATAGTTGCCTATGGATTATCTACCTATCTATCTGACAACTATCAATTAGCTATGTAACTATCTTCCATCCATCCCTATGTGAGGTTTTACTTCACAGTGGTTAAAAACTTAGGCTCTGGAATAAGTGAATTTGAATTGGATATGAGTTCCCCAATCTTCCTTAGCCCTAAATTTTCCCTATAAAAGGGGGATGATAAGAAATTGTACCATTGTGGGGGACTTTTAGGATTAGATTAAATAAAGCATGTAAATTACTACACATAAAGTATAACACAGAATAAGTGTTCAGTAAATAGTAGCTATAGTTGTTTTCTGTAATACAGATTTTTAGATACCAGACATTAAAAACAGAAGAAGAAAAAAAACCAACCCTAAATACCTTCAGCTTTGAAAATTCATAGTTTATCTGTAGTGGTTAAAGTTCATAGAAATAGTGGAAACTAGCCATCCATTATTGCACGGGTTATTTGTGAAGTCAGAATTCAGCATCTACCTATCCCCTAAATATAAAGAACTGCCATTACAGCCAGTACTCAGAAGTTTGCGCTCAGAAAGATTTGTGTAGGTCCGTAACTGAGTAGGAAATCAGGTCCAAAGCAAGGTGAGAGAAAAAAGAATTAGATCCAAAATATCAATGAAGTGTATTTTTATTTAAAAGAAAGAAAACAAGCTGGGTCTGTAATCTCAGCACTCAGGAGGCCAAGGCAGGAGCATCACTGAGCTTGAGGCCAAGCTGGGCTGCAAAGTGAGTTGAAGACCCATCTAAACTGCAAACTGAGACCTTGTCTCAAAAAGACAAAAAAAAAAGAGACACGGAAACATATGAAGGAAAGCTGAAAGATATATAGTTAAGATCCATAGGGAAACATACAAAAAAGCCAGAAGGGAAAGAGTAACAGCTGTTTTACATACAGAGAAAGGAACTATTTTGAGTTATTCTATGAAAATAAGTTCCGTGCTGGGCATGAGTGATGTTCACTATTTTGGACCTGTATCTCTACCACCCATCTCCATGGTTCACAGGGCATCTACTGTGACCACCCTGGAGAAACCTTCAGAACTCACCAGTAATGACTGATCTGAGGGCACTATAGGGCCTATCTCTGTGTTGAGAAGGTAAATGAGCAAGAGAAAAGGTGAAGACCCCACATCATGAAGAGTGAGATCACCTTCCTTCTCAGGCCTCCTGGCACAGGAGGGATTAAGCCATTTCAACCAGATTACATGGGCCCCAGTCTATCAAGAAAGCTGCAACATCCCCAGAAGGGGTCAGAAACATGGGGCAGGTAACTCAGGTTTCTAAATACTACCCCTTAAGTTTGCATCCTTCTTGAAATAAACTATTTCAGAGAAAAGGAAACCAACCAACCAACCAACCAGTCTTTCCAGCTTCATTTAGCTAAGGTGACCCGAATGACCTGGCCTGCTCTGGTAAGTCCCTTGACACTTCAGTATAATAGCAACTGCTTCTTTCCCCAAATATCCTGGTTTGAATAACAAATTACCATCATTACCATCTTATTTATTTAGTCCACACAACAAATTACTGATCTTAAACAAAAGACCAGAATATGTATCTTTCCATTACGAAGTATACAACATTTCTGTTTCACAGAAAAGTATAATAATATAAATATAAATATACTGAGTAAGTATATTTACTAAGTAAATATAAATAATATACAATCTAAATCAACTGATGTAGTAGAAAATCATTCTTATACAAATCCTAGTCAATTAGGCAAGGATTATCAACTGGAATTAAAAGCATCAGGTGAAAAGCTGATCTGGAACTTAAGATTGCTGAGTGACAAAATAATGCCTCAAGAGGAAAAAATACAAGTTTATAATCAATGGAGGGGCCGCTATCTTTATATTGTGGTAAATCTATCAGTGATATATAAGCCAGGGTACAACATCATATGTAATGCTTCCGAGTAACTATGATTACCCTGAATGTAATCAAGTACTTAATTAAATTTCCAGTTCATAGTAAATCTGTAGGATAGAGGAACAGCTACACTGTACTATGAAGTAATCAGGCAAATCTAGGCCAATCCCTTCAGTGATTAAAATGCAAAACAGGTCTCTAGAAGAGCCTTAAGAGACATAACAATCAGATTTAATGTATAGTCCTAAAAATCAACCTCCTTTAAAGGGACATTTGGAAGAATTTGAGAAATCTAAATATGAACTGGGTATAGAATAAGAGGAACTGATCATTAAATTTAGGTATAATATATTCATACAGAAATATACACTGAAATGTCTAAGAATACAAGGACAAGTTATACTTCAGCAATAAAAATATAGTTAAAAGACTTAGTTGCATATACATATAGTAGGTGTACATATTTACATATATGAATTCAGGAAATCAACTTCTCCCTATTCCACTAGGGAAGAGTTGACTATTTAAAAAATCATTACTTGAGAATTTTACAACAGCCTGGGCCATGTGCCCCATCTCATGGCCTGGTTCTATCATCAGAGACGTGTTCCATAAGCAGGCCTACTTCTAGGGCAGACTCAGCCTGTACTGGCAGAATTCCAAGATGGCGGCTGTTTGAAGATCACAGCACTGACAAAGAACTAGAGAAATGTTCAGGCTAACCCTTTGCCCTAAAGCAACATCTGATTCATACATGTCTATAAATCCACAAATCTATCCTAGAGGAATGTCACTGGAGGTGATAGAGGTTTATTTCAAGAACACATTCATAGTAGCCAATGCAAATATTTTTGTGTAAAGGAATCTCTCAGAGGATCCTTCCTTGGACAGGTAAACCAGATTCCGCAGTAAGAAACCTAACCCTGGAAAATATGTAATTATTAGATATTGGAGCTCCAATTCCTCACTAGCAACCCACCCACTATAGGTAACACTCAAGAATGGAAGACGTCAGGAGGTAAAGAAACAGGATTTAAAATAACTGTAAAAAGAGAGAGGTTAGGAGGAAATTGTTGAGTGGTAAAGAACTTAAAAGATGTAACTCTATAATGGGGTATGGGGTATTATTCAGTAAAGGTATCTCAGTGTCAAAGTGAGAAATGCAACAGTTGAAGAGAAGTAGAATTAAAGATGAGATGGAGGAGTAAAGAAGTGAGGACATACTGAACAGGAACGGGAAGAACTGATAAAACAACAGTGACATCAAAGAGGGCAGAATTTTGAAAGTGCAAAGGAAACAGAAGGACAGAGTGGGGAAGGAAGCAAAAAACAGCTGGTCAAAGGTAGAGGGGTCAGAGAAGAACTGAACGCATCTTTTCATCTCTGTACTCACAGAAACGCACCTAGTGAGAGCCTGGGAGGTAGGAAAGAAAGAAGGAAAGGAGAAAGGGAGAGAGAATGGGTGGAAAAGATGGAGGAAGATGAGCAGGCTAGCAGGAGAGATTTGCAAGAAGAAGGGCAATGAAAAATATGGAAGGAGAAAGAAGAGATAAAATGAGTACAGCACACATTTCAGAAATACACACACAGAGCTACTAAAAAAAAGACATGGAACATTTCATGTCTCATGTCAGAATTATGTGATTCAAACTTCCCATAGGAATATAAGATTTCTGAAGCAGTATTTCTATGGCTCATCTAAATCGAAGCTCATCTTATATAAATGTTTGGAAAGGGCAAATCATAACTCCTGGGAAAGCAACACAGTTCTTGGGTCTTCGATGCACTACTAAATGATACCAATCAGTCCACTGGGCTCATTTTTCCCCAAGGTCCTGCTATCATCTACTGGGTCACTTTATCACATGAACTAGCTTCCAGTTGCTCAGTATTTTCCACCCATTCTTCTGTCTGCCCAGAGCCAAAACAAGAGGCAAATACTGGTTTAACATAATTAATGGAGACAGAAATCTAGCTAAATTCTAGCCCCACCCACATTTTATTAAAAACCCATCATTTTTTAGGCGCCTGATTATCTGGATTGCTGACTACACTGATTACATTAATCTAAAGACTGCCAAAATTTACTTTCTTTCTGCTAAGCCAGATTTAATCTAAAGAATCAATAGATTTCTTTAGGACACAAATCTCAGGATATATGAATGTGACTGACAGCTTACAAAATAAATCTGGAATGAATGCAAAATTAGACTCATAATTTCCATGCAAAAGAAACCCATCCATCAACCTAACAGTGTTCTTAAAAAGCAGTCAAGGTTCTGGGTCTAAAAACTGGCAACTAGGAAGTTTTATGTTTCAGGAAGCCATAATCAAATGTATTTTTGTTTGCAATTTCTAATGTGTGTAGGTGTTTTCTAGCACATGAATAAGATCTTATCAGTTTGTATAAAAATTATTATTACAAGATTTCAAGTAACAATGGTGTATGTGTTTGGGAATCACTGGTTTGCAGTTTGGGGGAGGAGAAAGGGTGGGAAATGACTCTTAGACTCTTCTGCTTGTTTTTCAAACAGAAAAAAAACAGTAAAAGAAATATTTTCCCTGACTCACGATTTCAGTCTCTTATAATATAGTTTGTATTTATGAGCTTGGCGTAAGTATAATACCTATTATACCTTGGCATAAGTATAATACCTTAAAAGAGGAACTTTTAAGTTTGATTGGTTTATACATAGCACAGATTGCAGAAGTTATAACTGTGCAGCACTTTTTGGGGGGGTCTTTTTGAGACAGGGTTTCACTATACAGTTCAGGCTGGTCTAAACCTGCAGCAATCCTCCTGTCTCAGTCTCCCGAGCGCTGGGACTACAGGCATAGGTGACCACGCCAGGCCTGTGCAACACATTTAACATCAAAGTGAAGAGAAAGATAGAAAAGACCTCTGGCCAGATACTCACTATTTGGTAGAGTCAGATAACTGATATTCTCGTCGTCTATCATAGCATTCCTGGATTCCAGGATCATTCCACAAACTCTTTATTGCATCTACGTATGGATTTTCAAAAGCAGACACCTTCTCCACATCAACTTCTCGAACTAATTGTGCATGAGCCTGTTTAAAAAACGTAACAAAAACAGAAGCAGTTTTACAACTCCCCATTACTTTTAAAATTGCCTTTGATTTGCACATTACGATTTGGGTAATTCAAGTAACATCTTTCTTCACTGACTATTTTTCAAGATGGTTCATGTTCTTATTTCTCTTAGAAAAAACCCTGCTCCAAGTCTTCCCCTCTCGAGGAAACCTCAAGGCTGCTTAAAGTTGACCTGAGGTTAACTAGAGGAAAGAGGGCCCTGCAGCTCTCCCACCAGAACAAGGGTAATGTGCTGTAAACCACTGTCTTCAAGTGCTTATCGTAATCCTAGACTATTATTAATAACATAATTAAACACACTCAATAGCCCATCTTAGGAGAAATTCAGAATCCTCCACTCATGAGGATGAATTCTCATAGTTCACTTTTAGGATAGGGTATAAAACCACCAGAAGAGTAATGATTTAATCTGAAAAAATTACAATACCCACTGTACTCCTGGACACCCCAATTCCCAAAATACATTATCAGACTGAAGAATGAAAAAAGACCTATATTTTAATATATCGTATTTAGAAGAAATTTGAGAACATTTCAACAACATTAAAATAAAACTTTTGTTTTTATTTTTAAAAGTATTTATTCTCTGCCAGATGTAGTGGCATAGGGCGGTAATCAGAGCACTTCAGTGACTAACGCAGGAGAATCATGAGTTTGAGGCTGGCCTAAATTACATCAGTGAGTTCAAGGTAAACCTTGGACACATGGCGAGGCCCTGTCTCAAAACACAGACACAAAACAAAAATACTCAGATGAGCCAGATTACATCACTGTTTAATAATCCCAATCAAACTAGTTTCCATTGAATATCCTATGTATTAACACTCATTTCATAGAGTATTCACCAGAAAGAATTTTAATAAGTATAATCCATGTAGGCTCTATCTGGATTCCAATCTTCACCTTTCTTCTCTGCCCATAAGTAGGAAGGCTTCCGTTTCAATAGACTAATTTTGACTTTAAATTTTAAAGTCACATTTGAGACTTAAGACACCTCCTTTCGTATTAGTTCTGTTTGACTGTGATAATGAGACCTACTGACAAGCTCTAGCTCCACTCTACACCCTGATCTTGGAAAATGTATTCCTGTAGTTGCATTCCGTAATTATTTGAAGTCCAGTCAGTCTGTCTTGATAAGCCACCAGAAATCTTATTAGCATGGAGTCCCACTTCTGAACCCCAGCACAGGGATCACAGTGCAATTACAGTTCCCTTTAAAACCTGCCTTTCAGAATCAGTGTCAAGAGACTTGATGCTGTGCAATGCTCAGCTGGGTGGCGGCACCTGTCACTCCATGTTGAGTCTCCTGCACCCACTGGGTCTGCCTATGGGCTGGCCCATCTCCTCAGCAGGTATGTCCAATAATCAAGTTTCAACCCTCCCCTTTTTGCCCTTGTTCATTAAATATGAACAAGTTCTAACTCTGTTCTAAGATAGGACAATGATCACCCTTGGCAGAATTCTCAATTAGACTCTTCATACGTGTGTGGAGTAGTTTACTGCTGGATTTCATTTAACGTCATGATCTGGAAGCTAACCCTACTTCTTATGACCATCGGTAAGGGGCTTAATCTTTACAAGTGTTATTTCTGGTGGGGAAGAGCACACATAGCACCCTAAACTCATGTGGCTTGATGTAAATAATTTCAGTAGTTTTCCAATGGTTCTCAAGAGGTGGCTCTCAAGTAAGCGGCTCTAGTGACACCTGAGACTTGGCTAGAAATAAATACACATCCACCAAGACAACCTCAGACCTACTCAAGCATAATTTTTAGGAATGAGGTCCAACAATCCCTGTTTGAAGAGGATGGCCAGATGATTCTGATGAATGTGACTATTTGGGAACTACTGTAAATGGTAAAGTGCCAGTGACTAAAACTAACTGCCTACTTGGCCATAAATGGCTAACAGAGACCAAAGAGGTCCATAGTGGCAACAACCCTCCCCACCCACATAAAAGTTATTAGGTCCAGGAAACCACAGAAATAAGCAGAGACTAGATACCAGTAACAGACTGTGATGGGGCCTGTCACACACTGGGAAGTACATTCCCTATTAAAGAGGGCAGCAGCTACTTAGCGCCAAACAACTGCTGCTATTAGGAAGGCAGGCCCATTGTGTGGACAGACCCTCCACAATTTTTTACAGAAAAGCTAAAATTCGAAATAGTTTTCTTTTAAATATCCTTAACTTTAAATCTAGCCAACTATAAAAAGATGAATATATATTTAATATGTAAATAATCTGTTTATATTATGTATTAAATATTTCATTAAATTTAAAATGAATAATACAAATATATATAAAAAATTAGATTAAAGGCCATTCATTTGTCCATTTGTTCTAAAAGATACTTCTCCATTTAGTCCCCTAGTAAGCTTGGCCATAACACTGAGCTCCTGCACAGAACCTGTAATCCAGCCACCTGCTGGGGACTGGTTAATGTATGCTGGTGAGTAAATAATCTTCCAGCACTTTACCACAATATTTAGACAAACTATTCTAGGTACAAGGAAAAATAGTTGCAACCCTTTCTGAATGGGCTCAAAGCCCCATGGTGACATAGGTTATTGTATGTAGTGTTTGTAACATGACTTTGATATTTACTAGGTGACCATACCCATATCAGTTGCAAAGAGTTGTTTTTAATTTTAGAGCAGTTGTTTTCTGTTAAACAGTTTCAACACACCAAGTACTTTTCACTATGGTTATTAAAACATTTACTGGCCCTCAATGAGAGGCCAAGCGATTAAGGAATTATTAGTTACTACTGGAGTTGTAGTGTGCAACAGCTCCTACAGCCAGCAATCAAACAGAACATAGTTATGTATTCCAACAGCATGAACAAGGGGATATTTGCATTTCAAGTAGGCTCTAAAGGTATTTAAATACAATGTTTTCAATGGTGTATAAAGTAACCTGACACAAAAAACCTGCCTCTGTAAAAGGAAATTATTTTCTGTCACTTCTAAACTCCTGTAATTTCTAATTTTAGTCTATCCACCCCCCCCCCCGATCTAGAATGCTTTTTCCACTTCTTTTCTGAACCTTGTTTAATAAAGAGTTTACATTCTGATCCATGGGACTTCTATATTTTGCTCAATGTTAATAGTTATGTTTTAACTTTATCCCTTTTATAGACTGTACACTGAAGGGAACAGCTGTGGCTGACAAGTTCTAATGTCTTTGGGGGCTCTGTACAGAGTGTACAAGAAACATTTGATTAAACTGCATTTAAGTTATACGGCTATATAAATATGATGCCAATTCCTACAAGTCATAGTCAGTTTCTCAGGGCAATGTCCTATCCATTACTTAATCTCATAAAAACTACATAATCCTTAAGTATGCTTAGTTCAGTTGTTAGTGTGTATTTATATCATATTTGTTAGTACCCTCCTCCCTCACCACAGGTGTAAGACAGGCTCAACACGGCATGACCAGGGCCAGGCAGAGGGCCCAACACATAGTGAATGGTTCTTCAATACAAGGAAGGAAGCCAGAGTGGAAACTCAACAAGGCAAGAAATGAGGATATCCAACTTCTAGTTTTGGCTATCCCTGTACCAGTAGTCATAACCTTCAAGAGAAACTATTCAACTTAATTTTAATGGAATTTTCCCTAACACAACTGAACCAAGTCACCTAAGATCTCAGGCAACCATAAGTTATATGAATGAGTAGATACATACCTCTATTTATATCTGTCTGTATCTATATATCGCTCTCACCACTACACATAAACACTTCAGAGTTAAGACACTCGTCCCTCGATGTGCACACAGTATCATGCAGTGAAACAAGGCCTTAATTTTTCAAATTGTAGCTGACAAGAAAGGGCAGAAGGCAGTTAAATTTGTACATGAACAAGTACAACACCAGGAAGGACAGATGGGTCACATGAAGTGTACACGAGAAGGCAGGGTTGGTCAGTGGAGGAAGATGGAGATGTATAGGGTTTCAAGGAGGAAGAGGAGCACGAACAACTGTGAATGATACCAGTCTTGTGAGGCAGTTTTGTGTTGAATCATTCATTTCAGAATGAAAGCTGTAATATTTGTCTTAATGATGAACCCGTAACTCAGAAGTTACCTTCTATCGTCTCAGAAAAAATATCACCCTCTAACACAAACCACTCACCATGGTGCCTTCACTTAGTTCAGGAATTCAAAGTCGTTTTTACTACCCCTGAGCTAAGAATTCCATTTTTGTAACAGAAAATGATATTCAAATATAATCAAATGCAGTTTGCATTTATGCAAGAGCTTTCATTCTGAGGTTCTGCGAGTTATTTTAAAGTACGACATTTTACAAAATATACATGGAATTAAAAACTGTTGACTTAAATGTCCGTAACAGAAGAGTAATCCCCTCAATTTTTAAAAATAAAAACATTCTGTACATGGAAGGAATATTTTTTGTCAGGGTAAGAAGATAAATTAGACACCTTTTAAAATATGCTCAAATGTGAAGTAGTAAAAGTGCAATTATGCTAAATTAAACCATTATTAATAAAAAAGCAAACTTGATGGAAAGAAAGTGCCTTTAATAAAGTTATAAAAACAAGTCAGTTATAAACAACTATCTTT
Source organism: Dinomys branickii (assembly GCA_004027595.1). NCBI lineage: Eukaryota > Metazoa > Chordata > Mammalia > Rodentia > Dinomyidae > Dinomys > Dinomys branickii. The sequence goes on along the minus strand of PVLD010000460.1, from coordinate 149,175 downwards.
TCTATTTTGAACACTAAGCACAAAAAGGCAAAACAGGCATAGGTGAATCATGTAAAGAAAATGTATGTAATTCTATTTCATTTGAAGTTACAGTTGAGCACGTGGGTAGAAGTAATTAACGCTGAAAGCTAGTTTTCAGGATGTTTAGTAAGCTGGTGGCAGGCCCCACAAGGAACACGGTGAGAAATAAGCACTACTAGTCTCAGGGATCCTGGCAGAATCCTAGGGAAAGACCACATGGAAACCACAAGAGGTGCCAGTGTGGCAGTGTCTTGTTTTTGTGATTCAGTGGTGGTAAAATCTAGGTAAACCTTAGACATGCTGTTATTTCCATGGTGGCTTCTGCAAAGGGAAGGAAAAACTGAGGTACCACCGCGGTGGTTCTCATTTTGACCACTGAATGCCAAGCTTTCAGAGAAAAGAAAAGGGATCTCATGGTCACTTTGGAAGTATTTTAAAAAACTCGTTAACAGCTCAGGGTGGCTTAGGACAGGAATGTCACACCTATGGTAATTTCCACATTCACTTAAGCTCTTAAAAACAAATATTCAGCTCATTCAGTCTGCTCCGTGTGAAGATGGCCCAACAGAGGACCTCTGAATTGCAAGTGATGCAAACCACTGTCAGTGTCCATTTTAATTCTCAATCAAAGCTCGTATCTTCCTTTTTGTCCTCTTCTGGCTTACTTCCATTTGGCATTTGATTCTACATAAAAAAAAAAAAAAAAAAAAACCCTGTAAACGCCCAAATAAACTGAAAAAAAAAAAAAATCCTGGTCTTTTCTGGTTTTTGTTTTCTTCTGCTCAAAGGAAGTGTAAGAGTACGACGGAGGACCCGGAGACCACAGTGGTTGTATTACAATTACACCTCCACCCAGTTCTAGCAGAATATGACTTTGAGTAAACTAATACTGCTAAATCTCTGCTTCTGATTACCTCACTCTTCCAATCTGTGAAGTGGAGGTAATATCATTTGCTTTATAAGGTTGAATTACAGAATGCATATCAAATCCTTAAAGGCAGAGCTTGACATCCTAAAGCCTCTAATTATTTAAAAGGCAGAAGGAGGAAAGGAGAGAGGAGGGGCGGGGAAGGCAGGACACCCGAGGAGCTTTTGTTCATACGTGAAATAACATTCTGGAACTAACACAGTGGATATTGGATCTTGAGGCCTCCAATTTGCAAATACCCCTGAGCATAAAATTTCCTGTGAAGAAACTTGGATACAAGTTGTCATTATCAGATGGCTTCACCTTAACTGACATCATCATAACCCTGAACAACAGGCCTTCTCTGGAGTGTGGTTTACACAGCAGTGGTTGTTGCTGCTGCATCTTCTTAATGAGCATTACTGCATAAATGACAAGGAATGGCAAAATCATACTGAGCTGCTGCTGGCTGGGTTCATGTCATGAGTGACTCATTCCCACAGAACAGCCTCTCCAAACTTATGATTCCACTGGTGGTTCAGCAAAATTACTAATTGCTTCGACACAGACTTTTGAAGTCCCTCAAAAAGATTACAGCTCCTGTGTGGAATCCCTCAGAGGTGGGGATCGGATGACTCTTCTTTGCTAAATTCCCATTCCCTCTTAAACTTGGTATTAGTTGGAAACTATTGAGGAACAACTGAACAATTCAGGGACAGAAATAAAAAGGAAGAACTCGACAACAGTCTGAGCCCAAACCAGTTCTCAACCATAAATATGCCAAATAGCCCTGTGTCCTTGGGCAGAGCAGGAGCTCACTCTTAATGAACATCAGTACCCTCATCTATATGATGGGAATAACAAATCACTGTAGGCCATTTGAATGATTAAGAGGTATTAGTAAAATGCTTAGAACAAATACCGTAAGTATCATGGAATCTTATAATAACTCAAAATTACCACTAATCTTATAATATCTCAAAATTACCATTAATACCATTAATAAGTAACCACCAAATACTTATTTCAACAAATATTCACCTCTCCTGTGTCAGGCAATGCACTAGACTAATAAAAGGGAGAATTTATACTAAATAAAATGTTTTGCTAACAAAATATTAGGCAAAGTTTATTGCACAGCCACATATTATTTACTTGCATTAATGCACTACAAGTTGATAGCCCATTGTTAAATTGCTCCTCTACCATTATACTTTTATTTTTAATCTCCATTATGGTATTTGCCCAAAAAAATCAATGACTATAAGACATACTGTGTTTCTCAAAGATCACTTGCTGGAAATACCTTCCCCTTTTGGTTTTACCTCGCTACAGGCTATATTTGCTTATTTTAACAGAATGGGCTCCTTCCTAGGTTGAGGAAATACCCCTCCCTTGACCTTTAAAAAATATTTTTTTCTTTTCAAAGAAGTCAATCTTTCTTGCCCTACTCCCACAATTTTTCCATGTAAATACCTTCCTGTTTAACTCTTTGCTTCTCATTTCCACTTTTCATGTTTGTCTGTTGTATTATAATTACCAGTCTCAATGACATTGTAGGTTGGATGCTTGATGTTGCACAGTGTAATAATAAACACCATGCAGTTTCAAAGCGTGTTGACATATAATTACATGGTTCCATTACAAAGAATCTTGTTCTTAGATCTGTAAAATTTGGGGATGCAAGATGTGATCTTGTACTCTTTGAACTCCTACTTATAACCATTATGATTATGATGGTAATATTATATAGTATGGGTACATATGTGTATATATGCATTATAAACACTACAACCAAGTTTCTTTTCAGAGAGTTTATAAACAAAGTCATAGCAATACAGAAGAAATTAGAAAGGGAGATTCTTTTAAAGATAGGCATATTCACTAATTATAAATAATTAGGCCTTGTTGCCTTCAAAGTAACAATAGCTACTTGGGATTTTAATAGCTATTTGTTTGAAAAATGCGTTCTGAAGAAAAACTAAGACAAATGTGGAAAATGATGGCTATAAAAAGTTAAACAGATGTCTATAGTGCAGAACTCAGATGTTTTTTAAAAAGTAATGGTGTTGGGAAACTATGAGCTTAGGGATGGAGAGATTATTGGATTTTTCAAACTTATTTAACCACGAAAGTTCTTTTCAATTTGTTGATAGAACTGGTGTTCTAGTGGGTTGCTCTTTGAAAAATATGACTAGGGATTTAGATCTTCAGCAGTGAACTTGGGGTTGATTCTGCATAAATGAACCAATTCCTTGACTGACTCTCACCCAAAGACACAAAGGTAAATGCCTGCTTATGGATTCATATCATTATTTCAGAAATTACATATTATATGTGGTTCATTTCCTGATTACCTCTCAGAAAAAAAATCTTATCATGTTAGTCTTTGTAATATCTATGCTTCTATAATCTTCTAGACCAGAGTTGCTGGCTTGGAGTCTTACTCTGTTTGGTAACAACTGAAAAAGATAAAGATTTCACGGTTCTGTTTGGTAGATTTTCGGCAGAGCCTAAACCAACCAACCAACCAACCAACCACGCTGCTTATGAAGAGAGTCCCAGATGCTACCAAGCATTCTAGTCCCTGAACAGGGGTAATAATCTTTCTGGAACACTTGTGTGACATCAAAGCACTGCAGCTTCCTTCAGTCAAGAAACTAGGTTCAGGAGAACTGACAATGAAAGGCTGACTTTTCCAGAATCATAGTTAAGAAAGGAGTTTTGAAAACACTTAGCTTAATTGTCCCTTTAACTTGGAGATCAAAAAAATGTTGCATTAGTAAAAATATAAAAAGAAACAACAGCAGTGATATCTCTTTGTCCTATGAAAGAATAATGAAGTATTAAGAATCTGAGAGGAATAAGGGGGCAAAAGAGCTCATGTCACTTGGCAGTTTTAAAAATAAAAGTTATATAATTTTGTCTCTTTGATAAGGACTCAAATTTTAAGGAAGATTACAGATAAGAATCAACCACTGAATGCTACTAGGACATGTTAAAAAGCTGGTAATTTTCTACTTGAGTATGATAATATAGTTTATCAGCTACATCATGACATGAGTATGAAAAGACTACTAAATATAGTAGTTAATACTAGCTCTATCTAAAATATTTATTTATTGACAATCAAATCAATTTTACTACTTTGGCATTATTCAAGAAAACATACATTTTAAGATGTTATTTTCAAATATAAAATTATTTCTAAAAATGATCTTCATATATCTGTGTATATTTTTAAAAGTAGAGTATTTTAGGCGGTGTTTTCCTGTACTTAAGTCATGTTCTTAGCAGTCTCTGTTTCTAATATTATGTTCCTGACATTTTTCAGAAAATGAATTTTTAATATGGACATATTATACGTTTAACTGTGTTATAAAATTGCCTGCAATATTTTTTAAAATTGCACTGGCCATTTTATGTTAATAAATATATAACTGCTAACATTTTCAATTGGGCCCTTCTCTGTAGACCTTAATATATTTAATTCAGAAGTTGAGACAGATGGTGAGCTCAGAGTAAATTCTGTTAAAAGGCAAGTATTCTTTTTTTTTTTTTTTTTTTTTTTTTTTTTTTTTTTTTTTTTTTTTTCTTTTTTTTCTCTTCCGGGACCGGGGATCGAACTCAGGGCCTTAGTGCTTAGCGGGCAAGCGCTTACACCACTGAGCTATACCTCCAGCCCCACAAAAGGCAAGTATTCTTATACTATTACTTTTTTGAATGAAAATACATAAATGTTTTACTTGAAAGATTCTCACAAAAACTACCAGTTTGGAATACTTTTGTGCAGTTTCCAGAGATGAAATTCATGACTGGGAAGTTACTGCTGCTTGTCTGAACAAAACTGTGACTTATGTATGAGTTATAACTAATTATAAGTCTACAATCCAAAGGCTTCTTAATTTAGTACATACTGTGTGCCTACCGTGACATCATGTTCCAACAAGAATTACATTTATATCATTTCCACTTTTTATTTCCAACAATGACTTTTAAAATGCTTTTAAAAAGGAGAAGTATTTACTATAGCATTCAAAACCATGTGAAGTATTTTAATAACATAATGTATAAGCTCCATTTTGATTCTGTGAGTCATTATTCGCAAAGGTTTTCTGCTTAACGGAGTTAACAGATTAACAGCTGTTGCTTTCTTTGTTTTGTTTTGTTTTTTTGTACATGTGTAACAACATTTGGAACAGAAAATGAGCTAAATTAACCTGGAAGAAAAGTCCTTTGGTCTAAATGAAAAGTTATGCTTCACAGATGATATAAAAACACATGCTAAGAGGTCATCTTTGGGTATAGCCTGCTGAAAAGATCAGCTAATTTTCAAAGTAAGGATCTTTTTCTAGAAATCTGTCTTTTATGTTTTGTGTGGCCGGTAGTATCACTATGGTTACACCATGCTAGATGCTAAATATAAAAAAAAATTTCATACCAAGCATACATTATCACTGATCTTCCTGAGAAATAAAAACTCTGTATGTAATTTTTGTTAAACATGCATTTTAAGGTATTTTAAACGTATTATCACAGAAAGGATCTTTTGCAAAATGAAAGCATTATCAAGCAATGAAACAAATAGTAATAGATTTATACCAAATAGTAAATGATAAAAACACTGAAGCGAAAGCTTTCATCCAGACCACCACCCCACTGACCCTGCGATCTGGAAGCCAGTACAATGACAGTACAAGCAGACAGTTCATGCAACAGTACCACACGCTTACACTACCTTTCACACTGGACAGGGGCTGACTGTGCCTAGCACAGTCATTTTTGCCTGAGCTTACTCTGTCTTAGCATGCTATCTCTCAAAGGGGGATCTGGTTAACACTGTACCTGGGAAGGACATGGAAAAGAGATGGAGTAAGTTTCAGATTTAACCAAGTGTTAAAGTAAGACATATAGTCAATAGTACAAGTTGAATATGGAAAGGCAAAATGAGGGCCTATAAAATTCATCCTTGCTTATTTCAATGAAGCTACTAAGAGCACCTCATTAAAAAATGAAAAACTGGGAAGAAGACTAGCCTGGTGGGATACTAGGACAACAGGTGTAAGCTGCAAATACCAGTATCTCAGAGAACCTGGGACTTTTCACTAACCTCTGTGTGGGAAGCCTAGAGGTGTGATAATACTCTATACACTCATTTGGCCTAGTACAATTTCTAAAAAGTGAGCCGACATCTAAAATTCAAACAACAAACAACCTCACAAAAATTTTGATGATTTATGACATCCAGCAACACTGCACTAATATTCCAAGAGGACAAAGGGCTATAAAGCTAAGAAGGCTTCCAACTGCCTGTCATGTTCTCGAGAAAAATGGAAGAAAACGTAATTGCTTATGGAGGTGAGGCATATACTACATCCTATAATGTTATATCAAGGAATAGAGGGCTGGGGATATAGCTCAGTGGAATAAGCACTTGCCTAGCAAGCACAGGGTCCTGAGTTCGATCCCTAGTGCCGCAAAAAAAAAAAAAAAAGGAATAGAACCTGGTCAGCTTTGTGTTACCTACTGAGCCTGAAATAATGACTGTATATCTGCTCAAATTCTCAAATCCATGCAGGGCTAGCATGCAATTCTTGCATTGCTTCTGTTAGGAGGTGGCTTATATACTCTTCACATGGAAAACTGAGAATTTCCTCTGTTCTAACTCTTTATCAACTACGTATTTTCATGGCTTCTTGGTTAAAATCCAATAAAAAAATGTGTCCTTGGTACTTTCTAATGTCTGCTCCTCAAAATCCCTTTAATTTATGCCCTACATGCTTGTGTTGTAAGTCCCAATATACATCAACCCTGTCAAGGGAACTAAGACATGAATTAGATACCAAAGGATACCACATGGTTTGGGTTATTGGGCTCTCTTTAAGATTGTTGGTCTAGTGAATCTTGGTAAAGGGGTCTGGCACATTTATCATTGGCTCCATGAGCAGGGCCATTTGGAGTCTGACAGCCTCAAGGAAGGAAGAAACAAATTTTACCAAGAAATTAAAAATGCATGGCCCAAACATGTGAATCAGAAAAGACAAATTGGGGTGATCAAGGGAAGGAACTAAGTCCAGACACTGTTTTTAAGGGATTGAAGAAGGTACTGTAACCAATTGAGCCCTAGTCCTATCTGCTCATGGATGTTATCTATGAGTCTGACATTTTCTTTATGGTTTTCAGGGGTTCTTTTCCCTGATGTAAATTATTTATCCAAAGACATTAAGGTGTTTGTCTGTTTTTTTAAAGAGTGTGCAAACTCCTCAGGTTTTGGCCATAAGGAAGTTTAGGGCTCTAGGGTACTGAAGGACTATTTTCACTAAGGAATTTAAAGACTCCTGTTGTACCATTCTAACTGCCAACATGGCCTTCTAGCCTTGTTGAACCATAACAGTGATGTTCTGGGTGTAGCTGTAATATCCCCCTTTTATACCTAGCCGAGGTTTTAACATTACAATTATTTCTTTTACATATATTTTTGGTTATATTTTTCTGTTGGGTGTTTAATATAGTCCTGCCAGCTTGAACCACCAGTGATGCATGCATGACTGTCCCATCAGGCAGCCTGTACCATCCAATGGGCCTCTCTCATACTGCCCAATGGGACATTCATGCATGTACCACCAATAGTTCAGAGCTGCCTGACAGCAATACATACAAATATTAACAGTCCCATCATGAATGTGTAAAGATGAGGTCAAAATAAGACCTGTGTTAATCAAATATACATTTATATTTATATTACTTATATTTATATTTATTTGTCAAGGTCAGTTAAAGCTCCTCAACAGTCTTTTTTCTTACCAGTGTCATCTGTCAAGATGAGTCAGGGTGCTACCTGACCATTTGGCTTCCCTTGGAAGCATGGGACTATAACTCTCGAGTCTAACAAAGTTCCCACATACAGTACTTATTTTGGCTCCTAAAAGCCTAAATTTCCTTATCTCTGAAATGAAGTAATGATCACAGCACCACATGGGTGTAAAAATTAAATACCTAAAACAGCACACTAATAAGCACACACTAATGGGTCAGTAAAGAGAAACAATCCCTCATTTGTACTTCAAGTGAGACCTTAGGGAAATGATGGTAAAATATCTTCACTCAACCTGTTTGTATTTGGTGAACCTTGGGAATCTGTTCCAAAAATTGTAAAATAATTTCTATGGTTCCTACTAACATGTTTTAGTACTATTAGTTTTACACCTTAAAGAACTGTTGCTTTAAATTCTTACATTATTGATTATATATAATAATAACCACTAGTAATTATTTCATAGTTAATTGTTTTTCAACTAGAAGCATGTTGACCTTAAGTGAAATAAGAAAGGTTTTCTTCTCTATAGAAAAGTTTAAATCTCATTAGACTGCATTTATTTTAATGTTGCATTTTCAAAACACTCAAGATCAATAACTAATCCAACCTTGTCTAAGACGCCCAAATAGATGTAGATGAGCACTGGAGCAGGTGTTATATATTCACGTGTTCTCTTCCCCTTGAACTCTGACGAGGTTCCCACAAAAAGCTACTGTGATACAGCATTGCTCATGCAATGTAACAAACCAAATTTATCTTTATATAACTTGCACTGCCTTCTCAGGAAGACAAAAATGCATATTGCCTCTTTGTATTCTTGACTATGTTTCTATCTTTGAAAAGTTTTCATGTAATATCTAAATTTAGCTCTTACTTCCTTTTGACTATTTCATCTGAGCTACTGTCTGCTGCTGATAACATTCACTCCCAGGAAACTAGAGAAACTGCCTCTCTGAAGAAACATGAACTTTCACTAACCTCTTCTATGCTTACAGACAAGGCATGTCCTAGACAGCACAGGAGAGACCATTCTTTCTCTTCTCCAGTTTCTATGGGCACCACTTACATACATTTTAAAATTTGCCTTTTTTGGTGGCAAGAAATATCAGCCTTTCTAGAATGTCAACAGGTCATCAAACTAGTTTCTGTTAGGAAAATAGCTTTAGAAAGACATTAAACACTTTCAGCCTAAGACTGAAGATCGGGTTGAGAGGGAAGAAAAAGGAGTACATATTGCCAGGTGCCCTGGTACGGGGTTAAAAACAACTGCACACATAAAACAATTTCTGAATCATTTACTGGTTAATTACCATTCTAAGGAAATGTCCTGCTCTGTTATTTTCCATTTGTGGGTATCAGCTTTAAGATGGATGACTTTTAGCTAGAAATTTAAATATTTTTTTATATGAAGGGAAAACTTGAAGCAATGTATTCAAGTTTCAAGCAGAAATGATCTGGTTATGTAGGTGGCAAACAGCACAAGAGTCTTACATTTATGAAGTCAGAAAAGTAGCAAACTGTAATTAAAAACTAACCCATTATTCTAGGGAAGAAAGGATATGTAATGGGCCTCAGTCTTCCCAGAACCCACCCATCCTTCCACGGAAGCCTGCTTGATTATTCTTATCTCGTCATACCACTGCCCAACTTCACAACACTTGTCAGGCACCAAGCTATATACTGCCTGGCACTGCTGTTTACCCGCTCCAAGTGACGGGGACTGTTTGTTATTTCTTGTATTTTGGTACAACATAGAACTGAAGTATCTTTCCTTCCGATATACATTATTTGTCTAAAAATGTGATCTAGCAAAACTAAAGGCAATATAACAGCCAGTGCTGGGCAGAGAAAGTCCTGCCCAGGGAACAGGGGGTTGGTTGGCTGGGCCTCTAGTAAAATCTGAAACTAGACTCCTTGACTTTTACACATTATAGGCTGACTTTTTCAACTGGGTTACTGGATTCCATAATGGCTGTGATATTCATACAACCAAATACAAGGTTGGGCTAAACTAAAATATTTAACAGTAGTATCAAACAGACACCAAGAAACAGAACAGAACAGAGCCTCAGGCTTTCCTTGTTATCCCTTGTGTGAACTTTTGCCCCCCCCCCTGTGGTACTAGGACTGAACCCAGGCCCTTCATACTGAGCTATATCCCCATCCCATTTTTTATTTTGAGACAGGGTATTCCCAAGTCCCTAGGTTGCCTGGGATGTAGGATGAGTTTAAATCCCTACAAAGGATGTCTTTGACCTACATATGCTATACCCTCAGAATTACCCTGGGCAGAGGCACCTCACGTAAGAGGAGCACATTCGCCATGCCACACAGCTCTCATAAACAAGCATGCTGTAGGTTTGCCACTGCCGACCTAGACTAATCTCAGGCCTGTAGGAAAGGACCAGCTGTCCTGCTTTTGTGGTTCCAGAGGAACCCTCAGGATTTGAGTCTCCATTATGTGAGGCTTGGCTAGAATCCAAGATTATCATAAACTTAGTTAGGCCTTTCTAGACATGGATTTCCTCAAGTCTTGAAGAACTATGCAATAGGCTGTGTAGATGTAGGGCTCATAAACCCTAGAATGGTGACTAATATGTCTATATGCAGAGCTGAGTAGGTTTTGACCTAGTGCTTTACAAAATGAAGGTCAAAATCTCCTTTACTTTGTTATCTACTAGGCATTTGTGGTTTGTGGGCCCAAGTGAAGAGTGTTTTCTTTTTCAAGCAAAACCCATTTGCTTATAACATGTAATAAGTTAAGGGCCCAGGATTAAACTTGTTCTCTATCCCTATAGTGGTCTCTATTTCAGTAGTATGTGCAGCAAGTACTATAAAATAGAACAGCTAATTAACACCACCTGGTATTGTTCCTGCTAAGGGGAACAATCAATGATTAAAAGGTTTTTTTTACACTATTTTAACCAAATTTGCATGCTTGTATCTGGTAATCTGAGCAGTTTATGTGATGACAACAATTTTCAGTGTAACAACCATTGGTGAATTCCTACAATCCTGCCTAGCGATACTATGTATTGTTACTAATGTTCTTTCAAATTATTGTTTTCTTATTCTCTTTAATGATTTCATCAGCCTTCTATTCTTACATCTGGTAATCTGAGCAACTTAGTTAAAGATAACAATATGTAATATAACAAGCATTGTTAATCCCTTTCATTTGGTGTGAAACCCTGTATCATTTTTAATGTTCTTGCTTTGTATTTTGCTATTGTTCCTTTTATTTTGTACTATTTTCTTTAAAATTAAAAATATATATATATCATCTCCATGCCAGACTTTCACTGAGAGGTAGCAGTCTTTCTTCCCTGATGGAGACCACTATGAAGCAGCCCCAAGCAGGACTTAAATTAACCAACTGGCTTTTTATGTTTACTTGTGAATCTGTCCAAAGCCTAGGCCACTTGTCTGGAAGTGGGCAACGGACTCATAGTAAGTGAACCTGTGTGAGTCACTAATCCCTACTAAAACCTGTAATGGCAGATGCAGCCGGAAAGCCTCAAAGGTAAGACAAGATCACAGCCAAGGACACCTGGATCCCATCTCAACTAGATAAAGACTACAGCCTCAGGCATCTCACTCCTGGGTGGATTAACTTAATCCTTATTAAAGATTAATTTAATACCTTACTTGGAGAAGTCCTTGAGTAAGTCTGCCCTTCTTGAGTATTCCCCTCTCTTCTGATGACCAAATAAATATGAGTCACCCAGAGAAGGTCTCAGTCTTAACCCTGACAGAATCTTGAATTCTGTGAGCAAGCTTTGATCCTCCTGGAGCTCTGAAATCATTCCATTTGCCTCTTTTTATCTAGCCTTCACTATACACTCGTTTGGGAGATTGCGGACCTGATCAGCCTGTGATAACTAAAGTCTATTATTAACCCAATACTTCCCCAACAAAAACTCCTAGGTGGTTCCTATGTTTGGGATACTTCTCTGCTCCCATGAACAAAGTATATACCTGCTGGGTTGGTACCAGCAACTTTAGGTCACAACAAGTCCCAGGGTAAGGAGTGAGGGAGCTCCTTGCTTCCTAAGATGATCTGGTTCACACCTCTGCCTACGGCCAAGTACAGATGTGAGTCCACTCTTGTAAAGATAAATGTATGCTATCCCAGGCGTACAGTTTAGTGTCCACTTCCTTAGATGCTATGCTGAAGACAAACGGGATTGAGAAGTCTTCTGAAACATCTTTCATGTGACGTAACAGTGGCTCTGGAGACCACGGAAGCAAAAAATCTCCATGTTCTCTTTCAGGAGTGAGACTGGACATCGTACACCTATTTTTAATCCTACATTCTACTACTATGCAAGCAATTGGCTCAATCAGGCAAACTTCAAGTGCTTCATGTAAAACCTAGTTGCCACCCTTTCTTTTGTAGAAACAGACTCTACACAAGGAAAAGCTGATCTAATAGTTAAAGTATGAAAGACTTGGCTGCTCTAGAAAACACATTTTCTTCCAACATCACTCTAAGCAAAGGCAGTTTCTAAAATTCCTACAGTTTGATAAAATTAAAACCAGATGGAAAATGGTGGCTTTTATTTTTTTGAAACAGAGAAAACTATTTTTAAATATATATTAATTCATTTATCACTTGGGTGCTAAGTACCAATGAAGACTGTCAGCTTTTGAAATGAATGTCAAAACTTCTATTAAAATAGAAAATAAATAAGTAATAACAGTTACACATTAGTGACTTAAAATCACACTACAAACATACATTTGTACCTGCTGAAACCAGCCCTGAAATGTACAGCAGATGAACTCTGACGAAGGAAGCTAACTTCCATTCTGCACCACCTCAGCTTTGCTCTCCTACAGTAGGGGATCGTTTTCAGGAAACACAGGCTACCAACCAAGAGATTATGATTCAAAATATGAACTATTAAATTAAAAAAGTCTATCTTTTTTTTTGGTCTATTTGTGTGAGTTTGTGATTATCAGTAGATAAGATTTTGCATCTTTAGGACAACTTCAATTGAGGTTCTAAGACCTGGATGATTTTCAGCAAAGAATTTTAAAAACTAGAGATTGTACTTTCAAATTCAGCATGCCTCTATTATTTTTTCAATGGAACACTGCAGAGATCAATCTACATAACTAGCTGAATTTACTACACCAAATTCTGCAGCCTTGATTGGTTTTAGAAAGAACTGCAACTTCACTCAGGGAAAAGCTGGCCTGTAATTATTTAAAATGCCTTGGGCAGTAAGATTCCCGACATGGATACCAGCAGGAGCAGAGAAATGTGCAAGTCCTGAAAAGGCAGTGACTTCTGACATTCTGACCATATTAACCAGATCTTTCTTCCTGTGTACAAGTTAGTAACAAGAGAAACCCCACATTCAACCTGCAACTCTTCTCCAGAAACCTCATGGATGGAAACACTGAAGGTTTTTCTCCAAGTCCCTGAACTAGCTGAGTTTTAAGGGAACTTGTTTGGCATGTTTTGTCATCCTATTGGTCACCTGAGTTTTTGAATAGTGATATAGTTTTTCAGCTGTTAAGTAATGACTGAACCCCACACTAAAAAATAAAACCAAATAATCATGTATTTAAATAGTCATAACCAGCACTTTTACTAGAAATGACTAATAAGAAGAGGAAACTAAAAACTTAAAATCTAAATTAAAATACGGGGGAAGGACTATAACTTGTATACATTCTGAAACAATGCAGATAACTTGTTTTATAGTATTGGGGCCTGATCTGGGGCCTTCACACTGAATGACATCCCTAGCCTTTCCTTTCTTTTTTGTTGTTGTTGTTGTTGTTGAGAAAGAGTCTTACTAAATCACCCAAGCTGGGATCACACTTGTGATCATGTTTCTTCCTAGAGTGCTAGGATTACAGGCATGCACCACCATTTCTCAGCAAAAATTTTATATACTATAATATAAAGGTACATTCACACCCCCATCTGTATGGAGCAAGGACAGAAAAAGCAGCTGCTTAGATGAAGGAGGGCCTGTGTGTTGGGCAGGCACAATTCTAAGCACTTTCTATCTTTACAACTGTATAAGCAAGGACTATTATGAACCTCTTTAAGTTCAGAAAACTGCTTGCAGGGGCGCTATTAACTAATTTCACCAAAGTCTTAAGCTTACAAACAGAAAAGCCAAGATCCAACCTAGCAAGGTTGGCTCCAGAGTGCTTGTATCATAATGACACATTAATAATATGAGATATGGGCAAAAGTTATTGGTATATATACTTTTTTATGTTGGAAATTAAATTCTATAATTGAGCTACATCTCTAACCCTGTGTATGTATGCTGGATGAAGAAATTACAGATAGTAATTTCCAAGTTAATGATGTACTGAGAGTGTTTCCAAAAGTGACTGTACAATAGGCTTCCAGGAAAAAGATTTTAAGGTATTTCAAAAAAGAAAAATATCTGCTATCTCAGCAACCACTACTGTAAACTTATGGCCAAAACAACCAATCCGGGCAGGTATACACTTGAGGAACTTGAAGACCATGCTGGGCAGGTATACACTTGAGGAACTTGAAGACCATGCTGGGTGGAAGCCATCAGATATAATAAATTAGATCTGTGAACTTTTCTTAGATCTCAAATTTTCCCTCCAAATATCCAATTTCCTGATCCCCATCATAGATGCCCCCCAGCCTCTCCCTAATTCTAAGAAAATCTAACATTCTTTCAAGAATTCCCTACCTATCCTAGTCGGTCAAATTCTCTAAGGCAGAGTAAGAAGGCAGCAGGAATTCATAGAGACTCTGTGGAGGCTCTTCAGAATCAGTACTTATGCAATGTTACCCATTTCAAATTGTGTGTGTGTGTGTGTGTGTGTGTGTGTGTGTGTGTGTGTGTCTATGGTGCTGAGGATTGGTGAAATAAGAGAGTGTTAAAACTAGTCCTAAGTGCTATGTCTAAACAACCTAAAACTAAATTATGGAATTGATGTTTACAGAATACATCGTTAATATTACCCATCTTGATGATAAAATATTAACATAACCAGCATATTGACAAGCAGGTAAAGGAGAGAAAGAACATAAAATGTTCTATATTTTATGTCAGTAAGTATTCATGAGCCACATGTTAAAAAGTACAAGCTTAAAGAACTATAATTATGTGTTTTACTATCTTTTAGTAGGAGAAACTATGTTTTTTATTCTTTTAGTAGGAGAAAGTTTTAATAATTAATTTCTTTTGTGAAGCAGATATCTGAAATTCAAGATTTCCTTAATTTCTTTCTATTAGTCTTACTGCAAACAAAAGTTAGATTATAAATACCGTGTTTATATAAATAGAAATGATTATCAGTTTTGCTTTCCATCTATTTTTAAGGATATTAACCAAATGTTGTTGACAGCTGTTTTTCAAGAGTGGAATTCTGAGTGGCTTTTTAGAGTTGTTTCTGTACAATAATCAATTAAAAATGTATTTTTCCCAAAAAGAAACAATTATTCTAAAAATAAGCATTAAAGTCTAAATGTACTTTACTGACATGAAAAGATGCTAAAAATATATTAGACACAAAGTAGATTACAAAATATTTTAAACTTAAAAAATTTTTCACTTTATATGCATAAACTAAATTCCCAAAAGAAATACAGCAAAATGTTGAGATTAGCTCAAAAAGCTAAAGCTATTAATCAAAAAGAAAAAAAAACAAATCACAAGGCATTACACTTACCTGCTTCAAAATACTACGCAAAGCTGTAATAATCAAAATATCACAGTATTGACATGAACACAGACACACAGACCACAGAAACAGCATAGAAAGCTCGGAAGTAAATTCACACACCTGCAGCCAACTGACTTTCAACAATAAATAGCACTGGAGAAAAGATGATCTCTTCAGTAAATGTTGCCAAGAAAACAATCTCCACATGCAGAAAAATGAAACTAGATCTTTCACCAGTTGCAAAGCGCAACTCAAAATGAATTAAAGACTTAAATGCAAGACTTGAACTATGAAACTACTAAAAGCAAAGAGAGAAAATTATTCAGGTCATGGGAACGGACAAAATTGTTTTGAAGAAGAACCTACATGTACAGGGGGGAAAAGCCCAAAAATGGGCAAATGGGAGTATATTAAACTAAAAGGCATCCACACAGCAAAGGAAACAGTCAACAGCAAAGAGAAAACATTTTCAAACCATGCATCTGATAAGGGGTTGACACTCAAAATATATAAAGCGCTCCATAATCTCAAAGAAAAAATACCAGATAACATTTTTAAATGGACAATAATTTAAACAGATAATTCTCACAAGGAAATGTACAAATGGCCAACAGACCGATGAAAAAATGTTCAACTTCAGTAATCACCAGGAAAATGCAGATAAAAAACACAATGACCCCACCCAGTTTTTTAAAAAAGAGCTATTACCAAAAACACTAAAGAAAAAAAGTATTGGGGAAAATGTGGGCAAAAGGGCAGACACCCATGTGCACTATTGTTTGGAATGTAACTTAGCCATTATGGAAAAAAAAAATGGAGGTTCCTCAGTAAAATTAAAAATAGAACTACTATAATAGCCAAAGGAAATGAAATGAGTATGTGGAAGAGATACATGCACTCTACTCACTACAGCACTATTCATAATAGCCTAGAAATGGAAGCAATGTTAAGTGTGAACCAACTAATGAATGGATAAAGAAAGTTGTTATATTTAATCAATGAGGTACTCTTCAGCTATAAAACAATGAAATCCCATCACTTGCAATAACATGGATAGAACTGAAAAGCATTATAGTATATTAAGTGCAATAAGCCAGGCACAGAAATTCAGGTTATGTATACTCTTATTCTAAAAAAAGTGATCTCATGGAAGCTAACAGTATAATGGAGGTTACAGCAGCTGGGGAGAGCAGAGGTGAGGCGGGGTGGGGAAAAGCTTAGTCAGTGGTGCATCGTATTACAGTTTAATACCATACAAAGCAATAACCTCTGATGTGCTGGTATACAGTGGGGTGACTGCTGATGACAACAATGCAGTGCACATTTCTAAAAGTTAGAAGAAAGGATTTTAAAAGTTTTTACTATAAACAAATAACAAATGCTAAAAGACACAGGTGTGTTCAACTTGACTTGAAAAATCACACAATATCACGGAAAGAAACAACACATTATCCCACTAGTACACACATTTTGTTTTTAACGTAATACTTCAAAAGTTAATTTAAAAAATTACTATACTCAAGGCACACTGGATGATAATTTAAATTGATCTTTACTAACATCTTCTGATTTGTCTGTAAATAATTACATTACTCATGTAATTCAAAATAAATAAATGCACACATTAAAGTTATGGTTCCAACAACTTCTGAGATGTAGCTGAAATTTTTAAGGGAAATTATTAACAGAAGATGATTTCCAGGTAACACTTGTGGTTCTGATGTGAAACTTACCAGAGCTTTTTTTTTTTGAATCAGGAATCGAACTCATGACCTCTGTGCTTACCAGGCAGGCACCGTGCCACTGAGCTATATATCCCCAGCCCCCTCAGAGCTGACTCTTCATTAAAAGATGTGTAATCTAAAATTATGTGAAACCCAGTTCATCACTGTGTTCTCCAGAATCCACACTGGCTAGGCTGAAGATCTTTCTTCCTTCTTTGTTTTACTACTCTTAAACTTTCATTGCTAGTTCTCAGGCTCCATCTAACTTTCTCCCAGGATTCGTGGTGAATACATTATTAACTGCTAATGCATCAAGCAAACCAAAGTTCTACTTGATTGATACCTCTAATACCTCATCAAGAGTATTCATTTCTATACTGAAATAGGACAGTCATCCCAGTATTGCTTTATTTTAGACAATCCTTCATTAGCTAGTTTGGCAGTAAGGTAATTAAAGAGCTGATGCGTGAGTCTGCTTCACCTGAGATGACGGTCAACTTAGAAGAGGTTTACTGCAGCCCAGAGTTTTGGAGATTCCAATCTGTAACAGACCGGTCCATCACCCTGGGCCTATGGCAAGGGCAAGACATCATGGTGGGAGTGCATGGCAAAGCAAATCCACTCACTCAATCACCAGGAAATAAAAAGAAAAAACGGAAGAGACCGGGTTCCCCTGGCTGCTCTGAGGACAGCTCTCACTGACCTGAGGACCTCTAACTAAGCCACTCCTCTCAAAGGTCCCAGCACCTCCGAAGAGGTGACCCTCGGGGATCAAGCCTTTACAGTATGGGCTTCCGGGAGAAACTCAGAACACAAACTGCAGCAGCTGATGTAATTTCTGCCCTTCAAAATTCACTATTCCCCTCAAACTTACCTAGGGAGTATGAGTTACCAGCTATCCAACATTCTAAGCTCTGTACAACTGGAGAAGGAAGGGTAAGGAATCTTGACATTCTAAAGTAGATCACTCATACTCAGGCTGAACTTGGTTTAGGGTTCCCTGTTTAATTTGATTTAAAATACAGATTAATTATCCCTTATCTGAAATGCTTGGGAGCAGGAGTATTCTAACTTTTGAACTCTTTCAGATTTGAGAACATTTACATATAAATAATTAGACATCCTGGGAAGGCAAACCAAGTCTAAACACAAAATTCACTGTCATATATATCCTCAAAGCAATTTTATATAATATTTAAATAATTTTAACCTACAATAATGTAAACACTCCAAATAATAAGTAACAATCGTGCACTTCTGGAACCATATCTTTGCCCAAGAAGTTCCAGATTTTGGAGCATTTCACATTTCCTATACAGATCTCCTGAAAAGGGACACATTTCATTTCCCATCACAGTATTGTGGTACTAAAATCCTTCAGGTACCGCCAGCGACACAGCAGCAGAATCATGGGAGGCATGCCCTGAAACGTCACTTATGTCTTAATTTGAAGGCTGCTCTCTGAGGGAGAGAACCAGAGGGCAGGGAGGTCCACTTTGGACGGCTAGAGTTGGCTTTACGTTACTTGGAGAAAACATCTGATTAGGTTTTAGGGTGACAAAAGTTTTCTGTTTAAAAATAACTCTTTACGTCAAAGTAGGCTAAAAACCCAAATGTTTTTCTCACCTTTCTGATAAGAGAGCTGAAAAATACACAATAACTATGTATTTAATTAGAATATTAACCCAAAAATCCCTTCTCTAATACAACAGTATGCTGTGCTCAAGTTATGACAGAGAGCTTTGTTTTTGTTTTAACACTTCTTAGGTTTGTGGGAAGGTCAAATTCAACCTTTGACTGTCTGTTTTACCTTCTTCACCAGCAACAGCAGAGCATAACCTTTCCAAATGCCTCAGTGATTCATCTTTAATTCATTTTTCCTGTCTGAAACCTGGGCAGTTTTCACTGCAAATGCTCAAGTAGTCCATGTTTCATTTTTAAAGAAAATGTTACAGTTCTTCCTCTGCCATTTTGGATGCTCAGTACAATCAGTAATTTGTTGATTGAATAATGACTTTTTCCAAAAGACAATCTCATGATATAAAAGAATACATGTACTTCTAAGTAGAACACTACCTCCTGAAAAACTATGAAGTATTAGCATGTACGTAGGTGCAAGTTCTTGTATCTTTTCTCACTCTTGGATTGGGTGTCAGGGGCAGATAAGTACACTCGATTGCTTTATAACATCATATATCATATTATTTACAGTCTTATATGTGAGTTAAATATTTTAAAATAAAGAAAAATTAACACGTGAATTATCAGCATTCCACTACTGTATTTTATAGATTAAGTAATAAAAATGTGCTAGTATTGAGGGCAGAAGTGATTCGAGCACAGATTTAGAGTCAACAGGGGTAGCCTCTACAAGCCCAAGATTATGATGCATACTCTTCCTTTCCCTCAGGGAAAGCACTGGAGATGCACAGGGAGGCAGGCCAGGCAAGCAGGCCAGACCGGCCCTCTTGAGTGCTTTGGAAGAGTATTAACAGCACTCTGGGAAGTGGTGAAGGAAAAGCATTCTTTCTGCAGGGGCTACTAAATCTATGCTATTACACATGGACACTAGACATTGTGTTTCATGCATTCATGTTCTTTATACACTCAGTCCAACCAAATTGGATTGAAGCACAGACACATACACAAAAAGAATTTTCAATAATATTTTCTGCCCCCTATGGGAGTTTATGCTGACCTATGAAAGAAAAAGAAAAGAAAACACAACTCCGCACATATAACACGTATTAGAGAACCTTTTATAATCGCTTTGTGGTGAGAGACAACATTAAAAATAGACATTGGAAGCATTTAAATAAAAAAGTATCCAGCATCTCACACTGGAGTCAAATTTTGCGTTGACATTTCCTGCAAGGGCAAATGAGAGGGAGAAAAGCCCAAAGCTCTCAGCATATATTTAAAACAGCATGGCCACAGAGAAATGACTGGCAACGGAGCACTCATCATTCTGCAATTTTCACACAATACACTGGGCAAAATCACTGCAATTTTGTATAAAAGTTCCTTTCAGGTGTATTTCTCAGAGTAGGCATTATATTTTATTCTAAAGTCCTTTTTTTTCTCTTTGCCTCCAACTTGGTTGCATCCAAGAATTTTCATATAAAAGGAATATATGATAATGATTTATTTGTTTTAGACTTATTGATGTTGACTTATTTATGTGTTTAATTAGTATTATTAAGCACACAAATAAAATGAATAAGTGAAACATATAGTATGTAAATTATGCTCTCTTATTAAAAGACAGTTCAGTGTTGGCAAATCTTTTGACACATAAACTTCATTACATGAAACACTGACAAGACACCATCTTTAACACTGAAGTTTCATTTTTAAAAACAAGGACAAACTGAGCCATTAGTAAGTTCTTGGCAGGAAGGCCCAGTGGTTTCCTGGTGAGGTAAAAGCTACTGTACTCTGTGTTTTCAAGGTGGCAGCGCCCTCTACTGCCCAAACCCAAGGCTTCCATTTTATTCAGAAGAGTTGCATAATTTATGGGAAATTATAAACAATAATAGCCTTTTTAATTTATCTGTAGGTATATATCTCAGTAATCATTGAATGACTTTGTGACTTGCAAGCTAACTTTCAATAAGCCACATCCCCTTAGTGGGGACTGCACTAAGCTGAACTCTTTCCTCTCTTTCTCCTCACAAAGGGGTATCATCACAGCTGCCAACAGTCCCCCAACAAGTGTTATGGCTTTCCTCAATTCTCACTCTAACTGTCCTTAGAAAGGGACCATGGTACCTCTGCTAGCCTTGTATCAGGACCGAACTACAGCCTGGACTGCAGGGTTTGAACCACAGAGTGGAAAACTGAACAGAAATTATCAAATGAGTTCCCTTTATATGGCCTAAACAGCCTGGATGGTAGTGTGAGAAGTGTGCGGATACAAAAAAACAACATTCCCTGGCAAAGAGAAACAATTCAGTTCTCATCAAACCAGTTTAGATTTGATACTGGGTAGAATGCAAGAAGGATCTCATTTAATATTTGGGGATGGAACTCAACCTTGTTTTGAAGAAAAGAGAGTTTTTTAATTCTGATGTTTACAGATACTCTGAAGGTGCCGAGAGCAAGAGAAGTTAGGAAACATATGTCAGCACACTTCTAGAATGCGCGCCAAGGCTGCAGATCCTCAGATATTGGGACATTCTCCTAATTCTCCACATGCTGCTGCCCCAGGGCAGTGGGATTCTCAGTCTTAGCAGAACGCCCCCTCTGTGGCCTCAGAGACCTGCAAGTACATGGCCTAAGCTGAGATGGCTTTTGGAATCCTGGGATTAACAAGGACATGCATCTTCCTCAAGGCCTTGATTGGGTGTGTGGACCATCTGGCAGGCTGCTGGAATTCTAGATTATGCTTAATGCACACATTCATTACTAATGGCATCGTGCTGACCTATAGCAACACTGGTAAAAAAGGAGCCAAGCTACATCCCCACTCTCTCTGATCCCATTCCCTTCACCCCTAATGAAAGAGCTCAAATGAGAGTGAAATCTCTGAGCTCAAAGCTATGAGCAGAAAGAAATATACATAGGAAAAACAAAGTATGTAGAACCTGATTATATTTTTCTTTAGAGATTTCTTGTCATTTGAATACAATTTATATGAACTAAAACCTGGACTCTACTAAGATTAGATATCATAATCTATGATAAATATAACCCATTCTTAAACACTAATGTGGCATTGAAACAGGACATAAGCAAATCTCCTTGTTTGTCTTTCTGGCCTGTTTTTCTCCCTCTCAAAAGAAGAAACTTACGTAGATACTGGTGGAACACAGTTCCAAGTGGACAGGAGCATTAGGTGAGAGAAATGCTACACTGTTCTGAGGACAGCAGAGAGGCTGTGCAGGTTGAGCTCAGTAGATGGGTGAGGAAGAACCAAGGTGAGACACACACTCGCAGAGCTGGGTGGGTTTCACTGAGAGGTCAAGCTCTTTAAAGGAGTATTGTATTTCTCTCAGAGAGCCCACTGAATTTATTCCCAAATAATCAAGGAATAATTCTGATGCTGTCAGAAGACAGCAGGTCTAAGTGTTGCTGGGAAAAAATTAGCAAAGGGGTATGTAGCAGAAGCATGGGTGGCAAGGAGGCAGTCTTCTAGGATGTCATAGTCTGGTGCATCTGCCTTATGAAGACAGATGAAATTGACCTTAGGTAAATAATTTGTTCTGAAACTGGTTTTCCAGATGCAAGTAAAAAGAAGTTGATTGGGAATACACACACACACACACACACACACACACACACACACACACAGAGATTAAAGGTTTGGAAATATAATGAACACAAGCACATACAAAGGAACATGTGAGCACTGTAAAATTTCTTGCATATTTTGAATAGCCATTCCTGGGCACATTTTCTACATGGTGTCATGCCATGGCTCATTTGTCAGATTTCAGCCATCTAGAACCCTTAGTTTCCACTCGTAGCTCCATCTCAGGGCCTTTAGTTGAGACTCAGGGAGCTCACGGTGTGCAGTTCTCATATCATACCAGATCTCATTACAATTCAGAAAAGTCTTACACTGACCACACTCTACCATCCTGACAGAATATAACTGGCTCCAAACTACACTTCTGCAACCTGCAAAAGGGACACTTCTCCCAGGTCTGACCTCAATTACTTTTAAGGAGAACTTATAAAGATTCTAGGTTTTGGGGTTCCTAAGGTTTATAGCCTGTTCCCAACAAGACATGTGCACTGGTGGTTCCATTAAGCCTTTACCTGGCAGAAAACAATGAAAAGGACCAATAACTTTATCTCTGAATTAACAATCCCCCTCCTGAGACCAATGCAAAACCAAACCAAGCCCTCTTCCAGCCGCTTTGGGCTTTCCCATTTCTAGAATCAGAAGGTGGGGAGCGGATGAATCTTATATCAGTCTTTCCAGTGAGCTACATGCTTTAAACAGAGACAAACACACAGGAGTGAAAATGAAGCTTCACGATAAATTTCAGCCAGAAGATCGCAGATTTAACCTGCTGCTAAATGGAAGGTACCTCCCCTTAATATTCTGAAAGTCACAAATTTGGGAGAAACTCAAAATGGAAGATGTGAATTAGAATCTAAATATACCACTGGCTACCTGTGGCCTTTGAGAAAAGTATTTAACATCTCTCAATCTCCTTATTTTTATTATATAAAATTCAAAATCCTTAATTTTTAAAAAATAGTACCAAGAGAAAAATACTGGGATTAAGTGAGTACTACATGGGCAAAGTGTTTATAAAATGCAAAATGCTATTCTAACATGAATTTTTAAAATGTAGTTCATGACTTGACCAGTTGGAAATATAACTTAAGGAACTAGAGATTTTAAAACAATCCAGTTTCGCAAAAGTTCTTGGTTCTGCTACTTGTCAGAATATCTAAAATGGTGTAACCTTTCTCCCTCCACTGTAACTTCTGTTTATTTCCCACAATGAATTAGCGATAAGTGGTAGAAGCAATTGCTGAAACTAAGTTGAGCTTGGCTTCTCAGTTATTAATTCCTTCTGTATATTATTTCATCATAAATTTGAGTAAGAATAGTGGAACGCATCAAAATACATCAAATGTATTTTGATGCTTACAATCCATCTAGCATCAAAAGAAAATTAAGCTAAGGTTTTAAATATCCAAAGAACACATTAGAAAGTCTACTAAAATCCTATTTTTTTTACACAGATTCCTCTAAGTAAGGGTATGTCCTCACATGAACTTCCAAAGTTACTTCAGTTCAGTTCATTATGAATTACAAGGCTTATATCCATCTTTCCCTACAGCTTCACAGCCATCTTTTTATAATAAGAAAGACTATCTCATCTGAAGCAGAGATACTTACTGGACAATCTTACAAGGCATAAGCAATTTGGAACGGATTGATAGCAAGCAGTTATCTTGGAGCATTTAGCAAAATGTTTCTCAAGGGTCGGCAGCCTGGTACAGATTTAAGAGGAACCTAAAAATATTACTGTCAACTAAAGAGTAAGCTGTGTGCTTAGAATAGGAGCTCTGGTAGACAGATAAAGGGAAACATGGCTAAACAAAACTAAGGAGTTGGGCAGAATACCACTGTGACCAAGCACTGCATGGAAATGAGACATATGTCACAATTGCTCAACCACCTGCGGAGGACACAATCCAACAGTCTGCTGGCAAAATGCACGTTGTCTGGCTACACTTTATTGATGTCCATTGTATTTGTTTAAAAAATTACCAAAATTACTTCTAACATTACGAACAGGAAAATTTCCCCATTAAAGCCTTAGACTTCTGCCCTCTGAAAAATCAGAAGACAGGTGGTGAGTCAGGATTTATATTCCCACAAGGCAAGCCTGGTGGAAGCCAATGGCATTGCCTTCTTCCAATTATGAATTCTCCAGTCTGCTCCAAGCTCTTCAATCCATCTTGGGATTTGGGTTGCTTTTGTCCACTAAAAGAAGCTAGTTGAGAAAGATTGATTGTGTTTATTTTAAAAAGGCCCTAAATGTGTATGTAATGGATTCAAAGAAGCATAGGAGAGCGCAGGTAGGCAAAGAAGACCTCCAGAAGGTAGACAGGTGAGGTAAGAGAGGTCTTGGAAGAGCTAGGCTGATGACCGAAAGTTTATCATCTTATTTTCTCCTTTTACGTGGACAAAATGAAGCACAGGGTACATTTCCTTCTTAATCTAAATAGAGCAAATAAGGCTTTTTTGGTTAGTCCTCCCATGAAAAAGAGCATACTTAGAGTCTGATTTAAATACCATTTTTGTGACTTTCAAGTTAGCAAAGCACTTTTATGTACATTTTCTTCCATCTCCCCATCAATCACAATTCTAGACTAGGTAAACATTATTCCCTCATGTCATAGGCGAGAAGGCTGAGGCTTAGGACTTTTGTCAGGATGGAATTCAGACAAGACTGGACTTGACTTTTGGCAGTATGACCATGGCTTCTCCACCCTCAACAATGCCCCATCCTGTCCTGAAAGGAACATGACACTCCTTCAGCCTTCCTGGAACTGTGGTCACTGAGATGGCATCAGCAGTGGCCCAGGGACTGAGAAGGTTTCTCGCTTACTAGCAGAATCCTTCCCTGAGCAAATCCACCCTCAAAACTTCAGATGGCCAGGACTTTGCTCAGCTAGCAAGGCACTGGTCAGTTATGTCTAGAAACATCCTTTATTTGTTCACAAAAGTCCTGCAAATATTTTGGCAAATAAATTCAGAAAGGCGGAAACGCTAGTTATTAGGCAGAGACAAATCCGCAGTAATAAAATAAACAACAAAGTGCCTTTTCAGCGCTGCTATTCAATGTGCCTTCCTGTTGCCAGTGCCATGAAAAACATGATGGGAATGGCCTAGAGGAGATGGAAGAGGAAATGACTCCCTTAAAGACCGTGTCCTGTGGGCACAGAGTTCCTTTCAATTCGCTACAGCAGATATCAAAAAGGAAGGGTGGGTAGTAGAATTTGCAGAGAGAGAAAAATAGTTTAAAAAATTAAGTTTCTAAGAACACTGTTAAAGTAGGGCATTTACAATTAGTTTTTAATAATGAACTTTTCTAAAGCTTGGGAAAGAAGAGTGGAAAGATTTGAAGAAAAAATAAAGACTTCCTCAAATGGCCACTAATGCCCATGAACCAGTCTGTTGTCAAGACAAAATCCTGTCAGGCGTTCCACCTGTGGTGCACATGGCAGAGGTCACACTAGAGCCCAGAATCCAGGCAGCATTTTGCTCACCAAAGGGTGTGCCTTGTATGTAGACCAGGAAAAGAACCTCTGTGCAATCTGCCTGCTAGGAGCATAGGATCACTTTTTCCTCTTCTGCACAGAAGTGCTCTATACACTAGCAGCAGCCCTGAAGTAAAGGTCTGCACATTTCAGCATCTGTCCCTTCAAACTTACTAAGCATTAGGCAGTCCTTGGATTTCAGAATCAGCCATGCAGACTCTTAGACAAATCACATAAGAGATTTTGTTTTACTTTCTCATCTTTAACGTACGAATAGCCTTGCTTGCTTGCCCCCATCTCCTTAGGGCCTTTATAAAGCAACTGCCAAAAGTCTAATCAAAGTTCTTTCTTTAATTCAGTCTAATAATGTTTTCTACTGAGCTTTCATGTGTATTAACACATTCTTCCTCCTCATTCAGATAAAAAGTAAAGAATAAAGATTACGAATTCAGTGACAAGCTAAGAGGCAAAGGACTTACAGATCCACTTGAATAGGGCAGCTTCTACTTTTCAAGCAAATCATACACTTTCATGTGCCTGAATGCAAACCATTCTCACAGATCACCAAGCCATTCACTAAGGCTTATGACACAACTCTTTGAACAAGCAATTCCACTGCTGGCATCTCCAAGGCAGCATTTCAAACTCCAAACTGACTGGCTTCCCAGACAGACTTCTGGGAAACATACTCCTGGCAAATGCAGAGAAGCTGGCAGCTCCCTACCGCTTCCAGAGTTGACCTGGCCAGGCAATGCCGAAACAATTGGTCTCACTGCCTTCTGAGATGACAATTCATTAGTGTGGTAGAACAAGGAGCCGTCTATCCAGGGATCCCACCCTCTGCCATTCTGAGGGTCATGGCATTGTCATCTCACCAGGGCCAAGGTTTGCATCACTAGTTGTACTGTAACGATTGTGGCTTTCTTTAAAGCAGTCTGGATGGGGCCTGGAGATGGTTGACCTTCCAAGCAGTTCTTTATTCAGGAAAAAGAAAAGGCTCCAGCAACCTCAAAAATCCAGCTCAGAAAACCAGAGACAAATACTCAGCAGCAAACTGCAGTGAATATTAGAGAAGACACTCTTCTAGACATCATAAAGGAAAAAGGACAAATGTTTCATTCAGAAGTATCTTAGTGTGTAGCGTGAAGAAAAATGTGTGGTGACAGGAACCCAGCCCCATTGAGGAAAATTCAAGCTTGGTGACATCATCCTCAGCATTCTTTATTAGGCACGAGTACCAAGTGCAGTGCTCAACATGCTGTGAATGAGAAAGCATGAGTCACACCCCCTGCTTGCTCTGGCTGACAGCAGAGGACATCACTTATTTCACTGCATAAGAGGATGACTGATAATTCCACAAGGGTTTTCCAGAAAGGACGCAATACCCCACTGCAGAGATAGGTGAATGAAAACATGATACTCAAAACAAACATCCTAAAATAAATAGAAATAATGAGTAAGTCTCTTATCAAAGATTTTATATATTTCATAGAATTTCAGTTCTCCTAAGCCATAAACACATCCCTGATATTAAAGTGGCGTTGCGAATTCAATTAGTGGCCCATGTTGGTTTGACTCTACCCCCCACAGATCCTTTACCTGCCAGAGCTGCGTCCTCTCCCAGCCAACTGAATGAAAACTGGTTATGTGTACTGTTGTTTCAACTCGTTTTCTGTCAGCCTATTGTAATTTATCTTCCATCTCTACCACAGCCCCACACAGCAAGAACTGGCTGAAGATGGTCAAAACCATGGGCCTATGTTCACTCTTCTCTTACTCACCTTCTTTGCAGATCTACCACACCAGTTGCACCTTACTTTTCCAGCCAGGTTTTTCACCTAAGCACCAAGCCAGTACCTCCAGATAGAACTCCCCGCCCCACTGATGGCCACAGGCACCTCCTGTCCATCTCATCAGGCCTCTCATCTACCTCCCCTCTTCTCCAGAGCTGGTCTTCCTCCTGTTTCATCTGTTAGAACCAAGGTGCCCCATTCACCAAGTCACCTCTGCCAGAAACACTGGACAGCTTGGCTCCTCTCTGCCTTCCAAATCCTTCACATCCAATTAGTCATTACCTATTATTTGATCGTCTTTGTACCCATCTTTCACTGTTTCTCTCCTGTCTCCTCCTTCATTGCCTTGGATCTAGACAGCTTTTCTTTCCTATTTGAACCATAGCAAGAGCTTCTACAATCACCTTGTGGCAATGAAGATTTTATTCAAGTCCATTCTCCACACTGATACAACATGATATCCAGTGTACATAAATCTAACTACATCACTGTCTGCTTGAAATCATCCCAGAGCTATCTACAACCCATAAAACAAAGTATTTCTAATTGTAATCCTACAGAATTTCCTAGTCTCTTTACTTCTCTAGCTCTTTCACCTTCGTCACATAGACTTTCTTTCAGTTCCCCAAACCTGGCCCATTAACACCTTCACACTTTCCCTCTGTGAGGTTCTCTTTGCCTTGCATGTCCTCTGTCCTGGGGCAACACTGCCATGCAGCCCTTGTGACCCAACTCAAATGCTTCCCTTTCCGCTCCTGCCTTCCATTTCCCCTTCACATCCCTTTCCAGGCACCATCACTCTTACCTTTGCCCTCCCAAAGTTCCCTGGGCATCTCTACCCCAAGTTTATCTCAGCCAGGGTTCCTGAGTTCCCTGCACACCATGACCACCACGTCTCCCCTTTCCCCAGCTCCTACTGAGGACTTGGTAGTTTGTAAATAAACACTCAATAAACGTTTACTAAAGAGAAACAGAAGACATCACCCTCTTCCAGACCTGCACAGATAGGTGTAATTTCATATCCTTTTTTTCTGTACAAACTTATATTTTTATGAATTTGCACATACATATTTATTTTACCAAGCAAGGTCATTTCTAAACTGGAGAAAGAGAATCCAGCCAAGTTGTACACTGGCCTAAAATTAGAGAGGAAAAGATTGAGAAAAGCAGGTTTTCAGATAAAGGTTTTTTTTTTCTCAATGATCAATGTTTTGAGATAATCCTCTCTCAAAACAGGTATAAGAGGAAAGAATATGATCAAAACACATACACAATGAACTCCCCTTCCAAAAAATACAGCAAATGGGAAGATGAGGGGGTGATGGGATGGGAAATAATTAAAATATGTTATGTGCACATACAATGCTACCAAAATGAAACCCATTAATTTATATAACCAAAATGGACTAATAAAAAATGAGGGGAAAAGAAAAAAGGATGCTTATCATGCAGGATGTACCTCCTCCTTCCATGGACTTTTTTTTTATTCGTAAACAGTTTCCTGATATGTACAATTTTCTCAGTATTCTAGGTAGTTCAGTGGAGGGGAGTTGGCGGGGGGGGGTGTCTGTGGGTCCCTAGAAAGGACAGATGGATCATCCTCTAAATTGACTCTTGTTCTTACTGCAAGCATTAAAAAAGACCCAAATTCAATGGCACAGATCTATGACACGGAGACTATCTTTACACTACCTTTCTAATTATTCTGCTTTTCTTTCTACCTCCAAGCTTCTGTTATACATCTCTGCTCTAGTAACTGTGTCCCTGCCTAATCTCTCCAGTCAGCTTCCAACTAGGTCCCACTTAGGGGAGTGGTTATATACAGTCATATTCTGAGGATGAATGCAAACGCTGGTAACTGCACACTGCGGGTGGTTTACTTTGCCTACTTGTAATTGTTGGCGCTTTACTTCTGTTGCTGTAGAGACGCCTTTGTCTTACCTACATTGTTTTTCAATCTTGTGCAATACATACCCTAATGGCAGCGGACACAGCACCTCCCTTGTCAGTGTACTGTTTCAGAGGAAGGTCCCTGGTAGGTAGACAAGGGCTTAAAAGGTTTATTCTCTTAAGGTCTGGGTTAAAAAAAATCAGCAGAGTCCTGTTCTTATCAACTGAGTGCTTAAGTAAACAGAGCAGATGCCAAAGTCAACAGGATATGGAAAATGAGATTTTGCTCTAGATTATTTACAATGGGGATCAACTGCTAACACAGAATCAGGAGTTCACACTTGATTTAAAAAAAAGAAAATCACCAATTTCCACATATGGGGTAAGGTGGGGGTAGCGCCCACATGCCTGCACCCAAGACAGTACAGGTAAAGAAACCTCTATCCTACTCCATTCATGTTGCGAAAGATTCTGTGTACCTGCTGTGCCACTGACCCCCACACCCACTTAGAGCAGATCCTGCCTTGCCTGCCTGCATTTAGAGTTCCCAAGCACAAGTCTTTTAGCAAAGCAAAGAGGAAAGGGATGCAGTTTAATTACATGGCAGCAGAATGACATGGTAACAGAACCAGTATGCTCTGCCTGCCAAGGCTCCAGACCCCAAGCCAGTCAACATGGTGTGCTGTGCCTGGCTCTCACGCCCTAGCAGGGCACTCTATCATCAACAAGGCTTAAACGGTTTATCCTTCATCCTTACTTCCTTGTCAGACAGGAAGGACATAGATCTGTTGTTATCTCAAAAGCATGCTATGAAGTTTAGTGAAATGGTGCATGTAAATAAGACTGATAGGGCCTAGCATAAGACAAATAGTTAATATGTCTTGTGGTGCATTATTATTGTATTATCATTTATACAACTGGATAGATTCTCAAATCCTGAATTTAGTCAGTTTCAGTGTAAAATTCTATTTCAAAAATCATTTAACATGAAAACTAACCAAGAAGGCCCTTCTCTTCAGCAAGAACTTCACAGTCTTCCTGAGTTCAAATGGATTACTAATGCTTGATCTATGACATGCCCCAGGAATCTTGATCAACTGATAGTTTAAAAAACAAACCTATGATATGCACAACCATAGATCACACATACAGGCATGATTGGTAGAATACAGAATGGCTACTCCTGTGTGTCCTATTATTCCATTAAATTTCAATTTAGTGTATTTGTGAAATTACTACCAAAAAAACCAAAGGCACTATTTCATCAGAAAGAGCAATTATCTAATATCTACCCTGTCCTATTTCTAAGAATTTTCCACTATTACATAAACCACCTAAATGAATTTTGGAGCACCTGCAGGCAAAAGGACAGAGCGTGCTGAAATCTGTTAGCATGATAATCACAAACTACTGCTATAAGAAAAAAAATGAGATGTATATATTCCTATAATACAGTTTTGAACCTATAAGAATCTCTTTATTTTTATCCTGTAATCTAAGATGTGGTCATTATTTTGTACAGATCACTTGTCTTCCTTTGGGGGGGGATGGGAATAGAACTTAGGACCTTGTGCTTGCCAAGTAGGCACTTGTGCCACTGAGATACATTCCCTCACTTGTCTTTCTTATATCCTGTGTACTTTTATAATTTTCCCATGTAGACTGATAAGTACATAGTATAGAAGACTATAGAGTTAACTTTTGGAAAAGTACTCAGGTTCATTTATTTCTTTCCTCACTTTTAACCCAGACATTAATGTGTTTAAAAGAGCTAAACTAAAGATGCAATGGCTAACGAACAGTGCTTTGTGAGAAATAAAAATTGAGTAACTTTAAGGTTAGACTTAATAACTCCCACACTTACTTAGGAATTAGAGATTACATTAATTTTCAAAACATAATTCTAGAAATATGAAATATTGGAATTATCAGGGAATGTTGAACAGAAATCACAAGAGAAAATATTCATCACGGTGGAAGACTAATCACAGGTTTACGTGGCAATGCTGTGCACGCTTCCAGAATTTTCTGTTCACTGCTTCAAGTTTGGTTTGTTCATGTTTGCTCTTTCTTTTTAAATGCCTCTGAAGCCAGAAACAATCAAGGAAGATGTACAAATGTCCTATTTTTTCAGCCCTAGATTGCTTTACTCATTGTTAACAAATATTTGAATGCTTTTAGGGAGATGAGGCAAGGTCAAGCATACTTCTCCCCATATATATGACAGCCAGTGCAGTTACAAAATTCAAATTCCACTGGAGTGGTGTACCTGGATTGAGCACCAAGATGGCAGAATAGTAAGCGGCAGAGAAAGAGCCTCTCTGAGACCTGCCATCCAGACATTGAAATATAGCAATGCGAGGATGACAAGAAGGAAGGAAGTGGGTCCCCTGGACCCAGGAAGGATCTGAAGCATAAATTGAAGCCCACAGAAAGAGTGAAGAAAGAAACTTCAACTAAGAAGAAGGAGGTGGCTGGCAGAAGCTTCTTGCTAAGATGGGACTCACTATATGACAGTAGTGGTTCAAGCCTGCAGACACACAGTGACTGCTGCGGACTCCAGAGGCCTACAGACAGAGACGCAGCAATGGACATGAAGGACTGCACTAGCTGGCAGTGAGAGCTGAGGGCTCGGTTGTCTCATGCAAGACAGTGATTGGCCAGAAGCTATCTTCAAGAGGGCCTGGCCAAGATCAGAATTCAGCGACTACTGGCTCCATCTAGAAGCTCCCAGCTAAGCTCAGGCCCAGGGAAGGTGTGCTGACAACTGCAGGGTGAATGAGTCTGGTCTCAGCCAGAAGGTGCAGGCTCCCTGAGATTATTCACTACCCGGCCAAAAAGCTACTGCTGGCTTGCTGCAATAGATCAACATGGATTAGGACTCTCTCCACATGTTGTCTACCAGTGACAGCAGAGACAAACCTGGAAGTGGAATTACTTTCTCTCTCTCATTTGTTTTTCATTATTGTTATGGTGGTGGTAGTTTGTTTTTTTTTCTCCTCCATTGTTTGATCTTGTTTTTGTAACAGTATGAACATGGTTTCTAGCCTCTTTGTGGTTCTGGTTCTGCTGTTCTTCTTTTTATCTCTTCCTTCTCTCTTTCCCCTGCCTTCTGCACCAGTTTCCCACAATTAGTGTGAACTCCCTTTATCCTCTCACCTGGCTTTTAATCTCTTCCTCTTCTTCCACTTCTGTATTTACTCACTAACCCATTTTAAATTTTAAACCCTAAGGGCAAAATTGACATAATAAGGATTTGTATACTGAGTAGAATTTTCTAGTTTGTTTTGGATTTTATTATGTAACCACAAATCTAGTTCTTACTGTTAAAGGTGGCATATTAATGGTTAGCTCAGTTTGTCATTTTCCAGACTGTGTCTGATTCTACTGTCACTGCTGATGATCCAACTATAGCCTAAAGTGACATAATTGTTCTAAACAGCTGTTCTTCCTAGTATTTCAAGACTGAGATTGACTCAGGATTACAGAAAATACTGTGGCCAGTGCCAAAGAACCAGGCCTAGGCCAAACAGGCAGCAACTTCTCGTTCCCAACAAAATGAAGATGTAGGATCTTGAAACAGACTTGAAGCCCCAAAATCAGCTACACCTGAAAGATACCTTGGAGAAGTAGTCATTTCCTAAGGGTTCTAAATACTAGCAATAAAGCAATCCACCATCAGCAATTTACAAGTATCATCCCAGGAATTAAACTAAAAAAAAAAAAAAAAGAAAATGAAAAGGTACATGCAACCTCAGACATGCAGTTTACCAAAGGCAAACTCAGGGGGCAATGAGGTGGGACAATCCAAAAGCCACCCGCCTGACATCTCTGTGGTGCTAACAACAAAGTAACTGAATGAGACTCCAGAAAAAAATCAAATGAGAAATAATTTCTTAGATAATGGCAGAGATGGTGTCCACAATGAAATCATGCTTAGTGACTCTAGAGCAGATACAGACCCCAAAAAAAGAGGAGCTTAAGAAAATTACTGAAGCCATGATGTTTAGCATAGGAAAGAAATAGAATCCATAAAGCAGATTCAAGCAGATACCTAGGATAATAAAGATTCCACTGAAAGTATCCACAGCAGAGTAAGACAACGTGAGGACAGAATCTCAGATATAAAAGACAGGTTTACAGTTAGCTATTATGAAAAAAAAAAAGATTTCTTAAAAATAGCAAGGGACCATGAGAAATCAAGCTAGCAGATGAGGCAAAGAAGAATAACTTAAGATTGATTGGAGTCCATGAAAAAGCAGAAGACAGTAGTGCGCTTGGTGCAACATACAGGGAACAAGGTACTGACTAGATAATGTACAGCTTGGCCTCTTGCTAGAGTTATAAACTGTCTTCAACCAGCGCTCCCTAAAGAGTAATTTTCCAGGCTCATTTTGATTTTGCTTGATATACCTATTAAACTAGATCATTATATCATCTTTTTTTCTCTTCGACCTCTGTGCAACAAAGAACATGTTGATCAGATAGGAGTAAAAATAACACACGAAGAAACAAATATTGATTATTCACAGCCAAAAAACAAATGCCATCACTGGAAATGTTAATAGATTAAAACCTGGGAGGCAGAGATGATGAGTTTCAAAAGCCAGTTCTACCACATACATATAAAAGTGTAGTGAAGAGCAGCAATCTGAAGAAAAGTCCTTTGGCTGTTTGCTATAAATGTCATGAATGGCTGTAATGTGAGAATCAAAATGTGGACCAATCAGAAGCATCTCCTGTTATGTTATGCTTGCATTATATACACAGCAACATTTTAATTTAGTTCTTATATCATATATACACATTAGTCAACATGTATATACATACAATAAACCCAGTCCAATGAAGGAAGAAAATAACGGCACATAGCTGAATTCTTGGGATACGGCTTTACTTAAGACTTTGCTTACTAAATATTTGTTGAATGAATAAACAATCTAAACATAATTTGTATTTGTTCCATACTTTGGCACAGGCATCACCAGCTTTTGAATGAAAGGCATTCCTGGCTTACACAAGTTGTTTCATTCTGTGACTGGTGTGGGCAGAGGTTGTGTCATTAATCCTCTGGCCCTGAGGCACTGCAGAGGTGTCTAGATCCTCAGTCTTGTAGCTTCAGATTCTGCTTGCCTGTGCAAAAGCCAAGTGCACTAGATCAACACAAGAGAAATAAAAATGTTATATACAAATGATTGGTGTGTTGCCTAAAGGAAGAACTGGGGGATTTACAAATATACACGTGTAAATTTACATACAGAGTTTCTCAAATATAAAGGAAGATGTAGGGGTGTGTGTGTGTGTGTGTGTGTGTGTATTTGTGTGTATGTGTGTTGTATGTATAAACTATTATAATTATAAACTAACAAGTAATTAGGTAGATTAGCTCAAGTTTTAACAGGCTAGGATTCTTTTCTGGAATAAGTGAAAATATTAATAATATTGGTACTTTATAAGTAATATTTCACAATTTACAAGTAGCAGAAGGTAACATCTATGAGATTATTTTCTGATGAAAACTCTTAAGGAGGCTAGGCTTTAGAAACGGTCTAAAATCTTTCAGTAAAACCACAGTACAAGAGAACAGGTAGAGAACAACTACCTATCAAAGTTAAGAAACTTTTTATTTAATTACTTTAAAATTACTTTTATGATATATGATAAATTTACATTTATGAGTACTTTCTAAATGGATCTCAGGCGGCAACTGCTGTGTACTAATTCAGCTTGGTTATGTTTTCATTATTTAACTTTACAAAAACAATAACATGAAATAAATAATAACTATTTAAACATAATCTCATAGCAGCACTTTTTAAAAAATATTTCTTTGTGTAGTTAAACAAGCATTTTGTGAAGACAGTGGGACTAACAGTCTAGTAGTCTGTGGAATCAGAGGTATTAGTACTAGCCAGACCCACACCTTTCCTCAGTTCCTTCTGTCCCTGAGCCCTTGCCTCCCTCCTCATGGAAAGCCACAGCTGCCTGTTGGTAATGAGACCACCGAGACCACCACCACCTCCAGCACCATAGGAAGCTGAGAAGTTCGGCAGGGCATGTTGGGACAGGCAGGAGAGGGACATTCAGACCCATCAGAGCGCAAGTGGGTGAAAAACCCAAACATGGAATTGGCTGGACAAGCTTCATCACTGTTGGCATCAGCATCTTGCTACCTCAGGCACTTTTCTTTACCAAACATGGAATGGTCTGTTGTGAAATTCAATTACTTTCAACGGGCATCTAGCACAAGACCTACACCTCCTACGTTTGTGTGATCAGTAATGCACAACTCCCTAAAACACCACTTAAACAGTATTACACTGCTTATTTACATCTATGTTTAACCTACAGGTATCCACAAATATATATATATATATATATATATATATATATATATATATATATATATTAGTACACACTATATTCCAATCGAAAGGCCAGAGAGTAGAAGATGGAAAGAAGGAAAAGGGAGAGGGAGGAAAGTAGAAGATGGAAGGAGGGCTACTAAATTTTTGTCCCTGAATATTGATCCCCATTAATAATAAAAGGAAAGATCTTTATACTCTTTAAAAGGCTATTTTCTTTTCTTCTGTTTAACTTAATGAAAAAAACAATTTATAGGTAAAACATGTTGAGATGGCAATAAATGCTTTTTTTCTTTGCAGTTTTAAATTGAGGTTACATGTTTCACATAGCATTAAGCTTCCTTTTATTTCCTTACAAACTTCCCAAAAGCTTTTTTAAACAGAGCTGTCAGCTCTGTTTGTTCCAGTCTCTGATTTACAAAGAGCCCATGGATGAGAGCAAGTACCAAGTAGGAAAGTTACTGCACCATTTCCATTACAAACCTACTTTTGAATCTACTCTTCCTGCTTTCCACACCAGTAGCTTCTCCTCTCCCCAGCTCTGGCAAATGGCACCAGAGGAGGAATCTAAGTTCAGGGAAAGTGAAGGTTTTCAGTTTTGGCCCAATAGTAGGATAGTGTCTCTAAATCCAGCAGTAGTGTAGATTCGTGTTTCATCCTCCAGCAGCGGCTTCTCAATCCAGAAACAAGACTTTGGCCATGTAGTCTGGGAGAGCTTCTCAATGCAATACATAGGCTGACCCAGTTGGGGGCCACTGCTCTACACCTGCAGTCAGTGAGACTGAGGGCTGGGTGGGGTGAGCACCACCACACCTTCATCTCGCTGCCAGAGGAGGGTGTGGTGTCCACTTCGCACTATTCCCACCATTGCCCTGTCTGTCTTCTGCTCTCACTGCACTGCTGACATGGCTCTTTCCTAGGTCTCCAGAGATCTACCTATACCCTTTCCTCAGTCTTTACCTTTCGCCCCAGTCTGACACAATGAGTTATTTCCTTCTCCTTGGGAGTCTTGACTTATTCTCCACCAGCCTCTCCAACCATGCCTCCTTCCTCCCTTAGCTTTTTTGCCTCCTATGACTGACCCCCGTGTGCAATTCTTCCCAGGAAACTATGCCCTGCCCAGTGTTTTTCTCTTGTATCAGCTCCCTTCACCATGTTGGCCATTCTCTGAGATACAGCTGTTACCTGCATACAAGTTACACCCAAGCTTCCTGCTTCTTCACCTCACTCCTTTAAAGCTTCTGAACTTACTTTGTAAAAGCACAGGGAACCCCAAGTCAATTTACTCCTCTTGGTCTCTTTCTGATTTTCCCATTTCTGTTAAGACACTTTCCATCTGTATCCTTCAGCCCCCCGCCCCCGCCACCAGCTATTAAATATCCACTTCCGGGATTATTTTGCTCCACACATCAACCACAGTAGCACAGTCCTCCTTGTTCCTGTCCAAACTTGTTCCATGCTGACATCACCTGTGTGGGTACCAATAACCTGACCTAAGTGCAAACTCCTAGAGGTTTTCTCCAGTCCCATTTGAACACGAGTCCTTTCTTCTCCTCATTACTGTTCTACAGCACAAGTGTGACACTCCACCCATTCTTGATGAGTAACTGATAGGTTTTTCCAGTGCAGAGAGAGAAGTAAAGCAAAATGTAAAATGCCCTTACTGTGGGCACGGAGAAGACCACAGTAGGGAAAAGAAAGGAAACATGGAACTTCCGAGGGCTTGTCTTGGGATCCCGAGCTAAATAGACCCAGGCGGGAGGCGGGGATTAGGAATCAGACCACCTGGCATGGCGGACCAGGATTGGGCAGGAGTGTGGGAAAGGGAAACAGGATATTACAAAAAGGGAAGTAGAAAGTTGCAATTTGACTCAGGGGAAGAAGGATGGTGCTTAGCATATGACCTTTAAAGGCCCGCACCATATTGGCCTTGACCTCTAGAGGTCAGCACCATATTGACTTGGCACCATACTGGCTGAGCACAACACATGACCACCAGCGCCATATTGGCTGGTTGCCATAGTGACTAGGCAGGAATTACAGTGAGGTGAAAAACCAATCACATAGATTTTTTCAAATGAGGCAAGCTTTCTATTCTTGCCCATTTAACAGAAGCCATAAAATATTTCCATGCTCAGATTTCCTATCAAAGCTCCCCGAAAGCAGAATCCATCCTTCCGAGCAGCACAGCCAAGGCTGGGAGAGGGGAATTACTTAAAGGTGAGGGTTTCCTATAGCTCTCAGTTCTAAGACTCACACAGCTGGCTCTCTGCATGGTTTCATGACAGTCAATACTCTAGGAAGGCTCCTCAGATATTAATGCCTCTAGTGCTACTGGGCACCTGGACAAGAGGAAGCACAAGATATGATTATTCTTGATTTACAGATGAGGAAACCCAGTGTTAGAAAAATTAAGTCACATACCCAATATGGAGTGTGGTATGACTACTCACCTCACTGCCAGAGGTTCCCAGCAGGGGCTGACAGTGCTGGGATGGTACTGCTCCAATGTCTGTGGAATGCTACTAACAATGAATCGTTGGGACAAGCAATTTTAAACATTCTGCAATAAACTCAAAGACTTTCCCTGTCCAAATGTCATAGTGGATCTTGCCCTATCAAGGAACAACGTGTTGTGATGCTTCTGGAGTGTGTCGATGAAGGAAGAGAAGACAGCTTGAGAGGCTTCTGAGGCCTCACCATGTAATGCCATCAATAGGCTGAGGAGGGCTGGGTCAGAAACCTTCCAGTAACGTATGTTGCTGGAATCGTTTCTTAATAGCACACAGCAACGTAACAATAGATGGAATGGTTTAAAGAAGACTTTACTAAATACTTGAGAATAAGAAAAAGGAAACAAATGCAGGCTGAAATGTAAAGCTATAAATATTATGGCCTCTCCTATCTCACTTCTAATCTCCACAATGGACATCTCATAACTTTGACTACTCAGAAAACCATACTGAGATCAGTGGTCTTGGGAAGCAAACCCCAGAGCGAAGCCAGGCAGTGAGGTCTGCCTGAGGTCCCAGCACTCAGAAGGCTGAGACAGGAAGACTGCTTGAGTGCAGACACTCAGCCAGGATAGATGAGCAACACCAGGGGAGCAATGAACTGTTGCTTCAGTTTATCCCCCTAGGGCAGAGCTTCAGTATGCCACTCCCAGTCTCACTCTTCCTTTTCCCCTAACTTCTGCACGGACCACACAGAATCAGCAACGTCTGTGTGCTCCAGCTCTCAGCTGGGTCCAGCCAAATGGAAGTCTTTTAAGGAAACTGGAAGATAACATTTATCTCCACCCTACTATCTGCAGTTCTGTTTACCTACCACCAACTACAGTCCCAACAATGTTAAAATAAATTCCAAAATAAACAAGTTCACATGTTTTAAATGACCTATTTTCTAAGTATAGTGATGAAGTCTCATACTCTACCACTTTGTCCTGCCTGAGATAGGAACTGCCCCTTTGTCCAGGGTGTCCATGTTGTAAATGCTACCTACCCAATAAACACTTTTAGCTATCTAGATTACTGTATTTGTTGAGTTCAAGAAATGCTCATTTTAAGCTGGGTGTGGTAACGCATGCCTGTAATCTCAGCGTTTGGGAGGCTAGGGCAGGAGGATCACTGTGAGCTCAAGGCCAGCAAGGTCAGCCTAGACCCTGCCTGAAAAAAAAACAAAAACAAAAACAAAAGAAGAAAGAAGAAGAAGGAAGGGGGAGGGAGAAGGAAGAGAAATGCTTGTGATGCAAAGGAGGCACCAGAGCAGCAATCAGAGCAGCAGAGACCAACTCTGGTGCTATGCGGAAACACAAGAGCATATAGGAAGAGGCAGAGCATATACAGAGTTTGGCACTCTCCTTGGTTTCAGACAGTGATGGGGGCCTGGGAACGTATGCCCTTTGGGCAAGGAGGGATTGCTGTATGCCTCTTGCCCCTTCCATGCAGGGTTATTTTAGATCGGAAGTGTCCCCAACTAGAGTTCTTCACTCTACCTAAGCAACAAATTAGTCATGTTAGCTGGTGGTACAGGATAATGGACCCTCAAAGATACCCACAAGTCTTACTCCCAAAACCTTACGAATATGTTGTTACTTC
Organism: Dinomys branickii; assembly: GCA_004027595.1. Lineage (NCBI taxonomy): Eukaryota > Metazoa > Chordata > Mammalia > Rodentia > Dinomyidae > Dinomys > Dinomys branickii. The sequence goes on along the minus strand of PVLD010000460.1, from coordinate 109,148 downwards.
ATATGGCAAGGGGGCCTAAGGGTGCAGGTGAAGTAAAAGTTACTCCTCATTTGATTTTAAAATTGAGAGAAGACTCTGGATGGATTATCAGAGTGGGCCCAATATAATCTCACTTAAAAGTAAAAAATGAAAAAGTAAAGAAAAGGTCAGAGTGATGCACCTGAGAAGGAACTGACCTGTGCTCATGGCTGTGAAAGTAGAGGGACTGCACGCCAAGGAACATCTCTAGAAGCTGAGAGAGATAAGAAAACTGATTCTTTCCCAGAGCCTCCAGAAAGAAATGCAGCTCTACCGACACCTTCACATTGGCCTGTCTGACCCTGTACAGGCTTGTGACCTCCAGATGTTCTGCACTGCTTAAAAACACTAAGTTTCTAGTAACTTCTTATAGCACCAATAATAAACTTATGACCAATTTTCCAGGTCTGGTTATTGTTTTCCTTTCAGTCACAGGGAAAGCAAGAGTTGGAGAGTGCTTCAAAATGACAAAGAATTGGGTGAAATTGATTGTAATTAGCTTTAGCAATTCTTATTCATTTAGTCAAGGGTAAGATGCTGAGAATAAAATGACATTAAAAGTACACATCTGTACCCTTGGATAGCCTACTATACAGATGAATATGCACTCATTCTTCAGTATCTGGGAGTAATCAGGACACATTCCCCCTATACAAAAATCTGAGGATGCTCAAGTCCCTTATATAAAACAGTATAGTATTTACACATAATCATGCACATCTTCCTACATAAGTGATCTCTAGATTAATTATAATGCCAAGTATAATACAAATACTATGTAAATATACCGAACTCTTTCGGGAATAATGACAAGGAAAACGTATGTATTCAGTACAGACAAATTTTTTAAATTATTATTTTCAGGTTTGGTTAAATCTAAAGTTGCAGAATCCACGGATATAAGGACTGTGTAAACTTAAAGCTTCTATATTAGAAGTTTTAATGAGGTTCAGTGGGGACATAGACACAATGTCTGGCTCTAATATTCATGGAAAGACAGGAAGCAATCACACTTGATAAATTCTGCTTCATAGTTAGTTAGACTAGCTAGTAAAATAAAGTTGGGCAATGGTTACAAAACTAAAAATTCAAATATAACAAAGCCAGATCATCATAGTCAAGGTGGTTACTTATGATATATATGTTGTCATTCTTTACTGATTGCTACAGCTGAGGAAATTATCAAATTATCACCTGTATTTATTAACTGCATTATATTGATGGACAAAAGAACCTGATCACAAGTACTTCTCTAGAAATTTCACACAGTAACTTCATAGTTGTATATAGCAAACAGTTATAAAAAATATAAAAACTGTGTTCTTAAAATCATCACTGTCTAAATTAAATTAAACATCACTATCTTGTACTGAAAGTGAATATAAACTTAGAAAATCTAACTTTCAAAATGGAGGCATACATACATATACATATATAATATTTTCATGCTTTGCATTGTAAGCATAGCATTAAAAGACATTCTCTCCACTCAGTTTTGAAACAGGTTACAGAATCAGAAGAATGCCCCTGTTGCAAACAGCTCCCAGGGCTGAGGGTATAGCTCAGTGGTAGAGTACTTGCCTAGAATACAGGGAGCTCTAGACTCAATCCCCAGCACCACAAAAACAAAACAGAGCTTCTTAGTGAAACAGAGTACGTTTTGAGCATCCTTTCCATATCTTTCAGCCACGGTTTGACATCAACTTTTATTGCTCTTCCCATTCCCCACTTCCTGACCTAGCACAAGAACCACCTCTTTTGCAAAACTGGCTGAGCGTCCCATCTCCTAAGAATGCTATTCTGAACTTGACAGCACTCCCTGTGTCAATCATCTGGTCCAATCCACATATGAGAACTTTTCTGTTGATTGAACTATTTATTTGTATTCCCCTCAACTCAACGGAAAATACCAGAGAAGCCAGCACCAGATTCCAGAAATCTCTGCATCACAAATACTGTTTCCTAAACTACTTGAAATTTACATTATTTTGCTCTTTGTAAACCATTTAAAATCATTTTTGGATCACTGATGATCCAAATAAAAGATCCCCAATCAGGTCCAGACTTGTACCCTAAAAATATGGTAGGTTCTTAATAAAACATTAATTGCTTAATTGATTTGAAAGATTGAGTCAAATTTTTATTTGTTAAAATTATGTGAACAAATTTGTTCATGTGAAACATGAATTTGTTTCATGTGAAACAAACCCTGAAGTACACAAATGGAGCAAAGTCAACAGAAGGAAAGCACGGCTAGACTCAAAGCATAGGGCTAACCTATTTCCCAGTGGCCCTCTGGGGGGTAGAGGCAATTTTCCTTTGTGAATGAAAGGAAGAGTGACAGCAACTGAGGTTAGAAGCACACAGGAACACAGATGCAGGAAAGCAGTCCAAACTCTCAACTATAGTAATCGTTGTATTACAATCGCTCATAATCAAGAACCTGCTCATCCCATCTGGATTATTTATAACCACAGCATGATGGAAAAGGACTGGAGACTGGTCTAGAAGGAAACGCAGGAATAAAACATTCCTCCCCAAAGTCCCATCTCAAGAAGAACTCGAATAGGTCATGTGCATAAATAATTTATCATTCTTGATCAGTAATTTAGTTTTGCAATGTAAATCTATGTAAAATCTACCAACTCCCTGCATAAGTATCAGTCCTCTCAAACCTCAGTAGAGCCAATTTTACTTAAGGGTAGTGAACAGTTAAGAGTTACCAATACCCTGACCTCTCCCCTTGTAACAGATGCAACAAGAAGAATCATCAGCATATATTAGGATATAATTTAGAATTTGAAAGTATAGGTCATAGACACACTATATGAATGTACCATATCGTGTATACTAAGCAACATTTACTTAGAAATAATAGCAATTTTCCTACTACATCAATTCCATCACATTATGCTTGAGAGTACATAGTTAGCCTACTCAACTCAAACCAAATATTCTTAGCACTTAATATTGATGGTTGCATTTTACACATGTGTAACAGTGCTTTTCAAATGGAAAGTCAACCCTCCTTGAATCGACTTTTTCAATTATGAATCAGAGGAGACAATGATTTGTGGTATCATTTGATTAATGTACTCAGATTTTGTTTTTTAAAGACAAGGTAACACCAGGTAGTTGAGTCTGGCCTTAAATTTGCAATCCTTAAATTTGCAATCCCAGCCTCTGGAGTGCTGGGATTATCGGTTTGCACCACCCTGCCTAGTTAGACTTGCTTGTAATAAATCAACAATTTATTAGGTTTCTTCTTGAATGCTAAATTTCTAAAAATTAGCTTTAAGTACACAATTTACCTCCTCAACAAATACAGAAGTTAAATATTAGGAAACAAAATGCACTTATAGATGCAATGCATATATTTCATATTATGAACATTAATTGTCTCTCTACTGTCATTGTCAGTACTTACTGATGTAAAATGTTATTTCTAAACAAACTCATCAGGCAAGTAATTGCTCATTCTATCATCATCTCAAATGGAATAAAACAAAGAATACTGACATTTTGGAGAGGAAATTTACCTGTGTAATTTGTAAGGCAAACTTAATTCATGAAATCAGACTATTTATTTCCTATTTTTTTCCATGTTAAGCCATTTTCTTTCACAGTAGGAATAACTAGCCACAATTACTAAGAGAATTATCATCAAGAGAAAGATGATAAAATTTACAGGTCAGGCTTTTTCTGTGTTTACCACAGTATTTGAGTGACATATAAAGTATTTATAAAAGAAGACAGGGTATGTAGAAACATCATTTGGGTCAAGAAGAGTACATAAATGTAATAGACTTATGGAGAATTCTGAAGTATTCCCTCTTGAGATACATAATTTAGTTATTCAAGTTAGTAAACAACCATGTTTGCCATATAAATATTGAAATGAAGAAATTAAATCTTCTTGAAGGAATTAAATCTTGAATACTACTCTAACAGCATCATTATCCTGCTGAAACATTTTTAACAGACCTCAAATGCTTAAAATTAAAATCCAAATTTCACAGTGCAGCCTATAAAATGACCCTTACTCTGCTCACATCCTACCTGTGTAATTCTGTGATACAGAAATGCTTGACAGAGCCATGATTCATTCTTCCCCCAGTGGACTTACTGCCCCGCCTGTGTGCAACCACTCCTTTCCAGGAATGAGTCTTTACTTCCCCAGTCCTCAAAGCCTGACACAAGGTGTCCTTTGTCACTAGCCTTGCCTGGCCACTCAGCCACTGAGAATTCTAATAATACTTAACTATTTAATTTGATAGATGCATGTTTGATGTGTACATGTGAAAAAATGGTATTTTATATATCTACATGTATTCAGAAATAGATTCTCTTTTAAGAAATGCCATGATAGTACATATTTTGTCTTTGAGGCCTCTGTATTAGTCATAATCAGAAACATAGTTGGAAGAAGAGGATAAATACCTGTTTCCTTTAATCTCTTGGTTCTTTTCAACAAATCTTTAACATAATTTATTGCTATGACATTCTTTAGGATTTCAAAAAACAATCACGTGGGTCAGGAGACTTAGCAAGGCTTAATCTGCCAATGGAGAATTTTTAAATAATTTCCTTTGGGGATAATTAAGTTATGTGGTACTGATAAATACATTTGCTATATATGAATGAGGTCCGAGGAAGCAGTCTGAAACCTCACAGACAGTTCCATGTCTCTTTGAGGACCTATAATTTTTTACCACCAATAGCTTATCCTTTATCCCAGTGATACTTCTCTTGAGTGAAATGTTTGGTCCAGCATGAGCTAAAATGGATAAACTGTGGTATATCCACATGGACTATCAGAAGGCAAGAAAACATGAGGCCAAACCAAGGATATACACAAGCACACATAAAAGCCTGAGTGTACAAAGCCAGACTCAAATATTACAGACCATAAGATGCCACTCCTATGAAACTTGAAAATAGGTAAAGTGAACCTATAGTCATAGAAACTGGTAATGCAGAAACAGGAGTGTTTGAGGATGACAGAAATGGTTTACATTTTGATGGTATTGGTGGTTGCATGATATAGACATTTGTCATAATACCTCATGTTGTACACTGGAAATAAGGACATTTTTAATGCAGGTTACATCTAAAAGTTAAATTTAAAAAACTTTCCAAAAGTTTAGTTGTGACCATCCATCCCTGCAATATACTATATTATAGGTTATACATAATAGCCAAAGAACCAAAACCTGACAGAAGACAATTGTGTCTCTTTTTTTCTTTGAATATAACTCTATTTTCTTAAGTTACAATGTTCTAGGTTTCTAAGAGAAATTATAATCCCTTACTCAGCACTAGACTCCCCCAAGTCACAACCACTACTCATTTAGTTCAGCATTCTTAATCCAAAATCTGAAACTTAACAGCACCAACATGACAAGTGGAAAATTCCATGTAATGAAACTTTATTTCTAAAACTATTTTTAAAATATGGCACAAAATTATCTTCAGGCTATATGTGTAAGGCATATATGAACCATAAATTAATTTCATGTTTACCCTTGGGTCCCATCCCCAAGATAGCTCATTATATACATAAAAATATTCCAAAATACAAGGCACTTCTGGTTCTAAGCATTTCAGATAATGACGCTCAACAAGTATCGTGCTTAGAAATCAGGCACTACTGGTACCTACAATAGCTAGCTCAGTAGTATGCTCAGGTAAGATGGATTTTATAGAGATCTGAGAGAAGCTATTTTCAAATACAGACTGGCTTAAATTTCTCCTGCCTCTGATCCCTTTCAATTTCTCCTTCAAAGGCAAAGTTTTGTGTGGTGTTTATTGGTGGCTTCGTCTGTCCTTAACCTCACTTCGCTTTGCTCCCAAGTTCTGACTCCATCATGGTCAGCTCCCAGATGGAATGATAAGGATGTGTCATTTGTTCAAATAGTACTACAAAAATATCACACTTCTCTGATTTATTGCAAAAACACAAAATCTTACCACCTGAATGGACAAGTAAGAAACTTACAGATAACATCAAAGACCACTTGCTGTAAGAGAAAAGAAATCCTCCAATAGGACAACTTGGAAGTTTTTATTATTACTATCTGAGCAACAGTGGAATTTCCCCGGGTGTGTGTGTGTGCATGTGTTTCCATAAATGGTCAAAGGCAAGACAGCCACTGAAACTTTGTATAAAACATTGCCTATGCCCTAAATGATCTCATGTATACTGAAGTTAATGTTTTATTTTATTCCAGGGCTAATAAGGGAATGAGTTTCAGTAGTTCCTTCAAATCAAATAGGTAGTGTGAGTATCGAAACTTTCCTGAATAGCAAATGCTATTATTTGTCAGTCTTATAATTTCTTGCCCTATCACAAACTTCTTACCATATACAAACTATTAGAATACATTCTGCATATATTTTAAAGAATCTTCTCAGCACCACATTAAGTGAAACTGTACACATACAATACAAATGCACCGGCATGATCACAAAGTAAGCACTCAAAAATTACCTAAACTATTAGGATCTAAGCTCTCAAAAGCTCAAGCCTAAAAAACAAGTTTCTGTTAACTTTTCAGCTGTCACATTTCCCTCCCTACAGGGCTGAAAGTTAAGGCTTAGCTATGAAGGTAACAATGGGCAAATCATAGTGCCATATATGTATGCATACAACTCAATCATTTAATAAACTTCCTGACTTGAGGAAACTCATACCAATAAATTTCATTTAAGATATACAGATTACAAAGCACATTTTAACAAACATTGAGTTCCAACCCATAAATGTGTGACCAGCATAGAAGAGATTATCCTCCATCTCATAGGTTGGAATATGGAAGCCCACAGAAATGCAAAGTCTAAGGTCAAACATATAAAGGCTCTCAAGGTTTCTGGCTCCTATTCTTAACAGCAGACCAGCCTCTGTACAGGTACAATACATAGACACATGAAAGGGGGCTTAGGGATACATAGAAATCAAAACAATACATCTGCAGGTTTTGCAAACTTGACCATGCAGTCTCCTAGGAATAAAGGCCAATACAAAAAGGTCATCAAGTCCTGGGTGAAAGATCTGGCTAGGAGAGTAAGAAGATAATCCAGATCAAGAGAATATTCCCACAAAGGCACTGAGGAGAGGAACAGCAAGCAAATTTGCTCGACTGGAAGGAAAGCTGTACTAACAGAAAAAGGTTTTGCATTCATCCTCTGGGGTTTAATCCTGATAATGTTGCAACATTCAAACATACCACTTAGCAAAAGCTTGCTGAAGAACAAAAACAAGAGTGCAGTAATGGCAGTGAGCAGATGTTTGCAAGCACAATGAAATGTCTTCATTTGCTTTCACACTGAAGGACTACAGCTGATACCTACTGGGTAGATGGCACAAAAAGGAAATAAACATTATTATCTTTTTTTGAGACTTGACTTTACCCTTAAGGGAAATAAATGTTTATGTACTCTTTAACAGGGCTTATGTATTCTCTAACAGAGCTGATGGCAGAGATGCCTATTTACTTCATATTTATCTCCAGTGTTCCCAGGAATTGAAAATTTCACCCCAAAGGAAAATTTATGTAGGAATCCAATCTTCTTATAGTGCAAATAATGCATGTAAAAGTCTGTTGAGAGGTGTCTTTGTTTTAGTGGCACTTCATGAAACACAGGAGCAAGGATGGAAGACAGGCACCCATTTACCCACCCTCCCAACATTCAGAGAGGCTAAACCAAGAGGACCACATGTTTGAGCCCAGCCTGGGCAACTCAGCAAGGCTGGGGATGTAGCTCAGTACAAAAGCCCTGGGTTCAATTTCCAGTACCACAAGAAAAGAAGAGGGAGGGAGGGGGAAAGAGAGAGGGAGAGGGCAGAGGGGAGAGGGAGGGGAGGGAGGACAGGTGCTAACCACTGTAGCACAGACACAAGACTGTAATCTGAGTTCTTCCAACGACTGGGGCAGGAGGATCACAAGTTAGATGTTAGCCTGGGCAACATAGAAAGATCCTGCTCAAAAAAAAATTAGAAAAAGGGCAGTGCATGCACTTCAGTGCTCCTGAGGTTCAATCCCCAGGACAGAAAGAAAGAGAGAAGGGAGGAGAAGAAGGGGAGAAGGAGAAGAGGAAAAAAGGGAAGCAGCAGGTGCTTCATCCAATATATTAGACTCTGATTTATGTCAGGTAAGTCCATAAAGAAGGTAAAGTGACTCTTTCTTCATGGTTCTGCTGCTTTCCCTGGAACCTACTACTTGTTGCTGGCTGAGGCACAGACTCATGGCACAGTGGCTGAGGTTTCAAGATACTCTTCCTTCCATTTAAGTCCTAGGTCCCAACCTAGCTTAATGTATTCCCCTTTAATCCAACAGCCTAGGGATTTGAGGATAACATTAGACACCAGGAACTTTAACAAAACTGGTTATTTCAAGAAGTCTGGGGAGTCTCTGGGGCAAAGGTCTTTCCCTACATCCTTTGAAGCTCCTTGAATTTAGAGCTATTGTCACTTCTGCTCACATTCACAGCGGTCAGGCTAAGCAATTCATCTAAAATTTAGAATAACCCTCTCAGATAAAAGAAAACCGCCATCTAAGGAACAGGGAAGGGTTAGGGAGTGAGGAACCTCCCCCTTCCTCTCCAAATTGGTTCAGTGGATTTATTTGACCCACTGAGATTATTAAAACCCATATTCTCTGGTTAGGCCACAACAGACTTAAAGCAAACTACAAAGAAGAGATTACTCCAGTTTTGCTTCAGATAACTCACTTTCCTCAGCTCCTCACATCTGAAAATGGTTGGTTGGCTACTCTACATCCTAGAATTAATTCTGTTACTGTCAGAAATTAAATCCTTTGCACAGCTTCCATGAACTGCTTTAGTGCCTTTGGAATAAAGGTATACATAATTTAACTTGTCACCAACCTTAGCCCAGTACACTACACTCTCACAGACCTGCAGCACAGTCATCAGCCACGCAAGCAAGCTACCAGGTTGACAGCCTGAGGGGTCACCATGGGCAGGTCCATCAACTCATCTGCCAAAGACTTTGTGCACTTGCTTCCTACAAACATGATCTCCACGGGACTCAAGGGAATGGGGAAACGCCTTAGAAAATGTGTATTTACACAGACAGAGGCAAGTTCAATGCCAATAAAGAGCTCAAGAAACTGTTCATAAAGCAGTCCATCTTTTCCTGGTAATCAGGAGACTTACAGAAGCCATGATGCTGAAGTCATTCCTTTATTCTTCAATTCTGCACCCAATGGGAACCTCTCAAAGGCCGTGATGTAACAGGAAGGACTTACTAAACACTAGAGGTCTGTGAAAGTCAACTAAAATGAAATCATCTTACTGCCTAGTCCACCCACCCACCCACTGCCCACACCACAATTAATTACTTCAACTCACCATTGCTATTTTTAAGCAGGAAGTAGAGAGAAGAGTTTGGCCTGAAACAATGGTGAAAACAGAGAACCCTACAACTGACAGGTGCATGATATACGCAGCAGCATTTCCTAAAATCTAGTCTCTCACATACCACAATGTTTTGCTGTACCTGCATGCCACCAGGATTATTATTCATTTCATATTTTTAAAAGGCACCTCATATAATTGCTAGAAATCAAAAAATCACTTGCTATTTATATTTCCCATTGAGCACCAAATATATGAATAAAGAAGGGAGGAGAGGGGACTTGGAAGAGCCCAGCCACAGTGAAACTGGGGAAAGAAAGTAGTTTTTTAGGCACCTGAACAGGAAGTGTCTGGTCTCCTCCCCTCCTCCCAAAGGAACAAGACAGGTCCACAGAGCTGTTCCGGTGACAGCAATATGATTGAGAAGAGGGCTTTTCAGCCTGTCACAGTTAACGTTCTAGCCCCAGCCACACTGTTATTGTAGGGTAGTGTGGGCTAGAGTTGCTTTACATTCTTTTCCCCAGAATGACAACAAATTTCCTTTTTATGGTATGCTAATGAAATAATGTGTATACAGCACTTAACACTTCACCCGCTCAAAAAAAGGAGCTATTATAATTATCAAGGTTGCTATTGTTGTAACTATAAAATGAGGAATTACAGGTATTTTAAAATGCTTATAAAGTTTTAAGCAAACATCTCTTTTCCAAGACTGTCTCAAACCCACTGGTTTCAACTAATGTCTCTGGGGGATTTGATTACCAGGTGCCCAGCACTCTGCAAAGCACCAGACATAAATGCTCCTTCCACCCTTATCTCATTGGAGCCTCCCAACATCCCTATAAGGTAAGTATTATTAGTAATGAGACTTGCCCCAGGTCACTCTGGCATAAATCAGTGGGTTGGCTTCAACTTCCACCTCAGGGAAAGCAATTAAAAACTGTGGAAAGCTGTAGGCCATAGGCTGTCGCAATAGCCATACACTCAACTTGACTTTCATTTCTTAACCACAAAATAAAACCTTAAAAGGCCCACATTCTCCACATAGAGTAACTGAGGAACAATCAGAATAGATTTTCATGCCTGTGGTACCAGAAATTAAGTGCAATAAACTTTTCCCACCAGAGAATGATTTTCAACATATTACCCTAAAAGAATTCCTACCCAGAAGCACCCGAGATGCACTATCTTCAATACCCACACTCCCGGGGAATGAGGAGAAAGCTCCCACGAGTGACAATCGCTGTATAAATTTCTTCCAGACCTCAAGATGTCCTACAGACTAGCTCTTGCCAAAGAATATGCAAATGTTCTGTACTCTCATTCAGTTTATATTCCCTATCCTGTGTGTCTTGGTTACTTTTCTCTCACTGCTGGGGCAAAATACCCAACACCCAAAATTAAGGAAAGAAAGGTTTATTTAGCGCACAGTTTGTGGAGGTTTCGGTTCTTATTTGGGTGGCTCCGAAGCAGAGTGGTGCATGGCAGAGGGCAAACGTTCGTGGCTGGGGAACACAGTAAAGCAACAACAACAAAATGGCTCTGCAGCCAGAAAAGCAGGGCTCTCTCCCTCACTTACATATGCAAACTACCTGCCCCAGGGCAGGTCAGGCACTCACACCCAATCAATCAAAGCGCTAAAAGCCGGCCCCAAGACCGCAGGAGGATTTGGGGGAACATGCAAGCACAAACCATAACACCATGTCACAGAGGCTAACATGAAGAATACCACTATTATTGATGTCTTATAAAATTTGTGTTAGCACCATGAACAGTAGTTTCAGAAACAGAAATGACTCCTTCAGTGTCCCATGTAATGAGGAAAGTAAATTAAAATCTCATCAGTTCTTTTCATGGAATGCTTGAAACATGGAGCTGAACTGTTAGCACAGACTGCAAATGGCTTGAAAGACTGCTGCACATTCTGAAATTAGGGGCCTCTACTAAGTTGGGGTAAAAAAGAAATGGGTAGTAATTGTTTACTTTCCCCAAAATGAAGTTTGCTATTTGAGGAAAGTTATGATAATTATTATAACTTATTAACAGTTTTAACATCAGTCTATTATCCCATTCTGTACTTAAACAGTAAAGGATAAGAATTTGTTTGAATAGTATGTCCTCTTATTAGACTCTGTTAAAAGGAATAACCATTGTTACTGAGTGCAAGGGAAGGGGAAACCAGCCTAGTTAAGTCAGCTGTACGGTTTTGACGATATGTGTACTACATATTCAATTTCAGTAACTCATTTAGTGTTCAAGCATGCACATTAAAGATTAGAAAATTGATGATCACTTCAAGGGAAGGTGACAGGAAATTACCTCATAAGATGATATTCTGAAATGTAGCTCTAGCAATTATCACTTGATGGAAACGCAGGAGCCCTGGAAGAGACCTGCCACGGAAGAGCAAAGCTTTGCGGACCAGGCACGAGGCTGAACACAGTATAACTCAATGGGGTTCACAGGAACAAGTTCCCTAAATGCCTATGCTGTGGTTTCCTCCACTGCAAAAAAGGAAAGCGTTCAGGATGCTGACCTGGTTGATCCTAGTTGACCCTTGTGATAACACTTTTGGGGGACTTACTAAACTCCAAATGGAATTGTTTATACCTTTTCTCATACAGCTTAAACAATTGCCAGTACAAATATTTCACCAGATGATACGGTCATTTAGAAAGGCTACTTCATTAATTTCACATTGTACCCCATTTTATTTAGTTGTGTATAAAGAATAATTGGCATTCATCATGGCGATCACTTTGTCCCCTCAGGGACTGACTCACTTTCTGTTCCTTTACCTCAACTGATGCAGGTGTGCCTGGAGCGTGTTTTGCACTTTTAAGTGCATGCAAAAGACACACTCACCAGGACTGGGCCCAGCATGACAGGCTTGTGCCTGAGAGTGCCTTAGAGAAACATAATCAAGGCAAGAAATGAAGCTGAAAACATTCTAGGTATGTAACAAATGGACCACAGTTGTTAGCATATAGACCAGCATGCCCCGCTAGGCCAGTGACAGCGAACCCCTCACAGCTTTCAATAATAACAAACAGTCTGCTTCAGCATATGTTCACCACCACTGCCTTAGGTGTTGGCCCTAACATTATTGTCTAGGTGCGGCTGGTATGGTACTAGTGGACCCTTGACTCACGAACTCAATTCATTCCTGAGGGCTGGTTGTAATTCAAGTAGTCAGTCAGTTGAAAGCTCTGGCCCCTCTACACAGCCTTCAAAGCCTCTCCCATACAGAGGCAGATCTCAGTGTCCTAGAGAGACATTGGCTCAGGATTTGTCAATTAACCCCATACAGGAAAGGATGCAGTAATGTTCTTTTCAGAGCTCTTTAATGGTTAAATCTGTATCTGAGACCATCTGGAAGCACAGACGGCTGGAATCAGGTCATAACTCCAGGGTCCACTGTGCCTCACTCTGCACTGCTTATGCTACCATCTAGTGTTGCCATAACTTGGGTTATTTTCTAAGATCCTGTGTAAACTGATGTGCTGGTTACATATTTGTTGTCTGCAACCTCCTGAATACACACTCCAACACAGACATGCACTGCGATGGCTGTTGCCCATGGAAGGCGGTTACTACCCGGTGTGTTACATGGCAAGTCCAAAGCAACCACTCGATGCCTGACATGCAGTAGGAGCTCAAGAGCTCTCTGGTGAACACATGAAGGGTATCCCTCTGGCTGAGTTTTCTTTTAGGAGAATAGCCAGTTGACCCTTTCAGTCACAGTATGAATACAGCCCAACCACTGTCGTTCACTGTATTTTCACAGACAGCAGACAAAGGGTAGAGAAGACTGATGCTCTGAAACTGCTGATTGAATTGGTTACAAATAATTCTTTTAAAGGGTATTGTGGGGTTACTGCCATGTTTTATGAAACACAGTTTTGTGAAAAACAAATTCTGCTGAGATTTGAGTTGATTTCAGGTTCTCTTTTCTTTTCTCAAATGCAGGAAAAAATGATACACAAAATGGGTCGAATAAGTTGATCCTGGAAACCTGGAAAAACAAGCCATCATGAAGGGCAGTCTGGCCAAAGTTTCTGACCCAGTAAATAACACTCCTAGAATTTTTTTTTAAGTACTGTATGTAAGGGCTGCAATCAACTGAATGTACAAGATTTAAAAGAATTCCACTGTAGCGTTACTTACACTGGTGAACAACCAGAAACAACCTAAATGTCCACCAACCTGGATTGATCACACAAGCTACTGCTCATAGCCATAGCATGGGAAAGCTCACAGCTACTGGTGTGTGGCTGGAGTGACATTGCAGGGTGTTTGCATTGAGGTTCACAAAAATAAGGTGATCAAATCCAATTTTTGATGCAAGCACATGGTGGGGGGACGGGGTGTGGTACTAGAAAAATAACACTTGAGAAGTATTTATGATAAGTGATACTTGATGGGAATATTCCTTCTTTTTTGTCTATTTCTAATTTATTTCTGTAATAGAGAAAAACAATTTTAAAGTACCTTTGTGCCGAGGAGATACATAGCACTGATGTTGATTCAGAGCAAAACATTACAGGATTTAGTTCATTAACAATTTCAATAACCAATATTGTCTATTGTTCTTAACATATACATGTATCCAAGGGAAGCTTAATCCAAGCAACTGAGAAAAAAACAAATTCTTAAAATCAAAATGCAAACACTTCAGTTGAAACCTTACAAAGCTAAGAGGATAGAAGTGATCAGTAAAATAAATTAAGACATTTAAGTGACTGGAAAAACACAGAAGCCAGTTAATATAACTAGGGCCATGTTTTTCTCATCTCAATTCCATCCATTAAGTGAAATGTACACCCACTATCTTCATCTATCCATCTTTTACTGTAAATTATACAGTCCTTACTGTCTTCATAACACGTCCCAGCTAGCCTAGCCCCTGCACTGGCCTAAGAAGCAACAATATGCTACGCCTGGGAGTTTGAGAATGTTTTCTTTCACTAGCACTGTGAAGGTCCAGACACCTTCTCAACTTGAATTCTCATTGCCTGGCTTAGAAAGAAGGAACAAACGAGACAGAGGGTTTTTCTAGCTAGGCTGAGAAACTACAGTTACCTCTCATAGAGAGCAAGGAGCGGGTGGTTCTGTTCAGGTCTTGCGTTTAGTTATCTCTGCCTCTTTACTGAGTCTCTGGGCCACTTGTGGACTAGGCAAGATGCAGTCTTCAGTCTTTGTTTCCTCTAGTAACTCTTACCTACACCAGTTCCTACTCTCTTTGCACCCTTCCTCAAAGCAATTACACCAAAGTAGTTATGGAATTAGAAAAATAAATTAAAATGTTATTTTCACAGTAAAATCTTAGTTCTTAGTGGTTAATAGAAACTACAAAGTTTGATGAACACTGTCACATGTTAAGATTTCAGCATTTCAAGGAAATGGGTTTAACTGAAGAAAAGCCAAAGTCTTTGACAACGTACTCTCAAAGCAGAAGAAGACATCTAGAACATAAAAGATTGGAAAAAAGCAGACTCCCCCCCAATTCAAACATCCAATCCAAAAATAGGCATCTGAGATGAATATGTACTTTTTAGATGAAGAACACAAATGGCAAATAAATACATGAAAAATGTTCAACATCACGTTGCTTGAAAGATGTAAATTGAAACAATGCTGAAATTCCATCTCACCCCAGAAAGGACGGCGATCATCAAAAAAATCAACCCGTAACAAATGCTGGAGCGGTTCTGGAGAAAAATGAACCCTTCTCTACTGTTGGTGAGAGTTTAGACTGGTGCAACCACTGTGGAAACCAGTATGAAGATTCCTTTAAAAACTAGGATTAGAGGTCCCATTTGACCAGGCTAATCCCCTGCTGGGTACCTTCCAAGAAGAACTGAGAATGACATACCTACACCCATGGTTATAGCAGCACAATCTGTAATAGATAAGTCTTGGAAAGAGCCCAAATGTCCATCAACTGAGGAATGGATAAAAACAGATGTGGGTTTTTTTATACAATGGAATACTACTCAGCCATAAAGAAAGATAAACTGGAGACTTTTATAGGTAAACAGATGCAACTAGAGACCATACGCATAAGTGAAATAAATCAGACCCATGTGTGTAAACATTGTATTGTCTCACTAGTGTGAAAAACTGAACAAGTAAATAAGATCTGAAAGGTACAATAAATACTGTGAATTGAGAAAAAAACTGTTCAAAAGAAAAAACAAATTGTGATGGGGGAAAATAGGAAGAAAAGGAAAAAGAAAAACAATATATGTATACACAAGATAGTTAAGATATTATATAGCTAGTTTCTTAGTTCATTGAAAAGAAAATTTTGTGCTAATAATGTTTGGACAAGATATCATGCCTGTATCTTATACTCTGAATAACTACTACAAAGACAACAACATGCAAGGTATCAACTATCGTAACTGTCCCACTAACCTGTTTTGAAACTCAGTTTCACTGTCTTTTTTCTCTTTAAAAAAAAAGTTTGAAAGTTCTTGATACTTACCAATACCAGAAAGTTTCTGTATTGAAATGGAATTTTTTTTGTACCAGGAATTGAACTCGTGACCTCAGGCTTTGCCAGGCAATGAAACGGAATTTTTATAATGGTCAGTAGATATAGGTGAGAAGCAAACCATGAACCAATAGCCAACAAGACCTAGGAAGCCCTAGTACAAGCTCAGGGGCTGCAACATTTCTATAGCTTCAGAAACACTCAGGTTGGACTAGGGACAGAAAAACATTCTCTCCTTTTTGTTATGTGGATGACTCCTCTAGCACTAGCTTTTTGCAAGTCTCTGTGGGGAGGTAAGGCCTTTCTCCCATCCAGTCTACACCAGCTGTCTTTAATCAGGCGGCTGGCCACTTTGTGCAGTATCTCTATTCCGCTACCTTCCAGAGGAAGAGAAAAGGCAAATGCTTAGTAAAGTGAAAGTAGGTTTATTTCAAGTGGGGAAACATTTTCACAGCATGAAAGAAAACAATGAACGATGTAAGCTGCAACAAAAGTAAACCTTTCCATCACAGTCAATTAGAGTTCAGAATCTAAGTTCTTCCTGGCTGCAAACACCAGAGATACCTACAGAATATCTTCACCCCATGCCCTGAACCAAAGCTAAACCTCCAGCCATCCCTGAAGGACACACTGAAGGACACTGGTCCTTCCTAAGGAGGATGAGCTATGACAGCTGACGTAAGACGCATAGCTGGCATTCTCATCCCTCTACCCGCTCACCCCAACACCATCTTAATTTCTGTCAGCATCCCCCGAGCTTAAGTATTGCCTTATCTTGGAGAAGGACTAATGCCCAGAGGGCACTATGGGTCAGAAATTAGCAAGCATTAGTAGTGAGCAGGGTTCAGGAAGGGAGACTTTTGAGGAGAAAGTACTGTTCTGTTGTTTGGGACTTGGTATCACAGTTTAGTCCGGAAAGAAATGATGACTATGAAGATTCCTCAAAACAAAAAGCTAGGAGCATTCACTGCCTTGTAACACTGACTACAGTTTACGCTCTATCTTTGGTTCTGTTTTACTTAAGGACAAAAGCCTAGTTTATCTCTGCTCTCTGTGCTGTTCAGAGAAGAATAATCACGGCAGCTGCTTCCAGGAAGGCAGAAAGTTTTTTTAAATGAAAGTCAATAAATCCTTCTGTTGAGATTTATTACATTTGAGTCACTCCTCTGGAGGATTTGCACTCTAATACCATACCAAAGCATAGTATGTTCAGGAGGAGCAGTAAGTGTTTTACAATTAGGGCATTTGTTCACAAAATAATACACTATGTTCCCTAGTGAAAGACAAAAACATTATCAAAACCCCAAGTTTTAACTGGCCGTGTTTTTGCCCATTAGTTAGTTACACTGCTAGGAGGAAAGACCCCCCCACACACACACACAGTGGCTCTCACTTGAGCCTGCATCAGAACCACCTGAAGGGCTTGTTAACTACTGTGCACCACTCACATTTTCATTCAGTAGGACTGGCACAGACCTCAAAATCTGCAATTCTAACTGTCCCCAAGTCATGCTGCCAATGCTATGCTGGGACCACTACTTTAATACACTTTTGAGAACCGTGGCTTTAATGAAATTTTAAAACACAAGGTTCATCTAACTTCAAGTGATCCTGGGGAGAAACACCCTGTAGGACAACAAAAAAGGTGAGCATAAAATACAACCCCAAGAACAAACTAGAATTCTTAGAAGAGCCTTGGTGAGAAACACAGGTCCAGCCAGCAAATTTTGATGAATACCGTCTTTCTACTTATCAGGGTGAAGGAAAAGTAAGTAAGTGAATTAACCAAAACCCACCAGGCCTTCCCTGTGCAGCACAACTCTCGCGAGAAGTGTATTTTGGTAACTGATTTGAGAAAGGGAAAGAAAGCACAAATAATAAAAATTCAACTTTTAAACTCTTCCAGTAGCTACATAATTCTACATTTATAGCCACAAAGACTACCCTTTACCTTGATAATTTAAAAAATACCACTCTCTAAGTCCAAAAGGGACTCAGTAGGGATAGACAAGAAAAGCTAAATTCCAAATTCATTAACATCACTTATGAGTTTGGACAGCTTATACTTCCTGAGAACTTTTTTTTTTTAATGAAAAGTGAAAGAACTAGGAAGAGAGAGAAAAAGAAAAAGACAAATACATACAAATGGTATTATCACATTCAATATGTCTTTGAAGAAAGTATAAGCAAATTCAATAGATGCTGGCGTTAAAAGAACTTAAAAATATTGTCCCTTATGTTTAAACTTTTAATACAATTTAATGACCTATTAAAATGCTCTAAAATATTGTCCCAAGCATTTAAAAATAAAGGCAGTGACATTTTTTAATTTGTAAATTTAAATAAATTTGGAGAAACCTATCAGAAAATATTTTTCATTTTTTTAATTTTAAAGAGAATAAAAACTAAAAAAGAACATTAAAAATGATACAGAAATTCAAAACAAGATGACAAGAAATCAACAATGCTTGTTATATTGGATATTGTTATCTTTGAAGTAGTTGTTCAGATTACCAGATATAGGTATGCAAAATTGATCAAAAGAAATCACCAACAGAGTAAAAGGAAAACCTAAGAATTGGGAAAAAAATTTAGCCAACTGTCCCTCAGACAAAGGACTCATAATTAGAACATATAAAGAATTTTTTAAAAACTCAGACCCCCAAAATTCAAAGACTCAATCCAAACATGGGCATCTGAAATGAAAACACACTTCTCAGACAAAGAAATACAAATGCCAAATACATATATGAAAAAATGTTCAATATCATTTGTCATTGAAGAAATGCAAATTAAAACAATACTGAAGAGTTTATCTCACCCTAGAAAGAATGGCTATCATCAAGAAATCAACCAATAACAGATACTGGAGGGGTTATATAGAAAAAGGAACTCTTCTCCACAGTTGGTGGGAATGTAGACTGGTACAGCCACTGTGGAAATCAGTGTGCAGAGTCCTCAAACACCAAGGATTAGAGGTCCAATTTGACCTAGTTTTCCCCTTCGGGGTACGTCTTTAGAAGAACTGAAAACATCATACCACATCGATACATGTGCACCCATGTTGCAGTGCATTTTGTCATGGCTAAATCTTAGAAACAACCCA
The DNA here is from genome assembly GCA_004027595.1 of Dinomys branickii. Lineage (NCBI taxonomy): Eukaryota > Metazoa > Chordata > Mammalia > Rodentia > Dinomyidae > Dinomys > Dinomys branickii. The sequence goes on along the minus strand of PVLD010000460.1, from coordinate 90,147 downwards.
AATGACCATCAGCTGAGGAATGGAGAAAAAAGATGTGGTATTTTTGTACAATAGGGTATTACTCAGCTATAAAGAAAGAGAAACTCAAGTAGGTGAATGGATGCAACTAGAGACCATACTCATAAGCCAAATATGAGACCCACATGTGTAAACATCATATTGTCTCCCTAATGTAAGAAATTGAAACAGTAAATAAAATCCAAATGGTACAATAGATATTGTAAAATGGAAAGAAAGTGCTCAAAAGGAAAGAATAGCTGGGATGAAGGAAAGGAGAAAAGAAAAATGCAATGGAATACACACACACACACACACACACACACACACACACACACATACACACACACACAATAGCTAAGATAATTGTACTACTAATTTCTATTGATTTACTGAAAGAAAATATTTCTATACAACTTTATTAAGTTGAATTTTTCAATGGTGACTATGCTCTTCAGAAAAAAAAAAAGCAAAAGTATCTTACTGGTTAATCTCTATCTAACATGCTGAGTGTTTCCCTCAGAAAAAAACACCATTATTAATTGCTGTGGCTCACGGGAATGCCTCCACATGCTATTGGAATAAGCTTTGAATTATTTTTAAGGATGGAATCCGTTGGCTTCCAACAATGGGATCTCATTAACAGGATTTTAGGTTGGTGGGACACTCAAATTTCAATTATCTGGTAACAATGTGTTTACAAGACAAATGCAAGAGAAGATGATATAAAAGAAACATTACTGTGAAATGAACTGGTCTTCTGGCTGAACAAAATGCTGTAAAGAACCTACTAACCTGAGAGGCTTTTGTCTGCCTGGCTCAGGACAGGGATAAACCTTTGTATATCACCTATCCAAAAAAAGTCATAATAAAAATAAATAAATAAACTAGAGAGGAAGGTGCTTAGCAAAGCCATGTTTGGGAAAGAGTTTTGCGCCTGCCTTGAATGGTGATATAACAAATAAATTATGATTCCTGAATACTGGTAGATATGCTCAAAGTTACTAAAAACAACACATATCCCCTATATTTCAGGGGAAAGATGTCAAAACATACTTACCTACATTCCATCCATAATTTTAAAAAGAAACAGTTTTTAGGGCTCAGCCTTAGACCATCAGACATGAAATAAACCTTCAGACTGTTCACTTTCTTGCCTCACTCCCTAAATTTCTATCTGTCCCAAAGTTAACAAAAAAACTCTGTAGCTCTATGTGTAGTTTTTACCCCATGGACATTTATAAGAAACACCAACTAAATTAGGGGCATCTTACTGGACTTCACTTGTTCATCTGCCTGCAGCTGTCACAGCCAGAAATTCAAACAATATTAATTCTATAATCCTCATAGCGGAAGCAGAATATTTATAGTTATTCTTTATATTATACATCCTTAATAATATCATGAGATATAAACAATGCAATAATGGAACTATTAATAAAAATATATAGCATTATACATATGTATTATTTATTTTAAAAGCATAATATATAAATATATTTGTATATCTATATATTTATTCATGCATACCATTCATAACATAAATATACAACATAAACATAAAGAAGTCATATAATGTATTTATGTAATAATAAATACCATTTAATGTACTTATATACTGCACATGAACATATATATACAAACTCTATGTATACTTAGTATTATTCTCCAGGACTTCTATTGTACTTCAATTGAATTTTATTATTTCATCCACACCCTTTCAATGAGAATTTACTGAAGACTCATTATGAGCAAATATTGGCTCGTGTAATAATTCTACTTCTGAGCAATTATACTTGGTCACTTCTGAGTGACTGGGTATTGCTGGGGGCTGTTACACCCTTAGAGGGCTCAGTACCCCCATTACTTTCACATTAACACAGACAAGCAGCACCTTTCCTGCTCACATTGTCTGATGACTTTGCAGGGGCAGGTGTGTGGGGGGGTGGTTGCAGAGGTGCATGATGCACAGTAATGCTATGGTCCTGATGGCTCATGGATATGTGCTTGCATATGTATGTTTTAATGAAGTCTGGGGACTGAATCACATATACTAAGCAAGTTCTCTACCACTGAGCTACATCCCCAGTCCTTGGAGTCTCAATTTTAATTTCAAATAAGGTGAAATATCAGTAGACATAGCCCATAGGAACATGGGGTCGCATTAATTTTTAAGAGTATGAAACTGGGAGCAGTGACGCACATCTGTAATCCCAGCACTCTGGGAAGCTAAGGAAGGACTGCAATTTCTAGCCAAGCCTGGACAGTTTAGGGAATTACTGAACCCCTATCTCAAAAAAAAAAAAAAAAAGGTTGGTGGTGTAGCTTATTGTGAAGGCCTGAGTTCAATTCCCAGCACCAGAAACCAAACCAAGAGTAAAGAGGTGCTCAGAGTAAAATGATTTGAGAACTAGATATGGTGGCACACTTCTGCAATTCCAGCACTCAGGAGGTCAAGGCAGGAGAACAAAAAGTTTCAGGCCAGTCTGTGCTACCTAATGAATAGTGAGACTGTGTCTCAAACAAGTATACAGATAAATACAATAAATTTGATGATCTCTATTTCTGCAAAGAATTCCTCCCACACATATAGATTATAGAACACTAATTCTTGGGTAACTTCTGAAACTCTTGGCCTTCAAATAAGTATTCCCAGAAAAAACATCTAATTAAGAAAGTATAGCAAGAACTTCACTGGCTGGGTCAAAAGATGGCAAAGACAACATGAGCACAGTGGCTATGTACAAGTGAAAACATTTTCAATGACAATTCCGTACCACAAACTCTAATGCTTCAGTTCAAGATGAATCTCCATCATCTGAACCTGAAAAATACATATTTGAGCTTGTCCTATGGTTGGAGCTCTGCTTTCCTTACAGGGTGGGGAAACTAAGGCTGCTGATTCTATGCATGGGACAGTGTTTGAGAAGAATGTGAGTTTTTGGAAAGAAGTGTTTGGCTGGGCTTACGAGAAAGATAAGGAAAACAATTATTCCTGTAAATCAGAGAAGCCATGTGGGAGTGTCTAGATTATTTGCCAACAATTAGCCTAGTGCAGTCCCCAGGGTGCCTAATGTATCTAAACTAAAGTCAAGTCACCCTCAGTGTGCAAAATAGGGAGTACTCAGAAGAGATTTCATTTTCAGCATTAAATATAGAATCAAGTTAGAAAGACAGAAAAAATTTTAGTCTTCCTATAAGCCTAGACTCCCTTTGTCATTCTACACTCTTTATTCAGTTTCCTTTGAAGTATATGTCATCTTTTAAAATGCACCTCAGTTTTTTATTTTTCTGCATCTTTTAAGACATACCTATTGAGTTAAATATTTCAAAAGATTCCTTAATCTTGTCTAATTTTTAATAAGGATTTTTTTTGTGTTGCTAGCATCATGCCTTTGTCTACAAACATGATTTTCCAGGTGTTTTCAGACATCCTTAAAGAGGGATAATTATCTCAGTTCTTAATGATACAGACCTTTCTAGATCCCCTGACAATGCAAACCTATTTCAAATTTGCTGTCCGTGTTAGGTCTATAAATGTGAACAGAAAAATTTGCTTTCTTTTTCTCTCTTCACCCTGTTGTCATTGTCTCTAATGAGTCCATAATAAATGAATTCGCTTCTCTGTCATAATTGCTTTCCCTCTAACCCCATAAATTACCATCTCTTTATCTGCTTTTATTATTTTTATTATTAAAATCTTAAATTGCCATAGCCTAGAAATTTTAATGAATTATCATTTCACCCCATTTAAAGTTTTTGCCTTGATCACTCAAATAATTTTCCAGTTATGTAATGTTTCTGTCAATTTGTATTAATTTTCCACACAGAAATTCTAAAACACACCAAATCATATCCATTGATCTAAAACAAACAAAACTACTATCTATTTGTTTTCAACAAAGAAACTAATCTTCTAAGCTAGCACAGTGGTGCACACCTGTTATCCCAGCACTGTGGGAGGCTGAGGCAGGACGATTATTATGTTCAAGCCCAGTCTGGGCAACTTAGTGAGACCTGTCTCAAAAAAAGTGGTTGGGGGGGGACCCTGGAGATAGTTCACTGGGAAGAACCTAGATTCAATTTCCAGCACCAAAAACCAAAACAAAACAAAAAAATCCTCCAAATAGACATAGGTTGGTTTCTGTGCAGATTTTTTTTATTCTCACTTTAAAATAAAATTTACATTTAAAATGTTTTACTTTAAAAGCATTTATCTTAGTAATAATGTATCTAACTTCTGCAATAATAATATACCTTCTGCTCCCAAAGTAAGTGCCTATTTGCACATACCATGCACTGGTTATTTGGCTTGGAAGAATACTGTAACCTACCCACAGTCCCCCAAAGTCCCTCAGTGCGATCCCTAAAAAACAAGAGACTGATGGGAAGAGACTTCATCAATTTACCCATGCCACCTAGTATTTCCTAAGTTGTGCCTAGGAAAACTTTTGTAGCAATCATTTCCTAAATGACTTCATTTTACCCTAAAAACTGAGGGAAGCAAAGAAATACAAGAATTAGAAACACACCATACAAAAGTATTGTTCTAGCAATAATAATTTTTATAAAAAATGTACAGAGAAGAGATGATCAGGATACACATACCGTTTTCAAAACACTTTCATGTTAGAATATTTTGCCCAGAGACTGAATACATGGAAATATCTTTGTTCAAAACTCATGATATACAAAAAAATTCTTTTAATTTCCATAACCTAATTCTACTTTATCTGTCCTTGCTTCAGAACTTCTTTAACTTTCTAGTTCATTAACATGAAGGTCAGAGGTAATCAGTCAGCATTTCAGCAAAACTAAGTAGCATTCATTTCCTTATTTTGATTTCTTTACCACAATCATCTTACCATTAATTTATCTTCAAATATATTCAATTAAAGCATTCTTATATTACCTAGTCTCATCGGCCAACTTCATCATAGGTTCTCTAACTCTATTCCTTGCTACCTATTATAGCAGCAGTTCTCATCTTTGTAAGTTTAAATAGTTTCCATATGTATTTGTTGACTTATGTTGCTGTGGATAGGGGTTGAAGATAGGAAAATGGTTACTTAGGTATAAAAATACTCAGGTCTTAGTTACTTTCTCATTGCTTGAACAAAATACCTGAAATCCACAAGTTAAAGGAGGAAAGGTTTACTTTTAACTCACAGTTTCCAAGGCAGGGTGGCGTGGCACAGAACATGACAGAAGAGGAACAGTCCGTGGCAAGGCAGGGAAGAGGGATCCAGCCTGCCTTCCATCCTTCCCTTTACATTCCATCCAGGCTATGCAGCTATTCCTTGCTTGCCATTCACACTTAGAGTGGGCCTTCCCATTATCCCCACTCAGAACAACACTAAATCAATCAACAAACTAATGCAATTATCATACACCCATGATCCAGTATCACATACCCTTAACCCAGTATTACACACATATGATCCAGTCACTCCTAAAAGCCCCATCTATGAGGGCATGAGACTTTAGAGCTTATCTAGACATAAACCATGTTAACTCACTTTGCCACAACACACACATTTGGAAGGAAACTCAGCGTATAAGTTCACTTTGTAATTCTTAGCACTTATCACTATTGCTCTATCATTACATAAATACATTTTAGGAATGCCACTTGGGTGCCTTTGTCTGTACTCCAGCCACAAGATCCTGACAGGAGGCCCACTCTCCAACCACAAGGATAGGAAGAAAGGGGTACTGTACTTTACTTGCATTTGTCTTACTGGGTATGTGAGGTCAAAGACGGGGAAAGCACACCAGTCCCTATAACCAAAAATATAGAACACTCTCACACATAGAGGCCTATTCACTCTTCCAGGGCAATTTTGTTAAAGCATATTCCAAAACAAACTCCTTTCCTCTTGTTTTTCTTTTTTCCCTCTGTGGTGGATTAACTAATAGTCAACTTGTAACACAGCTGAACTGAATCAGTGTGGTTCCAGGGTGGAAGACCCACCTGAGGATTGCTGCCAGCAGCACAAAAAGAGAACTAGAAGGGAACATGGTGCACTGTTGATTCTCCTGGAGAAGCTTGTTGCTCTGATTTTCCTGATATGGACTCAGCTGTTCTTACCGTAGGAGGACCTCTGGTCCTCGCTCTTGCTGAGGATGGCTGTGGTTCTTTCGCGGAGCCCTGGTCCTTACCTTGAGCACTGCTTCCTAGATCCAGGGCAGATCCTTCATCTCACAGGTGCAGACCTTCTAGCTTCCACCACTGACCTGTGGGTCTTCCCAGTGCAGATCCTTGATACAGACTTGCGTGAGATGTTGTTGTGAACTCCAGGCCTCCAGGGGAACATTAAAGGACATTACCCTGGACTCTAGGTCTTCAGCTGTACTCGTGTGGGGCACTGTCTAGGACCCAGACCCTCAGATGGATTCTTTAGGTGTCTAGTGTGTGCACAGATCTCTTCTACTCTTTTGCATTTGACTCTTTGGGTCGATATTATATAAAATAATCCTATAAATTATGTGTCCTGTATTAAATATATTCCACTGGAAACCCTGACTACAACACCCTCCCCTCAAGCACATTTTAGACTTTGGACAACTGATCACTGTGGACAAACAGGAAAGCTTTGAAGTCACCATCGCCCAAGCATGAAACAAGATGAAAAACTGGCCTTTAATTACAAATTTCACCAAATGATTTTTTTAGAAGCCAAGATTCTGCACCCAAAAAGATCCCTTTTCTGCAAACAGGTCTTGAGCACCAAACTGTATTATTTCTTAAAGATGTACAACATACTAATTTCACTTCTCCTTCTTCAGCATCTGATAATTCTTAAATCCAACCCTGCAAGCAGATTTAGGTCAGTGAACTCTCTAGAGTGTTATCTGTCACATTCAAGGCATCTACCCATACTGCCATTTACATCAGGCCTTCTAGCCTATGGTCAGTACCCACCCATACTGCCCTGTTTGCACTTCATCCACCACCCATATACCACAGAAATACTGTGTGTGTATCACATAGGCATACCACAGAAATACATTATAGTACCCTCATGGATGTTCTGATCAATACAAAATAAAGAGGGAGAAAATCTCAGTCTTAGCCTTTTCTCAACTTCAACTCTGATTTACATCATGTCCACACTGGTTCTTCTGGGTAAATACACAGAGTCAGACTGATGTTATACTCTGTTAGGGTTGATATATTGTGTCAACTTGGGGAATCTAGAGGTTTGGTTGAGTGATTCAGCATCCTGAGCCTGTGGAAGAGGAGGGCATGGATATTGTGTGAAGCTACATGCCCCCTGGGTGGGGGTAGCCTGTTTACAAATGTAAGGGAAGGAGAGAGGCTGCTTGCTGCCATTCTTCCCTTTTGCTCTTGTGGTTTTTTGCTCTGCTCTGCTGCCCTGAACAGTTTGCCCTCTGCCTTGTGCCACTCTGCCTCTGAACCAGCCATGTATGGACTGAAACCTCCACAAACTGTAAGCTAAATAAACCTTTCCTTCCTTCATTTAGGGTGTTGGGTATTTTGTCTCAGCAATGAGGAAAAAGTAACCAAGACATACTCTATCTCACAAGAGTGAATTTCAGAGAGGTGATGGACCTCAACAAAACAGAACTGTTTTTACCAATCACTAGTAATGCCCCATGGACCAGATACACGGCAGGTACAGTGTGTTTATCAGCTTTCCTGACCTCACAGCAGCCCTTCAGAGGAGGCATTACTTCTCCCATTACCAAGTTAGGAAATACGTGGTCTAGTGCAATGATCAGACAAATAAGTAACAAATTCCAACCCAGGTCTATCTAGTTTCCATACTCTTCTTCCCAGAAAGTGATGCCATTCCTGGTATACGCTAACTGCACATGAAGAAATGGATGCAACTATACCTATAAAATGTAGTTAAATTTTAAAACATTTCATTTAAAAATGTAAAGGAAGAAGCAGTACTGCTGCTTAAGTCACAAGGACTTAATAGGATAATTTTGAATTAATCTGGTAATTTGTGTTAAGATGGGAGAGTAAATAATGATTATTGTTTTCATTAATCATACAAACATTACTTTCCGGAAATGTTTATTTATATCATGAACTTAAGAATTATCAATTATACAGCAGTAAAGTGGGAAGTTCTTGGTTTTGTTTTTGGGGACTGAACCAGGGGCATCACATATACAAAGCCTGCACCCTACCACTGAGCTATACTCTGGGCACTTACATAGAAGCTTTAAAAAAAGTAACACACAATTCATAAAGAAAGAGATGGAAGAGGAACAGGAGGAAGAGTATGAGAGGGGGAAGAGGGAGAGTTAGAAGAGAAAAATAGAAGCAAACATTTGAGTATGCAAAGCACACTGATGATTTTCATGTGTACTGTATCACTGAGTGTCTTGGTTCCTTTTCTCTCGTTGCTGCGACAAAATACCCGACGCCCAAAATGAAGGAAGGAAGGGTTTATTTAGCTTACAGTTTGTGGAGGTTTCAACTCATACTTGGCTGGTTCTGAGGCAGAGTGGCACATGCAGAGGGCAACAGTTCATGGTGGCAGCACACAGCAAAAGCAACAAGTGCAAGAAGGGAGGAATGGCGGGAGGAATGGCGGGAGGAACGGCAGCCAGCAGCCTCTTTCTCTCCTTTACATATACGAACCATCCGCCCTAGGGCACACATAGCTCTCACACCCATAATCCCAGCATTGGATCGTGGATCAGTCGTAAACTCTAAAAGCCACCCATAACTGCATGAGGATTTGGGGGGACATGCGGAAACAAGCTGTAACACTGAGCCCTCACTCTGTGAGTCAGCTATTTACTACATCACTCCCCTGTAACAGAGGAAGAAAGCGAGCCAGAGACAGTGATGTGCCCAAAACTGTACCCAGCAAGCTGCGACAATGACTTTCAAAGCCTGGTGTTGCCTACATTCACCACCGCATTACCCCGCCACTCCCTGACACCCAGGGACCCAACTATAACAATGATGGTTAGAGGAGGCCTCGGAGCTGAGCAAGGGTGCGGGCGCTCACCTGAGGTCTGCAGGGCCTGAGGTCCTTGGGGGCAGAGGCGGGAGGCGCCGCAGAGGGGCCTGCTGGTGAAGGGAAGCTCTTAGCGCCCACTTCTCCTTCCTCTCCAGGACAGAGGACCGAAGACAAAGAGGACTGGGCAAGTAGCCTCAATCAGAAAATACCTAAGTCTGTGCATTTAATTACAGAGAGGAAGGAGACATGCTGGATAAAAACCTGCCCAGAATTACATACCAAGCTTTTCTGTCTTTTTATTTTTGGAGGGGGGATGCTACGGTTTGTGTCTGGATGTCCCCCAAAAGCCTCACGCTGTTATGGGGTGGCTTCTAGAGTTTATGATTGATTCATGGTTCAGTGCTGGGATTATGGGTGTGAGTGTTACATCCACCCTGGGACGGGTAGTTGCATACAGCGTGAGGGAGGGAAAAGGCCGCTTGCTGCTGCTCCTCCCTTTTTGCTCTCGTTGCTTTTGCTGTCTTCCACTGCCGTGAACTGCTGCCCGCTGCTATGGTCCACTTGCTTTGCAGCCAGCTAAGCATGGACTGAAACCTCCACAAACTGTGAGTTAAATAAACTTTTCCTTCCTTATTTCTGGGTGTCAGGTATTTTGTCTCAGCAGTGACAGAACAGTAACTAAGACAGTGGGAGTTACAGTTTATCTAATCCATTATCCACATACAGAAAGCAGAAATTTATAATCAAATGAGCTGATCTGTAACATCTATAAATTACTTAACAAATTAAGTTTAAAACTATTTCTTTCTGGAGAATTCAGTCACTTTTAAAAAAATCACTATGAGAAATTTCAAAGATACATAAAACTTTGAAGGATGATAAAGTGAGCCCCCAATAAACACAATCATTTTACCATGCTGTGCTATTTGCTTGCCTCCATTTACTCTTTAAATTTTTTTTTCTCAAGTTCCCTTTGTCCCATCTTTTTCCATTACCTCTTTAATATGCAACTCCAGAAATTATGGACATTTTCTTATATTGCCATAAAATTACTGTTGTTCCTAACAAAACTGAGAATGAATTCTTGGTAACATGAATGTGTCTATATCCAAATTTCACGGATTAAAAGTTATCCACTTCTTTTACTTTTTTAAGAAGTTAGGACCAAATAAGAAATTGCATTTTGTCTCCTTTAATGTTTAAAATAGTCACTCTAACTCCCTCTTTTTACCATGCTATCAATTTAATGAAGAAACTAGTTCAGTTCCACAAAGCATGTTTATCCACTTTACCACCAAATTATTTACGCTGCTCATCATCAGATGCAGTGTATCTGAGTGATACCTTCCAGCCTCAGAATACAGTTCTCAGTTCCCTTACTTTTTTGTCTTCAAAGAGGAAAACAACATAGCACACATCGTAAGGGCAGCTGTGTTTTGTCTTCCAGAAGTTATCTACATTACCAAGAACTAAACATGTCTGTTATTACAATGATACTTAATTACAATGGGAAGCACACTGAAGTGCTATTTGAGACGAGTAGGAACCCAGCCAATCCCCCTGTGCCCCATTACAAACAAAGGAGGCACCCGAGCCAAACCCGGGTTATTCTCTCCAGAACAGAGCTCCCTGTTGTTAATTATGGAGTTAGGAGGCTAACAGACGACTGTTATGCAGAGGAAATCAGTTCCTGGATCACAGAATGTGCTCAGTTCATTTTCCTTGTTAGGAGTTTTTCATTACGTATTTATGATGAAGCTCCACTGCATGTTTTGTGATAAGAATGAGGTCTGGGTAACATGAGACCTCACTGCAGCAGGGCATAGCTATTAAATCTTTGCCAAGAGCAGGGAGAAGGCCAGGGCTTTCTACCACCAGCGAGGGCTGTCAGGTCTGTAGACAAGGAAGCTAAGAGCTAGTCAACTTTGAATGGCAAATTCAGTTTTTGTCAGTGAAGCCTGCAGCAGCCACAGGACTCCAGGATGGCGGCTTGGTCTCATGGCTTGTAACTCTGGGTGTGCCCTCAGTCAGCTAGCTCTTTAGTGGCACTGGGCTTTGCGCCAAGGGCTGGTAAGGCTGGAGAACAATCCTGGATGCAGCGTTCGGAGCTATGTCCCTGAGATTCCCAGTAAGACCACTGGCTTCTTACATTTCTGATTTGATTATGTTAACTGAAACTCCAAGAAAGGTGCCTGTGAGGTGAGGCCACGTGAAACAGCAACAGCTGCTGCAAGTGTGGTTCTGGGGCCTCCTCTGCCCTACTTGCTGCGAACCCAGCTCCTCATTGAAATGCGTTACAGTATTTCAGAAATCAGTATCACTTAAAAACTAATAATAATGAACAATTTACATTTTCCCAGGGGAAAAAAAAGCAATACAAAATAATCCTCATTTAAAATAAATGAAGCAAATGGTCAAAAAAGGCCAAGAAGGCAGAATGAGAGAACTAGATCCAAATTAATCATGTATCTTTGCATAGGTGAGAGTAACATCCTTAAGAGGAAATAAACATAGCCACTGTTAAAGTACTTAGAGGCAACTGTTCCATCATTATAATCAAAGACACTCTTCTTTCTCCTGCTCTCCGATTTGAAGTCACTTTCTCATAAGCTATGCACTGCAGCTACTGACTGCTAATAATAAAAGACATAACATACCACATACTTGTCGCTCACTCACTCACTCCTCTCCCCGCAGCTTGGGGGCCCTAGTCAGATAGTGGATATGCGTCAATCAGCTGTGAGCTTTACATGCAGTAGGCTTTGCATTCAGTTTACTGAATAAATGACATCTCTGGCAAAGATAAAAGTCCTGATGAGCTTTCTTATCCATGTCTCACTCAGGTTGTTGCCTCTCCAGGGTATGCTGAGGTTTTTCCCCTGCTAACAATGGTAACAGTATAAACTGCTATTTCCTTAACTGTGTCCCCAACTAACAGTTAACCATTCCAGAATAACCGTATTAGTTATATGAGCTTAGCATGTAGGTGCTCACAAGACACCTTGAATGGGGATGAACAAGTGAGTGAAGAGGGCACAGAATAAAATTTGTAACACAGAAAGGCTACACTGAACAAGTGATGTAAAGAAAAGAAATAACCATTAGTTTCATGATTGAGACACACGCTAGTACTAAGAGTTTAGTGAATATCTACTATTTTATTCTGTTCACTTGTAATAGATACATTTTGGAGATTTTCTTTTTTAATCAAGACTACATTGCAACTGGCTTTTTCAAAACCAGTAAAAGGAGGGGTGGTGGAGTCACGCTGGGGAGCTTGGCAGCTTTCCTTCCTCCACTGCCTTGTAGCTCATAGCAGTTGAGGAGTGAGGCCAGAGTAGCAACAGCAAATGAACTCTGAAAATGAAGTGTCGGGAGCTCTCTACAGCAGCTGCACAGTACCAGGGGGTGTTGCTGGCAATTCCCTTGAGGTGTTACAATGATTCTAGATTGGACTCTTATTCTGAAAAGCTAAGGTGAAGGCTAACCCAGGAGAAACCAGAGCAATCAAGGTTCAGTTGAACAACCACCCTTCCCCCAGATACCTTCTGGGATCTACTCAAGCTTGAAGTAATTCCTCTCTTCCCTAGGTCATTTGTACTTCCATTTGAATTTTAAAATCAGCACATCAGTTCTATGAAAATAATCCAGCTGGGGATTTCAAAGGGGTTTTACTGAACCTATGAATCAGTTTGGAAAGAACTGTCACCTGAACAGTAGTGAGTCTTCTGACCCATGAGCAGCTCTCCTTGGCCAGGTTCTTCTACCATAGTGTCCTACCTTGGAGCTGGCTGACTATGGACCTGAAAACTCTTACAAACTGTTACACAAGACTGTGACTTCCCTCTGCTAATACTCTCATGTGCTTCCTCTGATGAAGCCTACTGCCATGTTGTGAGCAGCTCTTATGGGAAGGCCCCCAACCACCAGCTGCTGAGGAACTGAGGCATTAGTCCAGCACCCACAAAGACCTGAGTCCTGACAGCAACCATGTGCATGATCCTCCCTGACAGTCTTCAGATGAGAGGGTATCCCCAGCTAACAACCTGATTGTGGCCTCGTGAGAAACCCGGAAGCAGAAGACAGCTAAACCACGTCTGGATTCCTGAAAATATGTCTTAAGCTGCAGAGTTTGGAAGTGGGTAATTTTTTAATTGGTTATGTACCATGATAACTAATTCATCTTTCAAGACATAACTGTTGTCTTAAGTGTGTTATCCGTGTGTGTGTGTGTGTGTGTACACAGATGAGGGTAATTTGTCAATTTCTCATGCACCTTAATTCACCTTACCTAAGAGGTAACCAGTATCTTAAATGTTATAATTTTTATACATGTCTCTGTATAAAGACTATATATGCATACATACAATTATATGCATAATTCTCATGCATGTGTATATAAAAAAAAAAGAAGTTGTACTACTGACTTAGGTCACTTTATTGTAAGGAGTAGTTGATGATTAATTGTCTGATCAATTTTGCATGTCTATACCTATTTTCCTGAATATACAATTAGAAATTATCAATATGTAATACAACAACCATTGATGATTCCCTGTCACCCTATCTGTAACTCAGATTCGATTGTACTATTCTTATGCTACTTTGTGTATGTTTGTTAATATCTTTTTGGTTTTTGTTTTTTATTATACTTTTAAAATTAAAAAAAAAACCATATGGAATGTTTTTAAAATTCATATGGGTACTATGATAATATCTGTATCCTTCTGGAACTAGCTTTTCCCTTATTCATTTTTCCAGCACATCCACTCAGTCTTTGACCTTCTATCAAGAGGCCACTCTGTCTCAGACATGAGTTTAGTCTCCTCCTTACCTCAGCCCTTGGTGTTCTGTTCAGTTTACTGGCAAAAGTCCCAAAGCAGTGAATTAAGCCCAGTCCTATATTAGACCAAGGCTCGGCTTCTTCCTATTCTAAACAGAAATCTAGTGTAAGCTCTTCAATATCACATAGACTTCTACACATACCTGAGTCATCATTTTGGTTTCCTTCAATGGTAGTGCTTCTATATCAGTGTGTACCTTAAAGTTTAATGTGTATAATAATCACCTGCACACTTTGTTATAATGTGATTTTGATTCACTAGGTCCACAAAGGACCTGATATTCTACATTTCTACAACACTTTTAGGTACCACTGATGCTCAGATTCCATGGGCCACATGTTTAACAGTAAGCTTTCAAAGGCTAAAATCTATTTCCTTACAAAAAAAATGTTTTAATTTGACAATAGATACTGGAATACAAGAATTTAAACCTATCCAATGATGGAACATGACAGCTTTCTAAGAACATAAGGTAGGCCAACAAACAAAACCAAACACAAATAACGTAAGGAAATATTTTATTCAGAGATTTTTACCTAAAGCAAGCCAAAGGAAGAAACTAATAAATTGTGGAAATTAATGGAATAAACAGAAAAACAATAGAGGAAATAAGTGAAGCCAAAAGTTAGTTCTCTGAAAAGGTCCACAAAGGTCAACAGAATGGTCAAATCTTTTGCAAAGTAGAGTAAGAAAAAAAAGAAGACTCAAGTTATTAAAATGGGAAATGAAAGAGGCAACATTACCATTGACATTACAGAACTAAAATGTATTATAAAGAAATACAATGAATAATTGTATGTCAATGAGTAGACTGATGAAATGGACAAATTCCTAGAAAGATGCAAACTAGTGAAATGGATTCAAGAAGAAATGACAAATATTAGATTATACAGGCTGACTATCCCTAATCCAAACATCTAACCTCTGAATTCTCTAAAATCCCAAACATTTTCGGCACCAATGTGATACCACAAAGTAGAAAACTGCACACCATGAAATTATTATATATACAACATAATTTAAAAATACTATGTAAGATTCCCTTTAGGTTATGTGCATAAAATATATATACATATAAATGCATTCATGTTTAAACTTGGGTCACATCCCCAAGGCATCTCATTAAGTACATGCAGATATTACAATACTCAAAAAAATCTGAAATCAAAATTTAGGTAAGGGATAATGAACCTGTAAATAAAAATAATACACCTCCCACAAGCAAAATTCCAGACCCAGATTGTTTACTACTGAGTACTAGCAAACATTTAAGGAACTAACACTAATCCTTTACATACTTTCTCTAAAACAGAAAAGGATAGAACATATCCCAACTCATTCTAGGAGCTGAGGATTTCCTTGATACCCAAACCAAAGATACCAAAAACTATAGACTAACATACTTTATAAATACAGATGCAAATATCCAAAATAAAATAGTGAAAAACTGACTCCAACAACACAAAAAACAATCATGTACTATGAAAGTGGCATTTACCCTAGGAATATAGGTTAGTTTAACATCTGAAATTAATATAACCTATCGTTGCAGTAGAATAAAAACAAAATCACAGTGTCATCTCAACAGATGCAGAAGAAAAGCATCTACAAAATGCAACATCCCTTCACAATACAAACATGAAACAAAATAGGAATACAAGGGAACTTCCTGAGCTCATTAAAGGACAGCTATAAAAAATCCACATAGCACAGCTAATGGTACAAAAAGGCATGCTTTCCTATTAAGATTAGAAAGAAGACAAAGACGCCATCATCTCAACATTATACTAGACTTCTACTCCGGGCATTTAGGTAAGAAAAAGAAGTCATCTTGCTGGGCGTGGTGGCGCATGGGAGGCTGAGGCAGGAGGACTATTGCAAGTTCAAAACCAGCCTGGGCTACAAAGTGAGCTCAAGGCCAGCCTGAACTGCATAGGGAGACCTTGTCTCAAAAAGACAACAAAAAAAAGGAAAAAAAAAAAAAAAAGAAGTCATCTGGATTGGAAAGGAAAAGGTAAAACCATTTCAATTTGTACATGAGATGACCTTACATATAGAAAATCCTAAGGAAGCCACAACAAATTTATATCTAATAAATAAGTTGAACAAAGATGCAAGATCACTTTACAAAATCAATTGTATATTTATATGCTTGCAATGAACAATCCAAAGTGAGTTTTAAAGCAACAATTCAATTAACAGTAACACACTAATGCAACACATAGGGATAAATAAGAAAAGAAGTAAAATGTTATACTTTGAAAAGTGTAAGACACTGTTGAAAGAAATTTAAAAAGTCTAAATAAATGGAAAATGCCTCTATTCATGGGTCAGAAGATTTAATATTGTCAAGATGGTTAGTACCTTCTAAAGTGATCTATAAATTCAATGAAATGTCTATACGATATCAAGCTAAATTTTCTCTAAAAATTGACAAGCTGATTCTAAAATATGGAATTGCAAGTGACCCAGGATAGCTAAAACAATCTTGAGAAGAAAGAACAAAGCAGGACAATTCATATTTCCCAATTTCAAATTGTAACACAAAGCAAAGTGTGGTACTGGCATAAGGAGAGTCATACACATCAATGGACTAGAATTCAGAGTCCAGAAATAATACCATATGTCTATGGTAAACTGCTTCATTTTATTATAAGACAAAATCTTGCTAAGCTTCCTGGGCTGTCCTCAAACTTGTCATCCTCCTCTGTTAGCCTTCTGAGTAGCTCAGATTGCAAGCATGTACCACCATGCCCCAAATCAACTGATTTTTGACAAGAGTACAGAGACCATTCAGTGAGGGAAATACAGATAACGTCAAGACAGCTGTAGAGCCGCAAGTAAAAGGATTGGGTTGAGCCAGTCCCTATACTACGTATAAAGATTAATTCAAAAAGGGTCGTACACCTAAATATAAGAGCTACATAACATTCTTTTTTTTTTCTTTTTGTACAGGGAATCGAATCCAGGACCTTGCTCTTGCCAGGAAGGCGCCGTGCTGCTGAGCTATCTTCCTGGCCCAAGCTACATAAAATTCTTACAAGAAAGCACAGGGGCAAATGCTTATGACTTCAGATTCAGCAAAGAATTATTATTTTGACACTAAAAGAATGAGAAAAAAACAGATTTGACTCATCAAAATTAAAAATTTATCTTTCAAAGACCCAATCTGTTTTGGTCATTTTCCTGTTGCTGTGATATGATATCTGACACCTCCAATTTAAAGGAGAGGTTTAATTCACTGAGTTTCCTGTGGGTTCAGTACATGGCTCCAGAACAGAAAAAGAATTGTGGAGGGGCCTGGCAGAGGTCAGCTGCTTGCCCCATGGTGGCCAGGAGGCAGAGAAAAGAGAGCAGGGGAGCTGGGAATAGGGATGCACCCAAGTCCCACCACCAGTGACCCAGCCCCTCCAGCCAGGCCCCATTTCAGACACAGGACTTTGGGAGACATTCCAGAGCTAAGCCATAACGCTCTGATAGCTGGATGTGGTGCACCAAGTCTGCAATTCCAGCCTTCTGGGAGGTAAATTTACAGCAGCATTATTCGTAACGACCGAAACGTGGGAACAAACCAAATGTCCATGTGTAGGGAGTGACTAAGACTGGAAACTGGTCCTAAGACAAGACCAAAGTTCATGAAGCAGTCAAGCCACCTCAGTCCCAAGAAAGACATCCCGCCTGGACAATTTCAGTGATTGGTTACTAAGCAGTTTGTGTCTTGTGACACTGACTTTACGGAAGTGTAAGTACACGGCCCTACTACTGTTGCTCGGGTCTCCCCCCCCTCCCCTCAGTCTCGTCTCTTGTCTATGTCGCCGTCCCTGCTGCAATGTGCTATACTCATGCCATGGAGTATTACCTTTCCATAAAATGAATAACTTCCCGATGCATGCTAAAACATAGACAAATATTCTACTGACTGAAGCCAATTATAAAGATCAAATATTATATGATCGTATTTATTTGAAATTTTCAGAATAGGGCAATTTGGGTGGTTCCAAGCATCTACGGTCATACCACCCTGAACGCGCCTGATCTCACAATATGGAAATCGATAGAGACAGAAAGCAGACTAGAGAGATAGGAAAAGTACTAACACAGAATTCCAGAGGAAGCACTAGAGCTTCATAAATAAGCAGCATCCCCTGACTAGTTAGGACAAGAAAGGTAGGACCTGCCTCCGTGAGACACTGTTAAAATGCACCCAAGTCCTCAGAGGGTTCTTGACTGTAGGGGAAAAAAGGACAGTGTCCTGGCTGAGGCAGCCCTAGAGGATTTGATGAGATGTGGCTCTGAATGTGCTGTCAATAAGATGGTAACTGGTGGGGCAACTTTTTTGCCTTTTCCTCTTGCTGCTACTTTTATATTTCAGTGAATATCCCCTCTTACCATCCTTTCATCTTAGCAAGGTAACTATCTCAGGTTAAAACACATCCATGTATCTTGGTTAACAGTTTGAGTTTGATAACACCATACTCAGGAATTGTAGGGGAGGAGACACTCCATGATGAGCAAAACAGTGGGGTTTGCAGGCAATCCCTATCAGATATGAGGATACCGTAGGATCAGAAACCCACTTTACTGTTTAAACTAATTTGTGACCAAATTAGGACTTCAGCCCACTATTTATAAACTTCAGGCCCAATTTATTTGAACCTTACAGGTATGGAAGTATTTTCTTACAGGCTACTTATTAAACATTAAGTAGAGTGGAAGATAAAAGAAAGACTTGAAGCTGTAGGGTTTGAAGCCATAGCATACAGACGCCAATTAAAAACTCAGATAAAGTTATTCTAGAATGACTGCTGCATAACAGTAAATGGGGAAATGAGACGTTTTCCTCAAAGGGGACTTACATATAGAGATCTAAAAACTTCACAGCATTTTCTCAGGAAGTGAACAAGGGCTGTACAAGGCGGAAAGCCAGAAGTCTGGGTGGATAGTGAGACTTGCTATAAATCACTTAGCATTCCTCAGCCTCCATCACTCGCCTTGAATAAAACGACATTTGAGTTACTCCCGAAGATTGAACTGAGGCCATCAGAGCCACATTCAGAGCCACATCTCATCCATTTTATCCTAAATGTCTCTGGAATCCCACACATCTATCCTCATCATTTTTTCTTCATTGCACCCTCTTTATTACACTCTCCACATTGCAAGCGAAGAAATCTTTCTCAAAGGCAAATTCAGTCACATTCCCCTCTACTGCAAATCCTTCAGTAGCTCATTATTTTCAAGATAAAAATTTCAATTCCTTAACCCAGTCCACAGGCCTTGAAATTCATGATCTGACACTTGCTGGTCTCTCCAGCCTGGTTCACATCACCCTTCCCCATAAAATTGCAGTCTTTAGCCATAATAAATTAATAGATGTTTCTCAACAGACCAGCCTCTCTTGCTCCTTTGCACTAGCTTCTTGCTCTAACAAGAATGCTCAAGCCCTCTGAGCTCTCTTTTCCTGCCCCTAACTTGCATTTGCAGAATTCCATCATTACCCACCTGCTAGGTCCTCCTCCAGTCTCAACTGCTCTTCCTTCCCGTGCCCACCCTGGCCAGCTCACCGTGCCATCTTCTTAGGATTTATCACCCTGATTGAAACTGCCTTTTCCCGTATTGATTCCTCCCACTCAGTTCTGCAGGACTTTGTCTTACTCATCCTTACATCCTCAGCGGATCCTGTTGAATGAATGATGAATGCTGAAATGCTTTGTAAACTGCAACTTGCCATACAAGTGTTAAGTGTTATCTAATATTACTGTGTTCAGATTTGTTTCTTAGTATGGTTGGCCTACTCATGAATTTGATAATAAATAATATCAGATTTCAATTTTTAAAAACCATTAATAGGATTTTATGCCTGGCTTTCCAGATTAGTACTCACAGTTCTTTTTAAAATGGATTTGCTTGGTCCGCTTTTGATATACATAATGATCACATTCACCATAGGGAATCTGCACCTGTACATAATACATCTTTATTCTTTTTCCCATCCCCCCCTTCAGCCTCTTTCACTCTCCATTTACAAAAGCTTTCTTTCTGTTGTTTCCTTTTTACATTCTTTTTTCCCCTCTTCCTTCCTTCCCTTTCCCCTTTCCCCTCCCTCTACCCCTTCTTACTGGAACATTTGCTTCCTACTTCCCAATATCTATCATCCAGTTTGGTTCTTATTTATCTGTTCAGTTTCTCACACAAAAAGCCAATGTAACATTTAAACGTATGTGTGTGATTTATTTCACTTAAAATTATGTTCTCTAGGGGTGTCCATTTTGCGTCTTCATTGTTTATTTCACCCAGACAGAATTCCACAGTGGTTGTACCATAACTTACACAACAGGCTTAAACCCTGCACGGTTTCCCTCACATGAGAAGCCCTAAATATAAGTAAAGCGCAAAACAAAGGCAGATAAGAGGAAGCCGGAGACTCTTTTCCAATAGGATGGGAGCAAGCGATGAGGGGGACAAGGCAGGACAGGAAAAAGGATTTTAAAGAACAACTGAAGAAAAAATGAACATGGATCTTTTTCACATGGGAAGGGGATCAAGAATTGGCAAAAGAAAGAAGGGGTAGGAGAGGAAGGGGAGAGAAAGGAATGAAATGTGTCAAGTACATGCACAAACTCACAATGTGATCCTTCGGACTGGTAAAAATACATAATTAATAAAAAATAAAATAAATAAATTTAAACAAATAAATTTAAAATGATACCCTCAAAACAAAACCTTCAGCAATTCCCTTTCTCTTCCAACAGTTTCACAGGTATGGGTGTCCTGCTTCTTCTAAACTCTGCTTTATGTTTTCGCATGCTACGTATAGTTTCCTTCCTACAGGAAAATTTCTAATGACCTACAAAACACTTAAGTCTCTCTTTAAGTTAAAAACAAAATAAGCAAATAAAAATAAAATGACTTATCTCAGCCCTTCTCCTGATTTCCCCCCCAGCTGCCATCTCTCCCCCACTACCACCCTCTCCTTTCATCCCAGCTCCTGTGTCCTGGTCTGGATGCTCTGCTGTCTCCCTGGAGCACCTCCAGCACCCCCTGTCATGCTCATCATCTGATGTACTGTGCCAACAAAAACTCCCTTCACCTTCTCCTGCCCAAAGGTCCCAGTGGTCTCATGGCAAATAGAATCGACCTAAGAGTATAGAATCTGAGGCTTTTCATAGTTTCCCCCACACCAGTGGTGTGGAGCCTATGGCACACATGCCACAATGGTCTGTTTGTATCACTGAAAGCTCTAAAACAATTGCCATCACTGTGCCTGTACCTTTACAGCCTTACCTCCCAACACAAAACCTACTCCAGCTGTCAACTTTGGCCCCTTAAGTCACAGTGATGCCTGTGCTTTCTGCTTCTGCACCTCACCCACCTCCCAAACCATCCATTCACCTGTCCAGACCCTGCCTGCCCTCAGGACCAGGGGCAGACAGCACACAGTACCTGCAGAGCCTGCACAGCCGCCTCCTCCTCCTCCTTCTCAGGCAGAGCCGCTCTTCATTCCCTTGCTATGTGGGAAGTGTCTGTGTCCCTCCCTGACTGATGCACTTGCTGGAGGCAGAGAGTATACCGTACCTCTAGTCCTCTCAATGCAACCCTGAAGCCTCCTTTGAACCTATCTACTCTTTATTTTACAATTCCAGTCTAGTGACTTAGTCCACTCACATTGCTAGAGTAGAATACCTACCATAGCCTAGGTAGCTGACAAACAACAAATATTTATTTCTCACAGTTCTGGAGTCTGGGAAGTCCAAGATCAAGGCACCAGCCAGCAGTGAGGCCACAGAACAGTGCCTTTTCATTATGTCTTCACAAGGCTGAAGAGGTGAAAAAGCTCCCTGGTCTTTTTTTATTAGGGCACTAATGCCATACACAAAGGTACCACACTTATGACCTAAATCACTTCCCAAAGGCCCAGTCTCCTAAAACCAACACCTCAGTGCTTGACATTTCAGCACATATATTTTAGGAGACAATAAGTATTAAGGCTATAGCAAGTTACCTAACATTTCTGAAGTTTTATTTAGCAGTAAATGGAGTTAATAATATCTGCCGCTTAAGTGTTAAATTTATTGTAACTCATTGGACAAAGCAAAACTTTCAAGATCTTTTTATATCTAAACCAAACTCAAAATATATAAAAAATACATCTTTGAAGAGTGTTTCCTTTCTATTTCCTATCACTGTAATTAATTTCCAAAAATACCCAAACAAATGAACAGTATCATTTTCTCATTACTTGTACAAGTCTAAGTTTCAACAAGCATACTTTTTAGTACTGTTTCATTGTATCCTCAATTTATATCCCATCCATGTTGCTAATTTGCAATATAAAAACTGTGCCACACAGAGGTGAGAGAAGTCCTTAACAGGTTCTGGTTTTAAAAGATGAAACACTTGATCTGACATGCTAAAGTGTTTACTTTTAAATTGTAAAAAGAAAGAAGGAATAGAAGAAATAATAATGAGGATGGTCTTAATAAGCTCAATAATCCACAAAATGTTACTGATGATGGAACTTTGATATTGGATCTGAGAACAGGGCTTAAAAAACCTGAATTTGTGGTGCATACCTGTAATCCCAACCCTGCAGAGGCTGAGACAGGAGTATTACTGCAAATTCAAGGCCAGTCTGGGCTTGAATATAGTGAGTTTAAGGGCAGCCTTAACTACATACTGAGACCCTGTCTCAAAAATCCAAAAAACCTAAACTGGAGCCGAAACACAAATGAGTATCTCACTGTTTGTCTGGAGGGGAAAGGTGAGACAAACTTGAAAGGAGACTGCAAAATGTTATCCAGGCTTGTCTGTGAGGGCCCTAGAGAGAATCAAGTACTTCTCAGTCGGTGAGCTCACTCGCTCTCTCTGACTGTGCTAACTCAGCTAGCCTAATTCACAGCCTTCTTTCACTTCATTTACCACCTCAGTATGCAGCGCTGGAGTTTCTAGTTTCATAATCTGGCAACTTGACCCAGGCCTCAGTGTCACATATGTTCTATAGGAGGAAGTAAAATTTGCAGCTGTCATCAGTTTCCACGCAGACACTATGGTCTGCAAAGTGCAGAGATGAGCAAGGCCAGGAAGCAGTGGGCAGAAAGTCGGCTGATCAGGTCAGGGACTTGAAGGCACTGCAAACAATGCAGGCCAGCGGTCACATTATACAAGGCAACTCGGGGGGCAGGGTCAAAACTGCAGGGATGATGAGACCAGGAGCTAAAGCAACAAAGCACAAGAGCCTGAGCACACTAAGATGAGACAGGCCTCAGGGAAGTTTCAGAGTGCAGGAGACAAACTGTAAGAAGAAATTAAATTGTAAGAAGAAAAAACTACAATCTGCTGAGGACAGGAAGCCTGGCCAGCAGCGTGACCCTGCACTGCTGCACTCCTTCTGCCCTTCTGTTGCACATCTGCACACAAAAGCTGTACATGAGCTTCTAGATTCAGTCACTTCCTTGACAACCTTGCCCTCCTCGTCTGCTGAGGGCTTTTCTTTGTTCTTCCTAATAAGGGAACTGGTTACCAAAAGAGGGAGACTGGACACAAAAGATACAGTTGAGGAACCCTGGACTGCGGGCCCATGTAAGTAGGTTTAGTGTTTAGGTGGCGTGAGAGCCAGATAGCTAGTGATGATTCCAGGGTGCTGCACACCTGCCCTGCCCCAGAGTATTGTTTTATCTCACAAACCCTCAGTTTCCTTTTTATGGGAGGAAGAAAATAATAACAAGAGTAAGGAATAAAATAGGACGCTGTTACTTGTACCAACAAGCAGCCCAGTAAGAGGAAGGTTCTCAGTAAGTAGTAATCCCCTCCCTTTCCACAGGGGACTGAAGGTGATCTTCCACACAGGCTCTGCCCGGTTTACGGGTGAGCAAAGCCATACCTCTAATGAGAAGCTGGCAATGCCAAAGGTGGGGAGCAAAATGACTTCTGACACTGGCACATCATTCAAACCTAAGTGACAGACCTTCTATTACTAACTTTTAATGGAATAAAAACAACGCTTGAAAGTGAATCATCAGCTTTCTAACTGCAGCTCCATGGCTATGCGGCCTACGAGAGGTCACACTCAACAGTCAAGTTACACACACCACCCATGTCTTAGGGAAATACTACAACAAAGCAAACCAAAAAATCTTATAAACCATTTTAAGGGACACAAAATGAATATGCCCTTACCAGGACAGAAATGGAATTACTTTTATATTTGCCCTATTAATTAGGAAAATGTGGATTTCAGCAAGCCAGGTCAGCCTTTCTGACCTCCTCTCTGCCTTTACTTTGTGGGTGACACAACCTCCTCTACTTGGGTGGGAAGCCTGGCATACTCTGGCTTTTAGTTTAGTAAACAGCTGACTGTGGAGACCATTCAGAACACAAAGGGATGTGGTGATGGAGCTGACAGAAGCTCTTATTTGTTTATGCTTTAAGAACAAAGTTCACAATATTTAGTACTTAGGTCAAAGCAAGTCTTTGTGGGTGAGCAAATGAAAACTGATGCAGCCAAATATTCTTTTCAGAAGAATACTGAAAACAACGCAGCTGTTCTGCTTCCTTGAATACTTGGCTGGAACAACAGTATTTGCAATATGAACTCCAAAGGAACAAGCAGACCTATACAGGTTCGTTTCAGAGAAGGTACAGAGACAACTACAAGGAGATGAAATACAAAACACAATAAATTACAGAATAGTGACATAGTATCAATAGGAAATTTTTACCTGTAGTATATCTCATATTCTATTGTTCTATTAAAGAAAACTACTCTTCTCTCTCCCCAGATGATTTCTATTTCTATGTTCAAAAGTGAAGAATGGCCCTTATCAAGTACTCATCCTATATTACAAAAAAATAAAATACAGTCAGATATTAAGGATGGTGAAACCAAAAGCTCCTCATTCACTGAAAAGGGAACTTTAACACCGATTAGATATTATATACGTAAAACATACATACTAATACTAACAAGAATTTTAAAGTTACCTGTACTATATAATGAGAATACTTACAACTATAAAATTACTTCTAAGATTAGTATACTGTTAAAATAATCTAAAATCAGAGTGGAGCTACTTGGCCAAGACCTACTGAATTAGGGACTCTGATCCCTGGGTTCAGGTTCCTGCACAGTAATTAACCTCTCCAGGCGATTCCCAAGCTTATGATGACTGCTCAAAGTTGGGGGAAATGTTTTTAGAGCCTGCAGCCTCAAAGAATAAAACTTCAAGATTCCTTCTTAGAACAGACATTACAGCCATATTATTTTACACTGTCAGAAAACTATATATGAGGTAAACTGCACATGATATATTTATTTTCCCTAAAATGGGAAAATAAATCGTTCTATCAGATCAGCAAAAAAAAAAAAAAATTGATAAGATTGTTGCTTTTAAGTTTCCTGTTACATTATCTTAGGAAAATTAACAAAAAACTCATTTTCAGTAATTCTCTACTTGAGTAATTTGACTGCTAGGTGGTTAAATGGGCAGTAATTTCTTCTCAAATATGCTACACCCCCCACCGAAGGCCTGTACCTTGCTCCTGACCCAGCACTTCTTGGGAAGAATTCAACGACTACTTACTTGGGGGACCTGCAAAGCTGCTGTTACTATCTAAAACTTCGCATCTGTACTTTCGCAGCGATGCTCACACTGGCTGTATAAGTAGCACTATTATCTCCTTTTTCTTGTTTGCTTTGGTTTTGGTTTTTGGCAGCACTGGAGATGAAACCCAGGGCCTTATACATGCTAGGCAAGTGCTCTACCACTAAACTACATCTCTAGCACTTATCTTACTTCATTTTATTTTGAGATAGTGTCTTACCAAGCTGTCCAGGCTGATCTCAAACTTGCAGGCCTCCTGCTGAGCCTCCCCATGTAGCGGAGATCACAGGCAGGCGCCACCACAGCAGGTCCACTGCTCAGATCAGGATAGCACAGCAAAGCGGGCTCATGTAATTTACCCTGACACCCCCGGCCTGAGCCATCACATCCGTCTGGTCGTCCCACCGGCCAGCTCAGATCCGTGCTGACACATGGCTATGCTATCATGCCACCTGACACATATGAATTACAGCCCTTTTGTGAAGTTGTTGAGGTCCTGGGGTCTTTTCCCTAAAGGTTGGCCCACTGGTAATTTCATATTGCTTCTGACAGCATAGTTATTTCCACAGTTATATTTTCAGGCAGCTTTAGCACTCCCAGGTCTTATTAGGTAAAGCAGAATCTCAGGGCACCTCAGATCCACTGAACACAAAGATGCATTTTAACAGACATCCCCCCACCCTCACCCCCACCCCAGTGTGTCTGCTTACACATTAAGGTTTCAGAAGCACTGCTGTAGCACACAAGATCACTATCCCCAAACTCACACTCAGTTAGCACAACTCAAAGCTGCCTACGGGTACATCCAACAACACATAAATAAAACAATCATTTACACAGGTAAACTCTCTCCAAGGCTACTGTCTCCACCGACATCTCACCACCTACCAGACATGCCAAGGTCGAAGACCCTCTGTATATTCTCTTTGCCTCAAAACCATTATGTTTTAACCACAAATGTAGTAAGCACAGTGAAAAAAAAGCAGGAAACATTCCAACAAATCTACTACTACTGTATATTTCAGCAGTGGTATCAAGTTCTTTAATATATATCAGTAATATTAAAGAACTTCAAATTCTAAGTTACACACCTCTAAGTTACTTTCCACTTTAAACAAGTAACATGAGACTATAAGAAACCTGCATAATCATCTTACAAAGCTGTGCTGGCAACAATTTAAAGGTATCTTTTTAGCAAGTTCACACAAAATTAGGAAAATAAGTGTGTTCAAAGAATAAATTTACACTGTATCAGCCAAAACTAATAATCACATTTGTTTTTCTTTTTCTGGAACTAGAGATCAACTCCAGGGCTTCCCACATGCTAAGCAATAATCACACTTTTTAATGAAGCATTTTACTTCCTTTGGAAGGGAAACATATGATATATAATATGACATAAAGTATCATTTTTTAAAGTACATTTCCTTGCTGATATTTGTACTGGGATAAATGCACATTAATTCATGAAAACCATAAGTATGTTAAAAACATACTATTTAAAAGCACAATTATGTAGCAGGTATAATTGACAGGGCAAAACCATAGAGTGAAAAATAAGAATACGTTCTTAGAAATAAGATTTTAGGCTTTGATATACATTATTTGGATGAGCAAACAATTACTTTGCCAAACAGTAAGCAAGTCTAAATTTCTACCATTGGTAAAACTGAGGTACAACACTGAAATGCCTTCTCCAGGGAAATGAAAACAGAAAGTGCTAGCATTTCTCATATTTTCACTCAATCTTCATTAAGTATTCACTTTTCCTGGTTCCAACAAGTAACATTCTACGTCACTAATTGAAACCAGATGGATTGTTTTAAAATTAAAGGGGGGAAAATCATGTATTACTTGGCTTAAGAGAGGGAAAGTATTCATCCGATGTTTTGCTAAAAGTTAAGCAAATGGAACAGTCAAATGACCAGCTTCACAACTTCCTACTAAAATGTTTTAAACCATGTCACATGTGTTTTTGGTGGTGATGTCCAGTTCTTAGATACTGTATGAAGAGGGTCTGAGCAGCTCAGAGCACTTCAGAGAGAAGGTGCTAAAGCAGGGTCTGGATATTATCAGTACAGCTTCTTAGAGATCACACCATTTTCTTCTTTAAAATCAGCCAAATAGGTTTCTACTAACTAGCATATAGGATGTACTCAGTACAAAGTCACTGCTTGCCTAAATGAAAGAACACTCTTTCCATTTAACAATGGATAATAGTCAACTTTCTCATAAATTACATAACTGAAGTCTCACAACACATCGTAAAGTAGGCATTATAATCACCAACATTTTATAGATAAGGAAATCAAAAGTCAAGGGATTATAATTTGTGCTATATCACATGGCAATTCTACTGTAGAGGTGAGTTTCAAACAGGTTGTGTCTGACTCCAAGAATTATGTTCTTATCTAGTATACCACATAGTACATAAAAAGCATATGAAGTAAATAAATGATCATTTCTTCATTTCACAGAGAAGTACCCTGTGTCAAATACTCTTCTAGGTTTAAATACTGAAGACCAAACTTCTGCCCTTGAATAATAAAAATTCTTCCTTTCATCCAATTTTAAGCAATGTGAATTGGCAGAAGATGATCTCAGTTATGTATTTTCAGATGAGATGAACCATTTTACGGCAAAGTCCCAAAGCATGTGCTGAGGAAACATTATGCAAAATCAGTCCTTATATTGATGAAGGGACTGCTGACTTTCATCAGTTTTAGTTCCATGTATGTAAACAATGTAGTGTCCGAAGGGCAGTGCCAATCAAAATGAAGAAAATCCAAGATTGCCTGTTTCATCTAAATGCTATCAACAGGGAAAGCATCAAACAGGAAGGGATTCTAGAGCTAAAATGGCCAAATGTGGGTGGTACAGAGCAATGTCAGTCCAAAACGGGACTAAAGGAAACCAGACTACATTAGTAGTCTGGCTCCTACCCTTTATCAACAAAAATATACAGCCAAAAATGGCCCCACTGAATAATAATGAAGCCACATAGTTCTATCTCCCTTCATAAAATGAGGTAACTGATTTTTTTAAAAGGCCACATCACTAATTTGGAATTCAGCAATGTAGCTACCATATACTGAATTAAAAAAAAGAAACAACAATTTGAGGCCTCAGGAAGATGTCTGTATTATAATGATGAAAATATTTACCCACTACTTAAAGAAATGCTCCTCCTTAAAGGTACCCTTAATGACAATAAATTCAGTTCTTATGTAGTCTTTAAGAAAACCAAAGCTAAATGACTTACACTGCCTTATATCAAAATTCATTACAACACTTAGTCATTAATGGAGTTTATTACTGATACAGACCAATGGGTCAAGAATAGCAAGTCCTAAAACAAAATACCTCCCTCCCTCTCTCTCTCTCTCTCTCTCTCTCTCTCTCTCTCTCTCTATATATATATATATATATATATTAATTCATAATAAAAGTGATGCTACAATGTCCTGTGTAAAGATTGGCTTTTTCAATAAATAAATGTCCATATTAAAAAAATAAAACTTGACCTCTACACTTCACACCACACTCCACAATCCATCTAAAATGGGTTTTAGATCTGAACATAAAAAGCAAAACAATAAAAAAATTAGAGGAAAACATGACCTTAAGAGAGGCAAAGGTTCCTTTAAAAACATAAAAAGCACTGATTAGAAGGGAGGAAAATGATAAAATGGATTCTATTACAATTAAGAACTTTCTTTCACTGGAAAGATCATTAAGAAAAAAAGTAAGCCACATGTAGAGCAAGTACTTGCAATACCTTTACTTAGTAGAGACTCAGATCCTTAATGTGTGAAGCAGTCCTAGAAAATCATCAGAAATCAAATAACCCGACAGCAAAAAATACAAAGATGAACAACACTATCCAGTCACCAGAACAGCTAAAATAACAAGGCAACTAATGACAACTATCTTGCAGGGTGCGGGATAATGAGAACACACACACAGGTGGAGGGAGTGTGAATCGGTGTATTCTGGAAAACTCTTGAGATAATAGCTACGTATGGAAACTGATTATACACACGCCTTTTAGCTTAGTAATTCTAAATCCAAAGAAATGCATGCTTAAGTTTATCAAATGATAGGTACAGGAATGTTCATACTTTTATATTATTTGTAATAGCCTGAAACACCCAAATTTATATTAACAGTAAGATAGATTAACTGTAACATATTCATAAAGCAGAAGGCTGTATCACTGTGCTTTTCAATACAGTAACTGCTAGCCATATGTAAATTTAGCTGCATATGTCTACTGGCTCCTGTACTGGACAAGACAGGACAAAGTATTTTCCTCACCAGAGAAAATTCTATGAGACATTACAATTATTATATAGAAATGAAAATTCATGTGTTATAGGTAACATTAGTGAATTCCTCCAACATAAAGTTGAGTAAAATAAACCAGATACAACTACTTTATGGCCACATTTTACTGTCCTCACTCTATCTTGTTCCATTCATACCAACCTCAAACACTAACAAAGCTCAGTACTACCAGAGATCAGGAAGGCAGTCACTCTTTGGGGCTTAAAGCATCAATTAGAGTGGAGTGAAGGAGCCTTCAGCATTTCTGGTCATGCTGATCCAGATCAAGCATCTGGATATAAATGTGTTCAAAGTGAAGAGATACACAGGACTTAATACTGAGGCTAAGTGCACATTTCTGTAAGTTGTACCTCAATAAAAATTACAAAAGGAGAAAAGTCTGTTTCAGTCTACTGTTGAAGTCTTTTTATCAGAGTTTTCCTCTGATGAAAATTAA
The DNA here is from genome assembly GCA_004027595.1 of Dinomys branickii. Lineage (NCBI taxonomy): Eukaryota > Metazoa > Chordata > Mammalia > Rodentia > Dinomyidae > Dinomys > Dinomys branickii. The sequence continues at coordinate 59,972 of PVLD010000460.1, read as the reverse complement.
TAAAGAAATTCATCCAGGATTAATGATATGGCATACTTTGAGATTATTAATTTTAGCCAAGAAAAAGAATTTTTAAAATCTTATATTCACCTCCGATTTTTACGTGACAGTCGTAAGTAAATACAGAACTCAGTGGAACAAGGATAGAGCAAGGAGAATAAAATGTGGCCATGAGGCACTTGTAAGATACTGGAAGACAAAAGAACTTACAGGAAGGGACTCGGAAACTGACATAGTTACTACAGACTCAGTGGCAATGTAACTCCCAGCAAGGTCCCTGGAGAGATCAGAGAAAACAGCCAAGCAATCGCGGAAAAAGACTACCGACTCATCAAGTTGGCCAGGAGAAGCCCCTCAATCCCTTTAGAGCCTGCTAGATTTACAATGTAAGACAAACCAGAGGACTCCTAAAGATCTGTGGGAGCAGGAGAGGCAGGTTCTCTACAACACCCAGCAATGAGATTCAAATCACTCATCAACATCCCCGCAGAGCCTGCATCTGATGATAAACTTTGAACCCTAAAATAACCCTAAATAAATGCAAATACTGTAATTACGTTTATGATTTAGGTGCAAAGAAAGAAAAACATCTGTCATTTACTATATTTTTATTTTTCAATTTTTTGGAACAGACAGAATTCTAGAAAAGTAGAAGCTTCAAACTGTAACTCAGTAACACTAACTTGATCTCTTTGTTGAGAGTTCTGGAGCCCGAGGATCGGTTCAAAAGGAAAAATAGTGTTGGAAAGGCTATCAGAGGTCGGCTGTTTCTGTCTTGCTTTATTTTAGCAAAACTGCTGCACAAAATTTCTCTTGTTAAAAATACATTCTATTTTAACACATCTAGATAAGGAGACTACTCTTCCTCTCTCTTTTTTTTTTTTTTTTTTGCGGTACTGGGGATTGAACTCAGGACCCTGCGCTTGCTAGGCAGGCACTTCTTCCACTGAGCTATATCCCCAGCCCCCTCTCTCATTCATTTCAATAACTGTCACTCAGAGGAAAGTTTTTAGATACTTTCTAAATATGATTAAGGTATATATATTATTTTCTATTTGTTTTACTCTCAATAAAAATAGGCTAGTAGTTACCATTCTCTCCATAATGACAAAATCATCTTACTATAACTTCAAAACTACTAAAAACTATATATTATTTATCTATTTAACACTTCAAATAACTCTATTATTATTATTTATCCTATTCTACAAATGAGGAAATTCAGGCTGAGAGAGTAGAGAAATTGAGGAAAGACATTAAAGCTTAGGAAAAAATGTGAGTTCAACACTTCAATGCTTGGACCCAAATTAAGCTGCATACTTCACACATAACTGTCACTGTCAGTAGCCCTTTTCATTCCTCCCTACCCGAGAATAAGAACTTACATTTTAGGATAGGCTTAGCAAATGCTAAATAAAACCAGAGCCCTTGCTTCTATAGCGAATTCATCTGTCATTTTATGTTATAAATTGTGTGTTTTTGCAGTGTGGATTTGTGACTTGTGCCAAAACTGTTCCCTTTTTCCACTAAGTGCACCCAGATTTCCCCCAGAGAATGTCAAACACATTGCTCAATCTTCCCTTACCCAAAGAGCTAACACGGAGTCCGGACTAGACCATTCAGGCTCCTCTCCTGAATGAGTGACAAAAGACTGAAACCAGCCAGAGCTCATCCATCACAGGGCTGAGTTCCCTAGCCTCCTGATTTCAAAATGCTAGTCCTCCAGCTCTGCTCTTTCTCCCCATGAGCGTCTAGCCCCATAAATCCTCCTCCTACTTAAGTGAACCAGTGTTCGCTTCTGTTGCTTGCCGGCAGAGAATCACACCTGATCCACCTCTTCAGACAGTCAGATAAAAATATGTATTTGTTAGTTCTGCCTCCATTGTGTGTTTATTATATAGCTGGAAAATACTAAAATAAAATCAGCCTCTTGACATTTTGTAAACGGAGAAAATTCCTTCATGTTGAAAAAAAGTTACTCAGTTCATCAAAGGCAAGAATACATTGGTATGTTCTTCAGAATCCTGGGCTATGTATTTTTTTCTTTTCATAAGCAACAAATAGCTTCTTAGATCTTCGATTTTTCAGAAAATTCAGATATCTTTCATAAGTGTCTAGGTGTGGGTTGGGCAGAGGCAGGAGTGTTGTCTTGTCTTTTCTTGTTTTGTTTTTGAGGCAAGGTCTTGCTAGTGGCCCAGGCTGGTCCTGAAGTCACTATGTAGCCCAGGCTGGTCTCAAATTCTTGCTGATCGCCCTGCCTCAGCCTTTCGAGTCCTGGGATTACAGGATTCCATGCTATCACAGGCAGCTATGTATTTAACTAAGTACTTCCCAGAACAAGTTCTTCCTTAAAAATTGTTCCCAGAAAATGGGCGTGGTGGTGCACGCCTATAATCCAAATAGTGGGGAAGTTTAGCTAGGAGGAATGCCTCGAGTTCAAGGTCAGCCTGAAGTACAAAAAAAGACAAACTGTTCAGGGAGGACAAAAGGTACTGCAGTCCTTACCCTCTCAGCACTCCTACATCCCAGGAGAAAGGGAACTGCAGGGGGTCATACCTCAATGCCCTTAGCCAGTAAGTCACAGGCAGCTGCAATATAGTTACTGTTGGAGCCCTAGTCATTAGAACCTCCAGGACTGAGGTAGAAAGTACAGGTTGAACAACCTTTATCCAAACTCCTTGGCCATGTTTCAAATTTCAGATTTTTGTTTTTGCAAATTGACATATTTGTATACAGATGATACAATATCTTAGGGGCCAAAACTAAACACGAAACTTCTTTCTGTTTCATATATACTATATGCAAATAGCCTAAAGGTAATTTTATACAATATTTTAATAATTTTTTCATGAAACCAAGCCTCATGATGTACTTTTCTGCTTATGATGCCATTTTATGCTCAACAAATTTCAGATTTTTGATCATTTCAAGTATTTCAATTAGTGATCTTCAACCTGTAAAACAAAAAAAGGTGTAATTATCCACTCAATGTTAGCAGACAATGAGTGCTCCTTGACAACTATGGTAAGCTCAGTGTAGGAAGAAGCACTGCATCCAATTGTTTTCGGGGGCAGGGCCTACTAGTCCTTTGATACTGCAGTAAGAATACCCTGATTTCACAGTCAATAGAAACAGCAAGTCAACTAAAAAAGGGTTGCGAGGGTCCACTCTCTGGACTAATCTCAATGAACAAATCTACAATGTTCCTGGCATGGGGGGGCTTGGTTAAATAACAAGATTGCTTGCTTACCGTAAGGCAATGTGCAGTCTGCTTATAAGAAAATAAGGCACACACATGAATGCAGAGAGCGCACTGACTGCCAAGAAAAGACAATATACACATAAAAATCAGAGATTCAAAACCCTGTGATCTACTCTACTTCCTCGAGCTGTAATTTGAGAAAGTTCCTTCAGTGTAACACAGAGATGTTGTATCTCTTCCTTTTTATTATGCACTGAATTTAGTACCAAAGCACAAAGTAATCAGAAGAGTGTCTGTGTAGAAAATCACAAAATAACAGTAATGAAAGTTCATCCCTTTAGAATGTAAGAAATGACAGACTAATCTCACAATCAAATGCTTTGCACCAAGTGCAACCTTTCATGTATCTTTTGATTTGACCAAATGACACTTAATCCATTTATCATTAGCTATGAATGGCTACGTTCACAAAAAAGGCAAAAATAATATTTAGGAATAAACAAACCCTAGTTCACAACATACTGTATTGAGAAGTTTCCAAACATGTCTTTTCATTTGGACTGAGTCCTAGTCGATCACCTATAAATATTGCTTGTTTGGCAAAGTCCAAGACAGGACAACAGATACATATTTAAGGAAGAACTAATCTTGATCTTGGTAAAAGTCTGAAATTTACTACCACTTATTACAAGCTCCTTCTTGAGTATGCAACCCTTAAAATAGAATAAGGTTTACAAAAAAGCATCTAAATTCTATTTCTTTATATGATCAAAAACACAGTGAATGCTGCTGCCAAGTGCCAGCCAATGGAAAGCCAGGCTCACAAAAACATTTATGTGTTCATCCCCCTTGTTCACTGGTCCTCACACTATGTGACTTCTGTCTCTTCCTACGGTCAAAATGATCACAAAAAGGTAAACGTTTTGAATTGACTCAGAATACTGCAGCAGCCACTAGAATACAACTAAGGCCACTCAGGAAAGACGACTTCCAGAACTGCTTCAGATAATGGTAAGAACATTGGGATAAATGTGTCTGAAGCACAGGGGAAATAATCGCAATGCCTTTTGCTGTAATGCAAGTTTAAAACAAAATATTAATTTATATTAATATTAATGTTAATGTTAATATTAATATATTAATAAATTCGTTAATTTTAATTAATTATTAATTATTAATGTTAATAAATTAATATATATTAATATTAATTGTATCTTTCAATCATGCCACATAAGTAGAATCAAAAGATAATCCAATATTTGGCATTTTCAAAGTTCACAAAAAAAAGCTATTAAGCAATATTCCAATATCAAACAGACCATATAATTTTTACAAAGTTAATGAGCTCAAAGCAAGTGCAAAGATATCCTGGGTGATAACAAAGGGGCATGTTTTTGCCTATGCTACCACCTATAGACTGCGGCCAACATGACAGGAGATGCAGAGAAGATGCTTTAAAAAGCAAAATGGTTTCTTATGCTTAATTATACCTTCAATGTCACAACATAATAATATAAAGCAGAATGTGCTGCTGCCAAGTAATTGCTAGTCAAACTCACAGCATATCCAGTGAATTTTTACACCATTTAAAACCAAGAAAATAAAGTTCAAATTTAGCTTGGATTCAAAACTTTTCACAAGGGCACCCCTGAACCATTTTCTAGCGTTCTTGTATAAGAATTCCGCTCCAGCTAAACCGGCCCATTTCAACGCTGTATGCAGTCCCACCCTTCAACATTTGTTTCAGCCATCCATTCTCCCTGAAGCACCCTCTGGTATGTCCTTCCCCTTTTCTGGATTGTAAATTTCTGCCCAATCCTCATCAAACTTCTACATCCTTGACAGTACATGCCATTTATTACCTTACACATAGAGAGTTCAAGACCTATTTACTGATTTGAAGAATCATTTCATCAACTTCAGGAGATTGTCAGCTGTTTAAGCAAATTTTGCCTCTTCATAAAACACTTATTTCTTGAGTACCTATTATGTACAAGACACAATGCCAGGGAAAGTGAAGAATACCAAGATGTAATTAACATAAGACTTACTTTCAAGGAGCTTAGAATCTGGTCATAAAAATAAAATCAAAACCCAAATAACTGCAATTAATACAAGCTGGACAATTATATGTAAACACTCTTCTACAGATTACGCTAAAATGGGGTGTGATTCCTTAGCAGTATATAGGGAAATAGAGAAAAACTCTCGGAGAAAGTGGAAGTTTACTTGAACAGAAAAGAGAAGACATTATTTCCTTCACGTGCATTAACAAAGGCAAGGAGCAGACAGTTCGTAGGACATGAATGGATGATGCAAACAGACATATGTGTATGACGCCCCGAAAATGGAACAAACACAAAAGTACTTTATACTATGAATTAAAGGAGATTACATATGAAAAATTCAAAGCTTATTACACACTGATGCCATAATATTAGGCAATGTGTTAAGTGCCCAAAAACATGGGAAGATTTCATAGAATAATTATGATAGCCGAAAATAGTCCATATTATTATAATTTTTATGCTGTCAATTTACAGCTGCACAGTATTCAAAACAGTAAAGTCCAGTATTGACATAAGAACTCAAATAACAGTGCAAAATATTGTTCTGTATAAGTCTCGCCCTACCCTCTGCATCTTCATGATGGCCTAATAAATGATTTTCCTATAAAATCTAGTATCAGGGTGAGATCTTGAAGTATTCTTCTGGGGCTTCTAAGTAGAAAACTTTTGGGTAGAATTTAGGTTGATTGTACTAAATTATAACCTATAAACTGACAGGCATTCTTGTGTATGCGCACAAAACAGATACACAGTACAGATGCACTCCGCCAGAATTCACCAGGTCATCACATTAACTAACTTTTGACAGGGAAAGTCACTAGCAAAACAACACCCTCCTCTAGTATATTCTCGCAACTATAAAGACATAAGCAGGCCACCTATTTCAGAAAATTATTACATTGGGATTTCTTTGTGTAGGGAAAAAAACAAAACAAAACCTAATTCTTTACTATTTAGTGTGCTTAGAATTTTTTTTTTTTTTTTTTTTTGCGGTACTGGGGATCGAACTCAGGACCCTGCACTTGCTAGGCAAGCGCTTATTCCACTGAGCTATATCCCCAGCTTTAGTGTGCTTAGATAAACCCATGCAGTTTTTTCCGGTTCAGGTATCCTGTTCCCAGACTGACAAACCTGTCCTGCTCTTTCACTTTTAAAAATGAAAGCAGGCAGAATTACTTGCAGAGGTCTTTTTGTTACTTGCGGAGATTTAACTGCGATTGGAAAACAAGTGTTGAACAGGAAAGAAAGGAAGTGAGCTCAGCAGTCCAAGCAGGTTCCTTGCTAAACCTGGGAGGAGCCTCTGTGTACAAGCAGAACAGAGGTGTCTCTTACAGGCTGAGAAGCATTTTTATAGCACATTGTGGCAGGCCTTTGAGGGGTACTCAGGGGAGATGGTGGGGCTTGTGACTTGCTGGCATGTCCTCTGTGACCTGCTATGTCCTCTGGGGACTGCTCATGACCTAAGTAAAATGAAGTTATGTTTCTCTAATTTCAACTGGCAGTGTCCCTATCAAGACTATCAAATGGGATCCTAACAATTAAATTAAGAAACTGCCAGTTAATTTCAAAGACCCATCCAAAAAAAAGTGCTTGATTTTAAGATGATTTGATATATTTAGAAACCTCCTGTTAATAACAGAAATGAAGGTATAAAGAATTGCCTTATTGGGGCTGTGGATATAGCTCAGTGGAATAAGCGCTTGCCTAGCAAGCGCAGGGTCCTGAGTTCGATCCCCAGTACCGCAAAAAAAAAAAAAAAGTTAAAAAAAAAAAAAAGAATTGCCTTATTTGATCTTTGGACTCATTGTTTTGAACTAAATTTCAGTTTATAAATCACAGTTGGCTTGCCGACTTCTTGCTATTACCTATTGATGATGGCAAGTGGAAATGCGCCTCATAGTGGATTTCTCAGAGTACTGAGAGAATGAAAATTCTTGTTGAGGGTTCTAAATTACTGTGTAGGTACAGATGCAGTAAGGCTTAGTACAGATCAGCTCACTATTACATCAGTATCTATAAGCCCTAAGGAGTAAAAGACTGTCCCTAGGAAAATACATATGGAGGGGAGGGAAGTTACTGAGTAGGTGAAGGAAAGAAAACAGACTATAAAGCCATTTCCACACATCCTGGATTTCCCTTTTCTCACACTGGCAGTCTCTGCTGGGCTATCAGGCCCTGGTGTGGCTCCAGTCCCTGCCTACAAGCCTTTTGCAGAGCAAGTACAGCAGAAACTCCAATGTGAAGCCACCCTCAAATATATACACAGAGTATTGTTCGCTATCTTTGCGATATTTTAAAAAGCAATTACAGTGTTTGCTTTCATCCAGGAGGAAGGAGTTTTCTATTTCAACTATTACATAATGTTAGTTATAAGAAGAGTCTGTTTTGCCTTCTACAAAGCTGAAGTTTTATTTTTCCCTCATCTTTTCTCAAAAGATTCTGTAAGTTTCCTTTACTTTAGCACAGTTACAAGGGAACGTGTTGAAAAGGTTATTGGAAGTTGACAGATGGGCTTATTTTGAAATAAAATGAAGCCTGTAGCATTACTGAAAGGAAGTTACAAAATTCCACAGTCAGAATGATCTTAAGCTAGTTTCCTTTTTTTTTTTCAATGAAGCACAAACAGTAGGAGGCTGAAGCAAGGCCACTGCATCTTTGAATTCCTTCACTCTGGATGATTTGTATGGCATTCAGAAACATTTTCTTAATACAATGTACACCCCCAGAGTCTAGGCTTCTATGTATTTACTGTCAAATATCCAAATGTCTTTCACTCCTATCACTGTAACACAATTTCCAATTCCTACGATTTACGAAAGAGACATTTATAATAAACACTTAAATGTCCATTAAAAGTCTCCGAATAAAATGAGGAATGTACATTTAAAAAACAAACTACATATTATTGACACGTTAACAGACTACTCACACTGCTGTATCACTGCTGATGGCTTTGCCCACTGCTCCAATGAGGAGTTCCACCTACCTTATTGTGCTCGTACTTGTATGGGATCTTGAGTGTGTCCATAGCTCTGATCATGGCCTGCATGGCCGTGAAGATGTTCTGATATACCAGTTTGGTGAAGCCCCTTTTGTCTTCATCAGAATATCCTGACCCATGGATGATTCTCATCTGCTTGATAAATGTACTCTTGCCACTCTCTCCTGTCCCTGAAATACAGATAACAGCAGCACATTAAACTGTAACCCCTTCACATTACACTACCACACCACTAGGCACAGTGGCTTGGATCTGATGTCCCCAAAAGGCCCCTAGAGAGGAGAATCACTACAAGTGGAAATGCTACCTATGGTGCACACTTAACAAAATTAGCCTCTAGCCCATTTCAAAGGCAGATGAGTACAAAAATTAGAAAGACCACACACACACACCAAAATAAAATACTGTCACCTCTTTAGAAGCTACTCAGCCTTGAATTTTGATATGGACTTTTAACCATGTATAAAAAAAAGACAGCATTTTTTGAACATAATAAAAACTTAGCTCTTCCTTAGCAGATATTTGAATTACTTCTAGGACACTGGGTTTAATCAGGATATGGTTCTAAAAGCGTATGACAATATATTTACGCAAATGTTATTCAAAGAGGTAAGAGTTTTGAAAAGGCCTCAAAATTTCTATGTATTTTCTCTAATTCTGGAAAGGTATTATAGGGAAAGCACATTACCCTGGTAAGATAGAAACAAGAGCCATTCTCTATGCAGCAAGTACCCCCTGTGTTTATGAGGGACATCAGAGTTGTCTACATTATTCCCTGGAATCACTTAATTCAGGAGATACACTGGCTCTCTGCTGTCTGACCATATGTGATAATGTGACACAAAAATGTATTGTTACTAGATTTCATTTTCTTCCATGCTGTCTCATCTTTCCCACTGTCAGTATTTCTTTTCTGCTGCTATAAGACTGAAAATAATCCCTAATAGGTGTACACACCTCTCAGAAGAAACAAAGAAGAAAAGATAAAAGTCTTTTCACTGTCAGTATACTTATACCTTACAACAAAAGTAGTATTATGAATTTAAAGACTTCATTTTTCTCAATAGAAATGGCTTTTAAGGTAACATTCTTTCTCATTCCCTTCCAATTTCCTTGAGATTTCTAAGACAGTAAGTATCTCTGCCTTCCCTGAGTAATGTGAAGAAAAAAATGATATCTATATATTAAACATCAAAGTACAAAATAAAACAGGAGGACTCAGCCCTTAATGCCCTTTCTTCTCAACAAGGGGAAGGGATTAAGAAAAGAACGGAAAGGGGGAATAAAGGGAAAAGAGAAGTTAAGAACTAAAATATAAATAAAACATCTGTTCTAATCTCATTCTGTTTTTCTAGCAGGTAAATTTTCTTACTATATTTATAAACAATCATAAAAATTAGTTTTCATAGAAGAACTCTTAAATGACTGTTAAGGATACCTTAGAAAGCACTAACTCCTTAGAAGGCAATAATGGAATATGATTCTACCTCCAGCATCCTGAGCTATGTGATTCCTGTAACTTTCAACAAGGTGATCTTGAATCTCTTCCAATATAAAACACTGCAGAATGAATGTTATCAGCCTACTGCAATGAAATTGTAGCAGAAAATATACCCCCCAACCCAGGTAGTACGCTTCAGTTGCCGGGATGACAGTTTCTGTTGCAGGTCTGGGTGCTTCTGTCTCTTAGAAACACCTGATCACTGTGATGCATAGCTGTTCACTCTGATACACACTGTATAAACCAGTCCCTAATTGACAAGCCATTCTGCCTCTGTACTTCCTGCTTGCTTATCCCATATAAGCCCTGGACCACCAGAGATCAGGGCCTAATATTTTGGAAATGATCCCAGTCAGTGCCTGTTGACATAAAATAAATATGCCTCCAAATCCTGGGTGTTGTTTCAGTGTTTCTGCTCGCCATTACAGAATGACTATTTACAATCCCAACCTCGATTACTGTAGAAACACAAAATATCTAAAAAGTAGCATCTCCAGTAGAAATAAAGCTATAAATTACCAGTCAATAACATATAGAAACTAATACCTTTACTCTCCTAAGCAATCAAAAGTGTGTAAGAAAAAAATTCAGATTGCATCTTTATTGTTATAATCTCAAAGCCAAAGATTCTGATCTCAGGGTCCAAGAGCAGATATAATCATTGTATCAGAATCTGCCAGTTCTTTCTAGAACAGAAACAGAAAATATCTTAATTTGGGAGGTTAATGATTTGAAAAGAAATCAGGCAGTGGGACCTGTTTCTCCTGGGCATCTAAATTGTGTGCTTTTTAACATGCATGCATGCGTACAGACAGACAGACAGACATGCCAAAGTAGCAGATGAAGTATGTTACATTGGCTCCTGTATCATTAAAATCATGTTAGGAGAGAGCAGTCCATGCTTGGCATTTCTTTGTCTCTAGTCCACAAGCCCCTATACGTAGTCCACACGCCAGATATCTGAAGAGTGCAGACTCTAAGTGGGAGCAGAATACAGGACCAATGAATGAATGGAGAGGAATTAGGAGGAAAGAAACAATAATGTAAAAACCAACTCTAAAGGTAAATATTTTCCTGTTGCCAAAAACACACCCAGGGATCCTTTCTCTGCCTTCTCATCTTGGTTGGGTATGAGTTTCATTAACAGCTTTCAGTCCCCTGTGGTCAAAAAGCAGGAAAAAGAGGGAAGGCATTTACTCCCTCAGCTTTCTCTCTGCAGGGCATCACAGATGTCTATCACCCCTTCAAAAAGCCACAGTTCCACCTTGGGAGCACCTCCACAGGTTACCTTCTCTGAGTTCCAACAACTGCTCTCTCCCTTTGCCTGGCCTTTGCCATTCCTTAACTATCTATATCTGGTCCATAAAAAACTGTCCCATCATAAAACTTTCCTCAGATTCAGTGGGAGTGTGTCATACTTTCCTGCTGAAACTCTGAGTAGTATTAACATCAAAAGGAAAGCAGGGAAAGATTATTAAAATGAAGGACACAACAATCCCTTTCTTCCTCTTGTGTCTTTTTATATATAAACTTATTTACAAAGCATTCTCTAATTCACAAAATGCATTCTATTAATAACTCACTATCATGACACTCTTCTGGACACCAAATGTGATGAAGAAATAGTAATCAACCAGCTAAAATATACCACCCAAACCAGAATCCAGAACAGCTAGCTCTTGCCCTATATACATATAGTACTACTGTCCATCTGTGCCTCTCCCTCTCTCTAATCTCAATATAAGGGATACAGTACTTTGTGCCTCCATAGTATACCCTCTCTTGTAAATGTGTTCAACCCTTTATACTTTGCCAAGTATGCTCTAAAACATTGTCAATTTACCCTCTCAGAAATCTGTACAATAGGTATCTTTATCCTCATTGCACAGAGAAGAAAAGGTGTTGGAGAGATGAAGCTGTCCCAAATCCAGGAAAATTAATTTCTACTGCCCACAATCTAAAACTGTCTCAGCAAGGCAGGGTGGCATAGGCCTCTAATCCTAGCACTTGGGAGATTGGAGCAGGATTACAAGTTAGAGGCCAGCCTGAACTACACAGCAAGACCCTGTCTCATAAAAATGTCAGCCTGGCTGTGACTACACCCAACTTTTATCCATTTAACCCAATTTCAGCCTCGCAAGAGCACTGTAAGTAAGACTCGTTTTGAATCCTGATGCCCTCTTCAATGGATCAGTCATCCTTACCAAGTAAATTTCCTTCATGAGCTTCATGCTCACACTTTAATTTTATTGTATAACTGCAAAAAACTGAAAGTAAAAGCAAAGCTTCAGGTAAGGGAATAATCTGTGTATTGAAAATACTACAGGTTGAATGAAAAGTATTCATTATGGAAGTAGTGGTAAATGAAAGTATTCCACACTAAACTTGAATGTGAGACAAAATAAAAGTACATGGACTAAAACATGGAAAGAACAAACAACTCAGCTTTGTCATTCAGTACCTTCCTATCATGGAGATAAATGAATTATTTGTACCGTGTATGCCAAATCTCATGTCTTTCCCATTTTTTTAGAATTGTACAATATTTTCAGTTTGAAGTGGTTATCTACTACTGATTACTACAAAAAATGGGATACAATCAAAACACAAAGTTGCTCTCAAATTATGTAAAATGATGCTTCCTAACGCCAAGTGAAAAACATAAGACTTCACAAGAATAGACTGCTTGGTGGATTCAGTGATAATGTCTTTGCACAGCACAGAGTAACAAAAAGCACAAACAACTCTGAGCAACCTAAAAGAATATGTCTTTTCCAAGACCACTGGCACAACAAAATCTCACATAAAATGTTTGAGGGAGGGGGCAGATTCTAATTTGCTAGTTTGAAAATATCTCAAATCAAGTCATTTAACAACTTTAACAAGCAAAGCAAAGCACAAAAGGGTATGAGTCCCACAAAAACCCTGCTCTCTTCTTCAACAATCTCTATAGTATGGCTTTAAGATGTTCCCAGAAAAGTTATGTGTAGCTTCAGGCAAATATTCTGCTTTTTCTTAGCTTCATAAAATGCCCATTATTCAATTAAGAATAATGCTCTTAAAAGGTGACTTCATCCAGCATCTAATTGGCTGTGAAGGATATTCTTTTCTTTCCGACTCCTGGATCAGGATAAAGCACAGAGAGCAATCCCAAGTTCATTTCACATCTCTTTCCATCACGACAAACATTAAATGTAAATTGAACATCCTCTAATGCAGTTCATCATTTGGTAAACTGTTAGATACATCATATTAAACACACAATCCAATACTCCTATCTTCAGCTTTGCCAAGATCTTTCTCAACACTACAGAATTCTCACATATAGGTTCTGTCACAAATTCACACAAAGCATCTAAACATTTACACTTATTATTTTGTTCATTTGTATGACATAACTATCAGAGATTTCATCTTTTTTAATTTTTTATTTGAGACAGGATCTTGCTAAATTGTGCTGGCTGGGCCCAGCCTGAGCTGTAACTTGCAATCCTCCTGCCTCAGCCTCCCAAAGTGCTGGTATTACAAGCCTGTGCCACCATGCCCAGCTATGATGTCTTCTTAATGGTAATGAATTAGCATTTGTTGTTGAAAGCAATCATGGATTCACTGATTCCTTCACTGGCACTTGAATTGGCTTCTTGGACTACTTCTCATCCCAAGAGCTGCCAAGGATAATCCACACGTGCACAAGTACTGGTCAATACCCTAAAAATGTCAGCTACTACTGTCTCAACTCTAAAGAACTGTAGTGCCCCATTTCCATATTAAGACCCTGGAAAACAACCCCTGCTGCTACCAGGAACTCCAAGGTTCCACCTGGTTCATCTCTCTCCTACAAAAAAAGCAGAAAATACACCTGAACAAGGCCTCTCACAGCTGAGGGAGACCCATACCCTTCCCCTTTCTTTAGGTTCCCAGGAAAGCAGTTACAAAAAGCATGGCATTTTAGATTGTACACTGAATGTATTCACCTTGCCCTGCCAGGGCCTTTCATCATTATACAGTATCTGCAGATACTGCCCAACCATTGGAAATTAGTATCTGAAGGCTTTAATGCGTGCAAAGGCTCTGGCAAAATGCTCCTGCTGCATTGCATCCTCATGGTTGGCCAGCACCCAGATAACATACAGAGAGAATAAACTCAAGTCTCATGCAGCTGAATGGATTCAAGCAACTGTATTTTGGGTGCATTGGTTTAGGCCAAGAGTCTGAAATAGGGAATCGCAGCACAACCAAAGCTAAATTTGGGATACTTCCATATAAACTCAGATAAAGTAGAACCAGATCTGATCCACGAGCACATCATTAACCCATATGTGCAAAGAATTAACAGCAGTGAAATAAAAGAGACTTAACACTGAGTCAAGCAAAATTCTGTGTTGTCCACATTCCAAGTTATACCCACCTATTTTTTTCTGGTTTTTTTTTTCTTTTTTCTTTTTTTTTTGACACTGGTCTCGCTGTGTAGTCCAGACTGGTATTGAGGTCACTATATAGTCCAGGCTGGCCTCAAACTTGTGGCAAGCCTCCTGCCTCAGTCTGCCAAGTGCTGGGACTACAGGTGTCCACCACCACACCTGGCCCAGTTACACCTACCTTAAAATATATTTATCCTACATTCTGCACATTTTGCTCCACTTAGGAAAACTGCATTTGAAACTGAGTAGTGCTAAGACCAAAGTCACCATAACTAGTTTTTTTCAAGAGCCTGTCCATCGAAGGTTAAGAGTTGGGTCCACTTAACCTTTTATCCCCAGCATTATCTGGCAGTCTTAAAAATACAGCAGAGAAAATCACCATCTGTGAGCAAAAAAACTTAAAAGACAGGGAATTTACTAGTAACCAGAACTATTAATAATAACTTATTCAGCTGAGTGCAGTGGCACACACCTATATTCCAACTACTCAAGAGGCCGAGGCAGGAGGAACACAAGTTTGAGACTAGCCTACTGGGCCAATTAGCAAAACCCTGTCTCAACTTACAAAAGAGAAAAGGGGCTAGGGACGCAGTTCAGTGGTAGAGCACCCCTAGGGTCACCTCCCAGCTCCACAAAAATAAAAACAGTATCAAAAAACCTTATCCAGTGAAATTGTTGTTAAGCTACAGACAAAAAAAAAAAAAAAAAAGCAATGAAAATTCAATTATTTAATGAGGAAGATCACATAGTCTCAAAGTGGTTAGATCCTCCTACGGAAGTTACACTTTTTCCACAGGTACTCAAAAGTGCAAGAGCTTTCTCTGAATGTGTGCATGGTAAGCAGTTGTGTATTAAAATTTAACATCAGTTGGCTGCACAACCTTCTGAATATACTGAAAACCATGAATTTGTACACTTTTAAATGGTGAGTTTTATGGTATATGAGTCATATCTCAGTTTTTTTATTTTAAAAACTAGCATCAGTACAGCTTAGACAGAAAGTTTACTCCATGAATTTTCATGCAAACACCTTTTCAGGAAGGGATTTTGCACCAACCTGCTGTATCTTTTCCCCCGGGAGCTCATGTTCACCCTCATCTGCCTCTGGGTGCATTTCTGAGGAATAAAACTTGAACCCCTGCACTCAATGAGCTTACCAAAGGAGGAGGACAGTGGATGGCTGGCGCTTAGGCAGAAAATGGACTAGAATATTTATCAAGTTAAAACTGTTTATTACAGAAAACTCTAAAATTTTAACATTTTGGAATATTCCCAACTCTTTTTCTAACTAAATGTATTTTTCCCTTCTTAATCAAAAATAAAGTTGGAACAATATAGTATTTTTCACCTAACATACTGTGATAATCATTCCCTGACATTAATTAGTCTTCCGAAATGGTTAATAATGATGTCTGAAAGGCTTTCATAAAGAGGTGTGATAACTGAACATTTCTCCTGGCATGACATACTGTGAATATTTCTAATTATTTGCTTGTATAAATAATGCTCTATTAACCACCTCCAAACAAAAATATTTGCTTGAATGTCTTCTTCCTTAGGAAAGCATCATAGAAATGTGATTAAGTCCAAGTGTGTCACCTTCTGTGATACCTGTAACCATCCCAGAGCTGTGACCAGCTGACCCACTCATCAGGTCCTCTTCTCACCTAACCTTAAAAAGCATTTTTAAATGTTTTGTCTCTACTTGGAGAGACAAAAATCTACCATTGTAATTTACACTTTTATTATGAGAACAAACATTTTTCTTTCTCTTTTTTCTTGGAGACAGAGTCTCAGTATATAGTACATACAGGCTGGCCTTGAACTCACAGTGATCCTCCTGCCTCATCCTCAGTGCTAAAATTATAGGCATGCGCCCCCACACTTGGCCATTTTAGATACTTTTCTTGCCTACTTGTATTGCTTCTATAAACTTATCTTCACTTCAACAATTACACATGGACTCACTGTTTTCCTTACTTTTTTGAACAATTTGGTTTTGAAACATAAATTAATACCTGGTTACAAATATTTCCATCATTTCATTTGTCGATAAAATCTGGTGCATAAATTTACACTTTGTACAGTAATGAGTTTACTCATCAGTGTCTTTCTTTGCTGAAGTGGGAAAGGGAGGAACACGAGCTTCAGAGCCAGGGGCCAAGTCACACGGTTCAGGAAATAAATTCACCAACTGTACTAACAGCTCTGGAGAGTTTTAACCAGGGTACTGACATGGTTTGACTTATGCTAAGTAGAGAGTCGGCTGTAAGGGCAGGTTTGTAGGACATTCTGGTAATCCATACATCCTGGTAATTTAGACCAAGGGGGTAGGAGGACAGAGAAATGACATCTTCTGATTGCAGATATGTAAGATCTGGGTAGAAACGGGAAGGAAAAAAACAGGCAAATGTGCCTAACCTTCTGGTCTGGGTAATCTGACGGAGGGACCATGCTCTTATGAAAAGGAAAAGGTTTGGGGAGCATACATGTAGCTTGCAATATGTATTCATTCCTCCTAAAAGCACTTTTAACCACCTACAGGGTTTGCTGCATTGATATAAAGGACATCCATGAAGATGCCACTGTGTCCTACATTTTTAAACAAAGGCAAGGACATGGCCATGACCAAGCTCCTCGTGCTACTGGATGAGTCACACAGACTGCAAAGCCATGGTTATAATGTCACTTTCTATGAGCTAAATCTTAGAGAAAGAAGAGATATGAAATTGTTTGGCCTCCTTTTCTCTCTCTCTCTCTCTCTCTCTCTCTCTCTCACACACACACACACACACACACACACACACACACACACAGAAAGTGGCACCACTGTTATATACATATTTCTTTAGAGAAAACTGGGACTCTACTAAACATTATTTGGACTATATGATATTATAAAAACATCAAATTATAATAATAACTTTTAAAGAAACAACCTGTCAAGTTAAATACACACCCACAGAAATTAACTTTTTTCAGATAATAAAAAGTATGATGCACACAACCCAGATTCTTAGGTCACACATAAGCTACATACTTTAAAAACACAGAGTAAGTAGAGAATGATGGAACATACTTTGCAAAAGCAATGTGCAGTCCCCACTAACCCAGTTACTACATCCTTAAAACAGAATGGTTTATTTGCTGCTTTCACCCACCCCTCCCAGAGAGCAATAAATTGAATTTTTAGTGGAAAAAAGGGTCAATATGGATCAAAAATGCCCTTTCTCCACCTTGGTTCACATTTATTAGATGATCATCTACAGCAGTTATGTGGCAAAGATACAGCACTAGCTGGAGAGGGCCCTCCCAGCCCTGCCCCACAGGGACAATAATCCGTGCACAGCCCCATGGCCTCTGAGAGCTCAGGGTGAGCAAACAAGCCTGAATGACCTCTAGTGCTCTCTCCAGCTTTCAGATACTACAACTACTTTTCATCTCTGTGTATCATTATACTCCCCTAAAACCATCAGTTATATTTTTCATGAGGAAAATTTCATCTCTTATTTACTACATATTCAAGTGCAAGCTCAGAGGAAATTACTGAAAATGACAGTAGTCTTCTTTCAAGGTTAGTATGTCAAGATTTTTTTTCTTTTACTCACGTGGCTCTTACACTTTGAGCCTGTAAGAATAATTATCTTTTGTGGTACAGGAATTAAGGTGCTGGATGGAGTGAGCCAAGTACTGCTCCAATCCAAAGAAGCAGTGATTTTGGGATATCTTGCAAAATACATGGTTTTTCACACTGAAGAACATGGCATGCTTTTTGAGCTAGTATCACCCCCAGTGCTGTCAATAATCACACCAAGAATACTAAGAAGG
Organism: Dinomys branickii; assembly: GCA_004027595.1. Lineage (NCBI taxonomy): Eukaryota > Metazoa > Chordata > Mammalia > Rodentia > Dinomyidae > Dinomys > Dinomys branickii. Next base: position 41,950 of record PVLD010000460.1, on the reverse strand, counting down.
ACTTGCGTGTGCTCCAACTCTGCTGAGTAGTCATAAAACCAGAAAAGGATCTGAAAGAATGTGTTACAGAAAACAAAGAGTTCCTAAATCTAGTCTTATAGAGCAGATACTGACCTAGTAGACTTTTATAAATCCATTGCTCCTATAAGATCTGAGATTTAGTTAAAATGAAAACTAAATGTTTCCCTTAAGGAAAAAAGAGCATGATTAACACATATACACAAGACAAATCCATCAGTCTTATTTTTGTTTAAATTCTCTTCCTAGGAGGAAGTGCTGATCAAAACAAATAGTATCTGCTACGGGTCTCACTATTAGCATTAATGCCATGAAGCAATGACTCCTGAATCTAATCATTTTCAAATGGCTATTTTGGGACAGCCCAGTAACTCGGAGAAATATGCTAGGAAATTATTTAGGGTCTTACTTCCCCTAAAAGAATAAAACTGTAAGAATTTTTAGTATTCAGGTTTTTTTAAAAAGCCAGAGCATTTGCCACTCTATAGGGGAAGTGGTCCCTTTGCATTCAATGCTCAGGGAACTTTGAAGATAGGTACACAAGATGGTTCTGCAGTTTCAGGTTATAATTGCTCCAGAGCAATCAATAGTGTTGCTTGTGCATTCATTTACATGTGTTGTCCAAAGAGCGAGGTGCAACATCTGGTACCACCAACGAATGTCAAAACAATTTTCCCAGCCAATTAAAAATGTTGCCCTATGGTTTGTTTCATTAATTTAAATTCTGTCCTGCAATTTACTTTGCCTGATGGCCATATGTTTCTCCATCATTTGACTCAGCGACAGTAACCAATACCCAGCAGAACGATAATAAAGCAGGGCTGCTCCCATTTAGTATTTTCAAAAATAGGGATGATCAACCTAATACTTCCAAGTAAAAAGTGTCTTTTTCTTCACGCTTAAGTAACTACACATGAAACTATGCCTTCTTTCAAAGAGAATACTCTTTGCTCAGAAGGATGGTACTTAAAATATACAAGCAATCAGCAAAAAGACACTAAGTGTTACAACCAGATTTGTTCCTTAAGGAACTAAAAGTAAACACAGTACATTGGTACATTAATGTTTAGTAAGGCTTGCATACGTGACAGCTTCCTATCATCTGACTGATAAAGGAGGAAGTGAAACCAATTACTGTCAATTTAAATTGAGTTTCTGCTATTGCTCCAGGACAACAGAATGGGTCCATGAAACAAAAACTTGTATTAACAGGGAACGAGATCATAACCCAGTAAGATATACGGACCTTGGGGTAGATCTTGGTGTAGGCCAAAGCAAGTGACTGACACACTGTCCGAATTCTGACAGTGTACACACACTGTATAAACTAACTTGATAATATGTTGTTACAGACTTGGATCCATGTGAGAAAAGTGTTTTGAGGGGGAACAAAACAAACCAACTGTCTAATATGCAAACTTCCCTGAAATGTTTCATCACAGAAAAGCATTAGGCATCTAATGAAAACTATGTGTCATATAGACTGTGACCACTTCTTAAGCCAATCCTGAAGGTGACAGAAATTCAATTAAGTGAATGCAAAATATGTAAAAAAAAAATTTTTAAGTAAATACAGAATCAGTAGGCCTTGTTAAATGCAGTAATGTTTCCTAGGATTTGTAGAATCTCTCCATCTCTCCCCCGCCAATGCACAGATCTAAAACAAGGCTTCAAAACCTGAATGCTTCCGCCTAATGAGGATACTAGAATAATGACTTGCTTACCCTTTTGTCTACCTACAGCTTTCCCATGCATAGTCACTGTCACTTCGTCAAAGCCTGTGAATACATTAAGTAGTAAATCGATGACTGATACAAAATCCTAAATCTTTCCTAAACAAATGTTGAGAATATAGAGGATGATGTAGTGTTAAAAAATATTACTGCTGAGGTGATTAAGTATTATTGACCACTTGTCTTATACGAGAACAGGTATCACAGGGACTTCATAAAGTGTGGGCAATTCATTTTTACATGTATTATTGAGTTGTAGTTCACATCACAACTCTCTCATTTAAAATGTAAACTCAACAATTTTAGTATATTCATAGATACATATAAGCATCACCATGATCAATTTTAGAACACATCTATCAATGAAATTTCTAATGAGTTGTCAAATAATGAACCAATCAAAATACAAGATTACCAAGTTAGATAAGCTTGCTGCTAAATGCATTCCCTCCCCTTTTAGTTTTAAAATATATTTTATACAAGAGCTTTGGTGTAGTTGCTTTGTTCTTTCTCCATTTAACACATGCCAGGGTCTGGACATAATTTCATGGCCTAGGAGGTGTGTGAAAAGTTTTGATCAGGTGTGACTTCATTTTAGGAATCCACTGAGAAGATAGAGGCATGGCATGAATATGTAGTTCAATTTTGTAAAGGTGACAGAACAAAGAAACAGATAGACAGAAAGCTCCTGCAAAAGTCCAGGCAGGAGGAAGAAGCCTAAATTTGTGTGGCTGAAAATGGCCAAGAAAAGTCTTAATACTGAAAAGACAAAACAGGCAAGCTGTGGCTATGGTCTGTGACGAAATGGGAAGAAAAGAAAACACCATAAGCTCCAACTTGGGAGACTGAGGAAATGGGAGAGCCTTTCACCCAAACCAGAAGAGGTTCCAGAAAGAAAATCTGGTGCACAGGTGAAGTGGCTGAGCCACTTCTCAATGTGCTGTATTCGTACGTGCATGCATTTACAGGACATAGAAGCCAGAAATACGGTTCTAGAAATCTTTCTCCTAGCGCAATGGAAGAGAAACACTACTAAGTATGCACCACTGAATGTTAAAGGTAGGGGTCAAAGGTACATGTCCTGTTAGTTAATAGAAGTTTCAGATGCAGAGGAAGGAGCCATGGGAACCAGAGAGAGAGAGAGGACTGAGACAGCCCAAGGTCTCTCTCTCAGACAGCACTGCTTCAGACAGAAAGGGCAGCCTGGTGGGGTCCCAGGAACAAAAGCCTGCCCAGGCTGCCTCGGGTGAGCACAAATCAAATCAGTTCTGCCTTCCTCAGTCACTTGTGTCTTTCACACTCTGTTCATTGTACTCTACCCCAGAACTCCCATGAGTAAATTTCCAAATTGTTAATCCATGCAATGGCTAGGCATGAGTCATGTGCTTCAATATGAGAGAAAACTTTGGATCTTAATATCACATCAGAACTCAATGTGTTTCTTCAAACCTCTTGAGGAATATTTCAGTCACCTTATTCAAAGTCATTTATTTTTACTAAAGTTAACTAAAATGTTGGAGGAGTACAACTGTCCTAAACTACTGTTGAATGTAAAGTCTTATGATTTTATCCCTTTGGGACAATACATAAATTTTGTCCCAAATCACTAAATAGAATGCCTTTTTTGTTGCCCATAACTCCAGAAACCAATACCCTATACTACAAATGATTAGCCATAACAAATAATTTGAGGGAAAAAATCACTATGGAACATTAATTTCAACCTAGTTTCCAGCTGGGTAATTATTCTATCCAACAAGAATTAGTTAGGTCTTTGGAATCAATATATTATGCTGGAAGGAGAATACTTTACAGTCATCTGTTTGGTATTTTGAGACATGGCTACTGAAATCTTTTGCATACTAAAAATACAAGACCAGTCTAATTGTTCTTTTTAGAATTTGACTAGCAGTTTTCTTAAGTTCTGCTGGAAACATTTTCATCCATTAAAAATAATACAAAATCATGTGGCAGACTTGATCTCTCCCTCCCTTCATGTTTGTAAAAAGCAAATCAAAAAATGATTTTCATACAGTTACTGCATGCTTATGATGTCCTGACACTTAACAATGAGGATGATCACACAATTTATCACCCATAAAGGGTAACCATTAAAACTAAATAAAGCCACTAAAAGGGGTAATATTAAAACAAATATGATAGAAAGGAGCATGGTGGTGCACACCTATAATACCAACACTCTGGTATTGGTATTGATTGCAAGTTTGAGCCCAGACTGAGCAATTCAGTGACTTAGGGAGACCCTATCTCAAAAAGGAGAGAGAGTGGTAAAAGTGTAGTTCAGTGCAAAGACCCTGAGCTCAACCCCTAGTACCACTAAAAAAAAAAGTTAATACAAAATGTGCAAACCATAATTCTACATAAAAGAAGACATACACATGACTATCTTACTAGATATACTGGATGGAAAAGAACTGGAACAGTATATTTATTAACATGAAGAAAAACTACAGATGTGAAGAATAGAGGATATAAGACAAAAAACTGAACACCATCACTATCACCTAGCCCTACTATGGCTTAGGGTACATATTACAGAGTAAGTGTTGGACAGATAAAATGCCCCCCAAAATGACCCAGACCCTAGACTGGCACCTTCACTGTCTTAAAGGGAAGTAAAGAAAGGAGTTCATATCAAGAGTCTGTGCCCTTCTTTAGATAACATTTTATTGTATGTTCATAAAACAAGAAGTCTAGCTCAATACAGGCCATTTTATAAAAATATTAGTACATAAGATAGTTCTAAAGAAATGAGAGAAGAGATAAACATCTTTGTGTCAGCTCATTCTGTGGAAGAAATTCCAAAGTGCTGAACTCACAACAAACAATATTTGCAAAAGACTAGAATGAGTGAACTATTAAATGAGATTATTTTAAAAATTGAAAATTATAGTTTTCAAAAACCTCCCAAAAAGGAAAAGAACAATTAGGAAAAAAATTTAATAACCAATTTTAAAACAATTTAGCCTCAGTAGGTATTAAAAGTGATCATACATTATTTTTCACTTATTAAATTAGACAACATATTTTTAAATAATCATATTCAGGATTCTGAAATCTAGAAGAAATGGCATCCTAAATGCCAATGAAGGAAATTCAACCGCTATAGTGCTTTCTTGAGGTATTCAGCAATAGCCACAGGATCTTAAAATAATGCATGTTTTCCTGCTCCAGAAACTCCATTCTTAGCAACTTTTTAATAAGGAAATAGTTATGTATTTTTGAAACATTGGTTATAGGTTATATAGGTAATTAAAAATATCAAAAAATTAAAAAAATTAAAATCTGAAGTCATCAACTGATAATGATAAAATAAATGATAGCCCATTCATGTGATAGAAGACAAGAAAAATAATTTCTCACATTTAGCTAAATATGAAAATGTTTATGGTACATTGTCAAATGGAAAGAATGGATTACAAATCCATATGGAAACATTGTACAAGTTCTCAAAAAAGGGTAAACACACACATGCATACACAATTACAAGAAAAAGGTAGAGTGGAAAGATATACAGTGAAATTTTAAAATTGATTGTCTCTGGTGATAGGCTGAGTAACTTTTTTTCCTATTGCTAACTTCTATCTTCCCAATTTAAAAAACCAAAACAAAAAAATACCAAAAAAACATACAAAAAAAACATAACAAAGGCAGAAACAGAGCTGAAAGATTTCAGTCTATAAGTCAGAAGCCCACCAAAGATAAGAGGTTTACAGCTCTAGTTACATTTCCCAAAGACCTTATCTTATGAAGATAAAAGTGAGGTAAAATATATAAGAAAAATCTCAAATGGTGGCTAAGTATACTATAAGGAATGACTATACCAGTAAGTTATGCATATGACCACCTGCCATTAGCACACTTATCCATGTGCAATGATCCATCACTCCATTGTGTGAGCACCATGATGCAATTGCAAGTTAGCTAGACAGAGCGCAAAATGAACCAGTATGCTGGATTAAAATCATAGCTTCATGTTATGAGCCCATTTTAACCCAAGAGAACAAAAACTGAAGCATTCCCAAAGCATTCCCTAGGACACTAACCAGAAAAAAAAGAAAAAGTTAGAAAGACAGACAGAAAGAGAGAGACAGAGAGAGACAGAGAGAAAGGAATTTCTACTAAATATACTAGTGATAAATCCTTGACCTCAAGACCTAGATAGAAAACAGTAGAGATTAAAAGAGGTTGGTCAATAGTTATTTTACCCCCTCCCCAAACTAAACAAAACTTTCCAAAGTACTTTTTAGAAAAAAACTTGAAATTTACCAAAATATGATCAATACCTGTGTTTGGGTTTTAAAAATTCACATAATGTTATTTATACTGTGCCAATTTTCTAATGAGGAATTGTTCAGTTTTAAGCAATCTTTATAAATCCCAGCTTTCTGCTGCATTTGGACCCAGTTACTAACCCCACACTTGTTATGAGGCAAAAGACCAAGAAGGGATAGTAACCCCAGTTGCTAACCACCTGGCTATGTGACTCTGAATGATTCTGTTTACGTATCTGAATTTCAGTTTCTCCGGTTTCTTCTTATTAGTTAAAGAGATGGACACTTGGTTGAAGACACCAACCCAGTCTGGCACAACAGCAAGTAAGGCTTTGAGACTGATGACTTTCAGTGCACAAGAAAAGTATCTATGAATAAAACTCACTGGCAGAAGTTTTAACAGTTCCAGTTAGCACATAAGGCTCAAAACACAGATATTTGACATTAGAACCCATTTCTAACCTCAAAAGATCTCAACATAGATATGACGATTACTCAAGCCTATGGAACTGAGGAACCAAGGAAGGTTTTTGGATCATGGTTTACAGGTGAGAGTCAATATTATTTTAAGTCCAAGTTATAAGCCAAAAAAGAAACTCAAAGGCATTAACTACAGTATGCACTATTGCAAAGTTCATTATGTCTTGAGAAGGGAAAAATAGGACACATCATATCGGTCAAATATAATATGACACTCTGGGCAAAAAAACAGCACAAATATACCCAAACTGCATGGGAAATACTTCAAAGAATCAACAACTGGGATATCATCCTATTAAAAAGCTTTTATACTTCAAAAGAAATCACCAGTAGAGTGAAAAGATGACCCACAGAGTGGGAAATCATTTTAGTTAACTGTCCCTCAGACAAAGGACTTCTATCTAGAACATATAAAGAATTTTTCAAAAACTCAGACCCCTCCAAATTCAAAGACCCAATCCAAAAATGGGCATCTAAGATGAATATACACTTCTCACATGAAGAAATACAAATGGCAAATAAATACATGAAAAAATGTTCAACTTCATTGATCATTCCAGAGATGCAAATTAAAACAACACTGAGATTTCATCTTGATGGTAGTAAGAATGGCTACCATCAAGAAATCAACCAACAACAAATGCTAGGGGGGCTATGGGGAAAAAGGAACCCTTCTCCACTGTTGGTGGCAATGTAGACTGCTGGAACCACTCTGGAAATCAGTTTGGAGATTCCTCAAAAAATTAGGACTAGAGGTTCCACTTAATCCATCCATTCCTCTTGTGGGTATTTTCCCAGAAGAATTAAAAACATTATACCATAGCAATATATGTGCACCCATGTTTATGGCAGCACAATCTGTCATAGCTAAATCTTGGAAACAACCCAAATGCCCATCAACTGATGAGTGGATAAGAAAAATGTGGTATTTTTATACAATGGAGTATTCCTCAGCTATAAAGAAAGATAAACTCGAGGTTTTTAAAGTAAATGGATGCAACTAGAGACCATACTCATAAGAGAAATAAATCACACCTGCATGTGTAAACATCATATTGTCTCCCTAGTGTAAGAACCTGAAAGAGTAAATAAAAATGAAAGTTACAACAGATATTGTGAAAGGGAAAGAAACTGCTCAAAAGGAACAACTGGGATGAGGGAAAGACGAAATACACATACACAAAACAGCTAAGATAATTATACTACTAATTTTAATTTCTATTAGTTTATTGAAAGGAACAGTCAATGTTTTCTTGATCAATCTTGCATACCTATATCTGGTGATCTGAGGCACTACTCTAACAACTACTATTGCCGATTTCTTGTCGACTTGTTTTAAAATTCTATACCATTTTTATAGTTTAGTGTCATTTTGATTTTGTTCTTTTCTCTTCAAAATAAAATTTTTAAAAAAATCAGGAATGCTAGTCCCTTTAATGCCATTAAAATATCTGGCTTTGAGCAATCACAGAAATAATAAAGGCTATAATTTTCCATATATCCAGTAAGAGTCAAACTCAAAAGTCTCTTTCTACAAGGACAAATCTCTAGTACACAAACTTACACAAAGGCCACCCTTAATTAAAGCTTGATATAGGAGAAAAAGTATCTTTATCATGAGAATGACTAACTTCTTACTTTAAAATAATCTAATAATAAGAACAGTGCTTTAGAAGAACATTTGATAAAGAAAATGTTCATCATGAATTAAAGAGAAAATATGCAGGTGGTATGAGCAAATGATACTGTTCAGAATCTACTGATCCGTATAGAACAAACATATCAAAGTCTGCAATAAGAGCATTCTATAGTTACTTTATAGGGCTCAAACTATCCCATCACACAAGCTCCTCGAGCCTCATCGTTCTGAGGCTGTGTATTACCAAGAGGCTGCTTTGTGAAGACGTGTACAGAAAATGTCGGCTGTCACTCAGGCCATTCTTCCAAGCGTCTAGTCACCCAGGTAACCTCAAGCCTCCTTGCTCCATTTGTATCTCTTTAAACAAGACACCGAACTACTTTCTCCCTAAACTTAACATTCTCCAACCCATTTTCTGATGCCCCTTACAGTCAGGCCAACGGGGAAGAGTTTAGGAACAAATGGAGTTTCCTGGAGTTTGTCATATAACCCATAGCAATTAGCACGTTTTACCCGGCCGGAGGCAATGCTCTAACTCACTCACAGTGATGGAGAGAGAAATCTGTTCTGCTATTCTAGCACCATTTAGCTTGTCCAAGTGAGACTAGCTAGGAGGTACAAACAAGCAATGAACATAAAATGACATACTGTCTCTTTACGATCCCATTATTACCTGTTTTCGATGGGAGTGACAAGAACACATGAATAATTCAGGCATTCAAAGCTCAAATACTGTATCAAGCACCCAGTTCCACATAAACCAAAATATGGCAAAAGAAAAGAGGCAGTATCATTTGGTTTGGGTAAATTTTTAGTCCCAGAAGGCAAGGAGTTCAGTCCACCACGGGGAAGAATTCAGCACAGCAGCCGGGGAAGCACAAAAATCTGTCTGTCAGCCTTCCAGTTTCTTCTGAGTCTTCACAGTGGGACTTCCTTATTTGTCTAAAGTATTGTAAATTCCGAGAATATCAGACACACCCATACTCAAATGTAAGCACAAAAACACACTGCAAAGCCAAATAAAAATTGGTTCTTGGTCTATTAATTGAGAACTATCAGATAAGTCTAATTTGCTAATACGTTTAATGTGGTGCCTTCACAAAAGAGGTAAGAACATTTTCATGGAAATCTATTTGGCAGCTTTGAAAAGTTAGTGCTCAAAATAGGTATGAAATGGCCAAAAAGTTGCTTTACTCAAAAAGTAAGAAAATAAGTAGGTAACAGAAAACAGATTTGCTTAAATTCCACACTGTTTTGTTACCACTAAATTACACTGCTTTAAGTCATGCTTGTCTGGGTTACGATAATATGCAAAACCTCAGTCCAAACTACCCTCCCTATTTTATGCAAGAGGCTTTTCAAGAAAGTGTAAAAATTAGGAAGACAGAAATGGCTCCCCTGCTTTGGAAAAATGCTTTTAAATGCTTATTTAGGTAAGGTTTAAAGGTAGGTATACTTGGTAAGGAAAAATCCACTTAGAGGAAAAATGGTTGCCCTAATTATACGTAGACTATCTAACTGAACTGTCATTCACAACTCATTAAAACTATTAATAAATTGTAAATGGGAAAATGAATAAGATAGTTAAGTTTATAGGACTATTAAAACTGATTAAATACAAAAGACAGCCAAGAATTGGTGGCAAAATTTCCTTAAGAATATGAACTCTAGACCTCCTCCAAAGGCCCCATCTCCATGCTTCATCTAAAGTTCCAGAAGACCTAGCTCCTCATGTAGAAAGGAAGAAACTCAGGTCTATCAACTCAGTGAATTGACCAAGACAACACCCTCTAACTAACTCCCCACCACTGAGCACTGTTACCACACATCCTGAACACATTTCTCAGTCCGAAGAGAGAACATCTGCACGCCTTGATGCAATCACTGGAGGCAGGGGACTTGGGAATCATTCCTGGGGCTGTTCACAGGACAACATATTAAAAAGGAATGTCAGGATGTTTAAAAGAGACAGTTAATAGCACAGAGAAAGAGCCACGTACTAAACAGTGACGGTACCTCCACGGACTAACAACCATGCTGCCAGCTCACACTGCAAGGACAGAAGCAGCAGGAATTAAAGAAAACAGAAAATCTTAAGAAATTTGTTGGCTTTAGAAAGAGTTCCTACAACTTCAAACTGAACAAAACATCCTCACTAGAAATCTACCTGTGGATAAAGGAAAATTTGCTTGAATTAAAATAGTATAACATCATCAACCAAAATACAGAACCAGTAAAGGAATGAGAATAAGCAAGACCAACTTCTTTTCCAATATTCTCTAGGATTTTCTTAACTTTCCACATTTAAAGAAGCCCCCAAAATACCTACGTAGACCAAGCCCCTCAAAAGCTGGTCAGATTGTGGTGCTACCATAGTGACTGGCTGACTCCTACAAACCCATGTTCAAACAGACTGTGAAAGGCCCATGCTCCGGCCTCTGTAAAACCCAGTCTCCTAGGGCTGAGGGTGCAGCTCGGTGGCTGAGCACCTGTTTGGCATGCCCAAGGCCCTTGAGTCAATCCCCAGATGCTATCTTGTTAGGTGTCTCCCAATAAAACAACAATACATACAACTTATAAAGTCATTGTGATACCACATGACAATATTAAAGCCCAGCGTCTCAGTCACAAGCTGTGTGGCTCTGGGAAGCCTCTCTAACTTCTTGCATTAGCCTCACTCACTTCTATCATCTACAAAATAAAGATGATGTCTACTTTTAAAAGTTTGTTGGAAGATACAACATAAGTAAGTCCTTAGCTGAGTAACTGCCACATAGTAAAACTGTGAACTACTGCCAGCCACGGTAAATGAAGACATCCACGATGCAACTTCATCTGTCATCTCTGGGCCATACCAACTCCTCCTCCAGACACAAGCCATGCACTTTCAGGTCCCCAGTGGTTTTTTCCTTAAACTTATTTCCTTTCCCCCACATATCCTTCTCTGCCTGGCAAAGTCTCCCTCATTCCCGTCCTTTAAGTTGGCCAACTCCTCTGAGGCTGGCTGCTCCTTTAATGCCTATTATGTGATTATAGTTGCATTACAATTACTTATGTAATGAGAAAGACATTTATTTACTGGAATGGGAGCAGAGATAAGACCAGGCTGTCAGGGCTATTTCTACCAAGAGGCAAAGAGTGAACCACGGCTGGTCTGTACTTCCCAGGGGAACAGGCTTTGAGGCCGGTTCCAATGGAAAGGGAACAGATTCAAAGTATGAAAATTCCTGAGCACAAGTCTGACTCTGCCATGTGCCAATGTTATCCCACATCTTCTCTATAGTTTCTCAATCTCACAAAAGCCGGGGGGGGGGGGGCTGGTTCTGTTTGTGCACACACCTACACATGTGTATGCATGGAACAAGAGACCAATGTGACAAGAAGAAATCTGGTAAAAAACCTGAAAGGTGTGAAGCCCTCAACTGGCATTCTGCCTATTTACCTTAAATGTCAGAAGGATAGCTATGACCAAGACACACACTCTATGCATTAGACTGTTTAAATGCCCACTTATTTTCTCATAAGATCATGAAGTTCTCAGAGGTGGGTAATGGTAAGGCAGAAGTGTCTCAGGCAGTGCCTCTTAAACTTGACTTTGCACAGGTATCCCTGGGAATATTACGAAAACGCAGTTCTCCTACTGCTGACATCGTAGGACCATGGAAATAGCAAGGACTCATAGAGTACAGGCACTAACGCAGGTGTTCTATGTTCACAGACCAGCTCTGCTACTTAATAGCTATGTGACCTGGAGCAACTTACCTAATTTCTCCGGGCCTTCTCCCCTTCCTTCATGCTAGCAGTAAAAAACAGGAAGTGTACACCTATTCATACAGTGGTTACTGAGATCAGAGAGCACACATATGAAGATTACCTAGAAGCTATCCACCTCAAGAAAGTCCTAGATGTTCCTTACTATAATACTTCTTTCTGATTATCTCGTATAATTATCATAAATAACAATTATTAAAAACATAACAAATTGATGGTTTTGAATCAAATAAGGTTGTGAATAAATTAACGTGTTTATACTATGAACAATAAAATGGTATCTGCACTAAAATCCTCAGAGGACCTCACTAATAAAACACAGTATTTTAAACTATTTTAAATTGATAATGAATTACATACAAATCTTACAGCTCACTAGGCTTAGCTCACATTCCAAAGCTCAGCACACTAACTGGGTAGTCATTGGCCAGAAATGATCTCTCCTTTCCCAGGAAAGAGACTGAGACTAGACTTGAGCCTCCAGGAAGGTGGGGAAATATGGAGCAGGGTGTGTTACTGATGGATTCAGCCTGGAGGCAGCCTAGGTCCCATGGGTTTTTAGAGTATTTAGTGCTGGTTCTGGGGCCCTCAGATGTAAGAATTCACATGGGATACTAACAAGTGACATAGTTAGCAGCAAAAAGAAAGGTGACAGCTATGTTTACCAAGCAGCCATTATAGGTCAGACCCAAATCATGTCATTCATTCTTAGGCTAACCCAGAGAGGTAAAATTGTTTACATTTTGCAACCAACTACTGGGACGTTTCCCCGTACAGTCTGGAAAACCTATTATCCATCTTTTAAGTGAATAATCTCACAGTAACTGACCCAGGGAATACAGGAAGGCCCAACTGGCAGCTCTTGATCAAGAGCCCACAGCTCCGCTCCATCTGGGCATCTGCCCTGACACTTTCATGTAGGCTTCACGCTAGGAATCAGAGTTTGTTCCTCTGCCCACGGTGTCTTGATAAACATGGCAGATTTCTTCCAAATGACTACGGACTCTTAGAGATGCCAACAGTCTCCCAAAGGGATCTCATCTATGTCTCAAAGCCTGTATTTTAAATCAATTCCTCCACATTTTTTGTAGTAGCCATTTTCTCATGAAAATACACTCAGAAAGCTCACATTGTTAAAACAGAAAATGAAAGCACTGACTCTGAGAGGTTAAATAAGATGCTCAAGCCCACAGATACACCATGTGGTAGGAGGTATCTGAACTCAGGTCTACATAACTACCATCCAGCTATGTGCTCTCTAGTACTACCTATAGCCATAAGGCTGAGAGCCTAGACAGCTCTGCCCAAGCTCAGGGATGAACATGTTCAGGACTGGGGTTTTAGTTCCTAAGGGCAGAAAGCAGAAAGAAAGAATACGGCAGGGTACAGGGCTTAGAGGCCACTGAGGAGGAAGGGAGATTGCCATGTCAGTATTTCACTGCAGGAACCAAAGCAGAATTCAAATTCTGAGACTTTCAGGAAAGACAGGGGCTTAGAAATGCTTCCAGGCCTAGAGCTGGGCATGGTGGCACTTGAGAGGCTGAGTCAAAAGGATTACAAGTTTGAAGCCAGCCTGGGTTACACATGAGACGGGAACAGGAGAGAAGAGGGGAGAGCTTCTAGGCCTACGCCAGTGGAAGAAAGGCAGTGACCTGCAAAGCAGCGAGGGCCTAAGCGCCGCAGAGACCCCTCCACGCCCAGCACAGCAGCGCCGGCCTGAAACCTAAAAGCTGCTGGTACGGCAACAGGGAAATGACAGCAGCTGAGGAAGCGCCACCCTAAAACCCTGCCCCTGGCACAGCAGCTCTGGGAAAGTGATGGAGGTGAGCAAGAGGAAATAAAAACTCTAAACAGGGAACAATGTGGGACTAAAACCAGGACCATTAGAGTGGGGATTGTTAGCATATCTTTTTAAAAATATATTAAAATATTCATCTGCAAATGCTCCCTACTTCCATTACCTGCTATATACTTATTCATATGCAAACAAAAAGGCAAGTCTGCCTGAGTTCAGAATCCTATTTTTCAACTCCTTGAATTCCCTGTAATCTGGTTTCTGTTCCGAATCCCTGGAAGAAACTAATCTCAGAAGAGATTCCAGATTCATGGCCAAGCTGTACCCCATCTCGTGTACTACAACTCTCCCTACTGCCTCATCCTGTGTTTTATTTCTTACAGATGTATCTTCCTATTTACCCTGACTCTTGACTTAATAAAAAAAAAAAAAAAAAAAAAACCTCATCATATCTGGTTTAAACTACATACTATAAAGTCCTCACCAAGTTCCCATCCTGAAATTCTGCTCTTCCAAAGGCACGTAAAAATGATTCCAGTAACCTCATACCCATGTATTGGTCAGCATTAAACTCATCACTAAATTCTCAAATTTAGAGGAATTACCTCATTCTGTCTCTGTAGTAAGTTATTACCTTTGCTCACTTGTCCCCACGTATTCTTTCCTGGTTGTTTTTTATGCCTCTGTACCAGACAATTGTTACTCATTACCTAATTCAGGAAAACATGCTACAACACAGTATTTTTATATCATCCTTTCAATCCACACACAGCAGTAGACATTTGCTCCACAGCAAACCTCCCCTATTTGACACACATCTACACTCTCAGGTCCTTTTCTGAATCCAACTGTCCATCCACTGAAACTCCACTATCTACCATTCTTGTATTAAAAACAAAAACATCTTTATGGAAAATAAAAACATCTTTACAAATGATGATCTCTAGGGAGGCAATGGGGAGACTTAAGGAAATTCCCATTTTATATAACTATATGCTACTAAAACTTTTTTAACATGTGCATATGGCACTTTTTAACTAAATATTTTTATGAAAGGACAAGTTAAGTAGTGTAAAAAGATGTATGCACAGAAATGACCATCTTTCCATGGCTAGAAAAAAAGCCAACCCTAGTGAAGGTAGAAAACAATACACAGAAACCAGAAAACATGTAAATCAGTAAGGGCAATGGTATAATAATCCAAGTTCATCTATAAAACAGAGTACTGGCATCCATTAAAAATACATTGTTCTTGAAATTTTCTACAACATATTAAAACAAATTATAAAAAAAAATTACTTTGAAAAGCTTGAATTTCAGATAGGATTAAAAGCACCATGAAAGCAAGATTAATATCCTGTTTACTTTATGGCACAGCTATAACATGTGAATGCCTAACATAGTTAACTTTTACCATTCATTTATTGTAACAAACCATTTGTAAAGGCATTTGAACTCATCTTTAACAAATGCCTTCACAGTCTGTTCCCAACTTATACAAGACAAATGGGTGTCTGAGCTTCATAGTTTACCTCTGTAATTGATCTCCAGATGGTCAACCTTTTTGGGCAAAGCCAACTGTTCTCCATTAGTGGCAGGAATATGCCCAAACCTGGGTGCTAGAAAAGGGGCCCCTTGAAGGAGGGAGGCTATGCCACTTAAGTCCTGGCCCTTGATTCCAGCCAACCTTCTGGCCTTCTGTGCTGTTTGCAGGAAAGAGCATTAGTAATCAAGAGCTCTCAATACTCAAAGAAGTCTACCTTTCCACATCTCCTAAGTAAGCTTTGTCAACATTCACTGTGCCCCTAGGGTCCCTCCGTATGACACAGAGCAGGTCTACAGAAAGAGGGGTCTAGAGTAAAGAGAATAAATTCAACCTAACCTGAGACCTTCGTGATACAAAGAAGTCTGCTTTCACTCTCAATTCCTTCTAGCTGTCCCTAAAGGCATTCTGATGACCAACAGGATAGTAATGAGTGGCAAAAACACAAAACTATAGGCTGAGTGTGTTACTTCAACAAAAGAGCACTTGTCTAACAGGTGTGAGGGCCTAGGTTCAAAAGAAAAAATACACGAAACTCCAATATATCCAGTTCGTATTGGTTAAAAAGTTTCTGGGGCAGAGGGTACTAAAATTAGGATGTTTGTATATATCTAACGTCTAATTCTCTACACTGCTTAACACAATGAAAAAAAGTATAAAGTTAGTTTAATTTAAAGCCACAAATATGCTCCATTTTTGTACTAAAGATGGAGATTTTGTTGTTGTTCTTTTAAAAGTTACACTTTGATGACCCAACAATTCTATAAAACAGAGAAGAAAATCTATTAACTTTTAAAATTGTACTTTGAAAGTATTATTTTTGGCATATAATCCATCAAATTCCACAGCACAAAGAATATTTGTTTTTTAAGAATTTTCCTTTGTATGTCCAAACTTTATCTTTCTATAACAAAAATATTGATACCACATAAATTATAAAAAAGAAAATAAGTGCCTGGCATGGATGATACACACTTGTAATCCCAGCACTCTGGAAGACTGAGACAAATATATTAAGTTCTAACCCAGCCTGGGCAACTTAGTGGGACCTTGTCTCAAAATAAAAAAGAAAAGACAAGACTGAAGATGTAGATCAGTGCAAAGGGCCTCAGTTCAAGCCCCAGTACCAAAAGGAAAGAAGGGAGGGAGGGAGGGAAGGAGCCAGCCAGCCGGCAACTCTGGCAATGACGGCACACAACCATAATTCTACCTAGTGCAGAAGCTGAGGCTGGAGCCTCACAAGTCCAGTCTAGTCTAGCCAATTTATGAGTTACCCAGAAACTGTCTCAAAATTTTAAGAACTGGGGATGAAGCTCTGTGCAATGACTCTGAGTTTAATCCCCAGAACAAAAACAAAAGAAAATACAATAGTATATTAGTAGTATCCAGTAATGTCTGTATTAAACATTTTATTCTTGAATTTAAAGTATTGTATTTTCAATAGGGCTTAGTGAACACACCTATAATTCCAACTACTTAGGACATTGAGACAGGGGACTCTCAGTCCACCTTGACCTTGTTTAAAAAAATAAAAAGGGCTGAAACTGTTGCTCAATGCCTGGACTCTACATTCAATCCCTAGCACCATTTAAAATATGTCTGTATATGAATATATGTATCATATGTAATTTTCAAGTGATTACTTACAGGTTAAGAAAGAAAAGTTAACTACAAAAGAATTTAAATATTAACTTTTATAGTTATTTTAAACTTCAACTTTCAATACAAAATAGCTACTAGGTCTTTAATTTTCTAGTGCTTTCCAAATTCCATTGACCATGCTACATCAAAAATGTGTCACTTGACTACTAAACCCAGTATTTATTTCACTCCATGTATTGTTTAATAATTCACAGGTCAATGTCTAAGAAACCCATTAATAAATAAACAAAAACAAAACACTGGGCTTCATGCTTATGACTATCAAAAGACAAAAAGCAGCCTGGAAAATATGAAAAGCACTTGTAACCTCAGCACTCTGGGAGGCTGAAACAGAAGGACCACAAGTTCAAGCCCAGCCTGGGCAACTGAGTGACTCAGTTAAGATCCTGCCTCAAAAATGTTAAAAAGGGCTAGAGATACAGCTCAGTGTGAAGGTCCTGGGTTCACTCCCCAGTACTTTTGAAAGGAAAAAACATGTTTTTTTGAGAACCCCACCAAAATGATTGACTCATCTCTTTAATTTACTAGACAGAGATTTTAATAAAGTTTTTCTAAAAACTTGTTTTCAAATTAGATCATGAACAAGATAATACATTTCAAGAAAAGCTGTGTCATGTTGACTTCCTAAGTCCCCGTGGCAGTGAAGATCTCTAGGTGGAAACTACTGCCCGCAATTCAGAGGTAAAGAAACAGAAGTCAGAAGATGGACAAAGCACATCTGGGGGTGACCCCTGCCTGCCTGAGCCCACTGAGGGCAGAGGTGGATTTTCACAAGTATTGAGATGTGCCTCGAAGTACAAGACCCCCTAAGTATTTCCTGCTGTCTCAGCAAAATTATCTCTGGGTGCTTATGTCATTTATGCATTTATGACTTTAAAACAGAAACAGCAACTGCCATACTTTGAAATTAGTTCAGCGTCTTTAAGGTGATACCTAAAAGTTGGTGTAAATCGGAGTAGAAAACACTATATGGCAAGGCAGGTTTTCCCCATCAACGATCCTGAGAAAGAATTCTAATGTTGCCTAGCCTCACAGTGTACACAACTGAAAGAGACGAGGTGGAATCAGAAAGGTTCCACTGGCCCGGGAAAATGTCTCCTAAAAGCACCACTATGTAATAACCCCTAGACACCCAAACCCAGCGAACGGCCTTTTCTTCCTAAAAGGAACATACAGTTCATCTGTGAGTACTTTGTTAAGTGATCTTCTCATGGCATTTAATCTGCCACTGTTTAAACAGACGTTTAACAAATGTTGTGCCACCAAAACGAAAGAGATAAGTTGAATATGGATGGCTGGCAATGAGACCAAGACAAGTGATGGCTACAATGAGGTCTGAACACATGACCCAGTTGCTACTGCCTGCTGCTGGCACCTTCACTTAGACGCAAGTGGCCCTTAGAACAAGTGGCCCAAGACAGCTCCACTGTGAAAAACCAAACTATTAAGGTGTTTTCTTCCTTCAGAGTCACAAATATTTAATTTTCTACTCTTGTCGAATTTAAAAAATCAGGTTACAAAAATTTTATATCCCACTTACCCAAGTAGCACAAAACATTATTCTTCCTTTCAGAAACAGGCTTAAAATGATTCTGAGACTGTATCATAAAAAAAAATTTCATTTGTTTATAACCATGTGTGGGTATTTTCTACCATTGTGACAAAATACCTGAGAGAAATCCACTGAGAAGGAGCAGTTTATTTTAGGCAACAGTTGCAGAGGCTTCGGTCCATGGCTCCCTTACTTTTGGGCCAATGGTGAGCTGAAACCTCAGAGTAGAGACGATGCGCTGGAGAACAAAGCCAAACAGCCCATGGCAGGAGGGGTCACCCCAGTGACCTATCTCCCACCATCAGCCCAACTCCTGAGGTTCCTCCCCCTCCAACAGTGCCAAGGGCCTCTGGAGGCATCAAAGTCTACACCATGGCACCAGGGCTCAGCATATGACCCTGAAAAGCTCTGCCTCATCTCTCACTTGCACTTCCTATGGGGAGGTGCTAACACCATCACCAGGCCAGGGGGTTTCACTGAAGGGGCGCTGTAACCAGACTTCCATCCTCACAGAATCTCTTTTCTTCCTGATTTGCTCACATCAGTAAATGACAGATGATGTTTAGAGAATTCCAGCAAAGGGAAAGCTTTCTTCCTTTCACACAGAATTAATGCTGCCTTGTCAACCAAGCTAAGTGTGCCACAGTAGGGCTGTTTTGGTTACTTTTCTCTCGTTGCTGAGACAAAATACCCAATACCCAAAATGAAGGAAGGAAAGGTGTATTTAGCTTACAGTTTGTGGAGGTTTCAGTCCATATTTGGCTGGTTCTGAGGCAGAGTGGCACATGCCAGAGGGCAAACTGTTCAGGGCAGCAGAGCACAGCAAAACCAACCAGCCAAAAGGAGGAATGGCTGCGAGCAGTCTCCTTTTCCTCCCTACATTGTAAACAACCTACCCCACCCAGGGGTCGTGAACCTCTCACACAATCTCCATGCCCTCCTCTTCCACACACTCAGGATGTGTACAAAGGAAGCACCTCAGCTTCCTCCTGAGTCACTCAGCTAAACCTCTAGATTCCCCAAGTTGACACAATGTATCAACCATAACAAGGGCCTACAAAATGGAAGAAAAGACAACAGTATCTTTTAGACTTGTGTTTCAGAAGCACCCTGATACTTGATAAACACAGGAAAATGACACTAATAACTGGTTAGATGCTAGCTGTGTGAGTTTTCCCTTGCTTAAAAATTTCTGCATGGTTGAACATCAAATCTTCAACAACCATCAAGAAAGCAGGTCATATTCAAAGTGTTAGAACCCAAGCAACACAAAATTAGAGTCCCAGAGCCGTAAAAGGCCTTCAAGATCCTCCACATCAAATTCCTGGCTCACTATAGACATAAGAACTGAGGCACAAATCCATGAGGAGAGCAGACTAAATCCTCACAGGTGGCTAATGGTAAAAGCAGTCCTGGTTTCAAGGAATCTTATTTTTTCCCATTAAGCAGACAAAATGTCAATCATTCCTGTATGACCACCAACAACATAACATAGCCCTTCTTAGAAAAGCCATAGTAATGTCCAGGAAAAAGTCCACTTTTGCTTTCTGGGTTACAAGCTCAATTTTCAACCAATCTGTTCATGACCACTGCGTGATTTCTATTAACCCTGGTCTCTCCTGAGTAACCACCACCAACTAGTTGGCCAGGTGACAAGCCTGAATTGCACACCAGCAATGCTGAGGAGCCATACTCTGCAGCTACTGCTCCAAGGGACATGGGAACAGTGAGGACTTTTAGAATCTTCACTCCTTACTACTAAGGCATGAAAGAAAAATAGGAAAATTATATAATTGCAGTAAAGTTATTGTACATATAATGATACACTGTTTCTACTAATACACAAAACAAACTTGAATAATGGCAACATTAAGGTCTATTAATATAAAATGTGGTAAACCAAGAATTTTGCTCATCCCTCTCACTCCTGTACTTTTGAAGCTATACCTCCTATGAGAACATCAATTCCTAGGGCAGACCATGTACCCTTTGGGATTAGCACTGATGAGTTACAGAGTCTCCTCTCAGCATTGAGTTCTAGTGTTCAGTCTCTTTCCAATGGTGAACAGAGGGCCCAGGAAAGGCAAAGAGAGAAAAATACCCTCGCTCAACTCTCTGCCAGAGGAAGAAAACTGATTAAACTAACAACTGAGCCATGGCAGTGGAAAGCCCCGTCCTCTGCATATGAAGCCTGGATCCAACTATATTCCATAAGCAAAGTCCTTCATGCGCACTGCTGGATCCCAGGGACCAGGTGAACTCTTTCTTAAAGAGGGCAGGTAAGAAAGTGCTCACAGGAACTTGATGCACATGAAAGTGACAGAAAAAGTCATAGTCAGAATGGTATCATTCTGGCTTAGTAACCTGAATGGATGAACAAAGGGAATTGCATGTAAGATAACATTTTGAAGCAGGACTTGTAATAACAACAGCTAATCAAAGAGCCTCACTGGTAGAGAAAGAATGATAAAAAAAAAATGCTGCCACTGTAAAATCAAAATAATAATGTCCACAGAAGATAAAGCACTCACCTCTGTCCCTGGGGGCATGCAACATATAACTATTTGTACTACACAAGGAAAGAGACTGCATCACTCTGGCACAGGCAGCAACTAATGAGATGTAAGTGTTCCAAAGGCAGCAGTAGAGCATGGGGAATTTGCTTGTTCTTTCCCAACTAGGTTAGAGTCACAGAGGGGATGGGTTTCTGAGTAACTGGAGTAAAAGAAAGGTTAGATATCCGCAAACTGAGGGGGAAACAAAGGAGGAAGTTGCAGGCACCAGGAAGCCCATTCTATTCCATATGAGATTCAGCAGACCACTAACACCATGGGATGGAGGTGGAACAGTATCAGCCTGGGCCTGTTGGGGGCTCAGTGGCCAAATGCGGTCAGAATAAGAGAGAGGGCAGGATATGTTTAGGCACGTGCTTGTCACCCCCTCAACATTCCTGCTCCCTATGTGACACATCCGTCTGGTGGCACTTATACAGTATGGCCTTAAAGAAAAGCCACATTGTAAATAGCAGGCATTTTGTTACAAATACTGTGGCTACTTTTACAAATGTTGTACAACAAACTTTGACTTATAAAGACAACATGGGTAAGCATCAGTTTGCTCATCCTCATAACAGTAATAAGAGCAGCTATTAACTGACAAATTTGTTAGGAGGGTTAAAAGCACAAATACTGTATTTAGTTCAGTGTCTAAAACATAGTAAATTTCAGTAAATGCTACCTGCAATTTATTTTTTTATTTCTCAAAATCTCTTACAGCACTAGAACTTGAAACTATATGAATTCATCTACTTTCTCCATGTTCAGTTATGGGCTTCGTTTCCACTATATCCACTGCCAATACAAAAATAATAAAGATTAGTTTTAACAACTGACCAACTAAAACTAGAAAAACACATGTAGAGCCCCAAGCCATAAAATATACCATGAAAAGAAGAATAAATGACTTTCTTACTGCACAATATTATATATTAGTTTGGCCTATTTGCTAATGTGAAAATTTTAGGGTTTCCAGTGGAGGTTACTGAACTGACAAGGTGTAAGAATCATTATATATGAAACTGATATTTGTTAAGAAACCAACTTATGTGAAAATATTTGCCAAAGTTAGGAACGTAGTTTTTAACTGGGTTATCATCTTTTGACCAAGATGTCTCCCCTGAAATCCTCTAAGGTTAGTCACAATCTGTCATGGCTTGTGTCTAGATGTGTCCCTGAAGTGTCAGTCATAGGTGGGGCAATTTCAGAAATGGCGGGATCTAGAGTGATGATGGAATTGATTCATGGTACAATGCTAACTAGGATTAAGGGTGATAGTCTACCCATCCTAAGTAGCCTGATAAGATAAAAGGAGCAGAAAGATGCTCTTAAGGTCCTTTGCTTGTTTTGCTACCTTCTGCCCACTATGAACTGTTTCTCCTCTGGGATGCCCTTCTGGTACACTCCCCTGCCCTGGACCTGCCAATTACAGACTGAAACCACTACAGACTGTGAGCTAAGTAAACCTCTCCTCCTTAACTCTGGACGTCAGCTTTTTTGTCTCAGCAACAACCAAAGTAAGACATAGTACAAAGCCATTAACAACTGGGTACACAAGGCAAATTCAGGAAGACTTGAATGCAGTGCAGGACAATAGGAACCAGTTCAAATGGTGGGAATTCAGACTATGGGCAGTCAACACGAATGGGGGGTCCCCCCAAAAGCTGTGAGAAAACAACCATGCTCAAGACTGATTTTAACTTATAGACCACTAGCTTGTAATCCCCGAAAAACCCTCGGTTCTTAATGACTACCCTCTTTTCTAACTCAAGGTACTCCAAACTGCTATTAGTGCCCGTTACTAAGTGCCAAATTCAGTGAAAAGAGAAACAAAGAACACTTTATTGTGCATGCAATGTAAGCCTCCATTCATGGTTTTTCAAAGGTATGGTGTATTTCAAAGGTGGTGTGTACAACACCCCCATTAGAATCATGCAGAGAGAGCCCCAGACACTTCAATATTTAATAAGCTTCCCTGGTGACTCTTCCTTTAATACATAAATCTATTTTGTAAAATTTTGCTGCTGTATTCACATTTTTCTGTCATTTCAAAAGCTCTTACTTTATGTTTTCCAACTTTCAGTATGTAATATTTCCTTCTAGTGTATTCTAATTTACAGAATCACTAGCTTTAAAATATTCATACTTAGAGACAATGTAAATTTTATTTGTAAGTATTAAGTGCATGATACTCAAAATCTCTATAAAAATATGAACACATCTTTAAATACTGCCACAGCAATTCAGGATTTTACAGAAATAGTCCTGCAGGTAAATTTTAATGTGAATAAAAGTAAGTTTTTGAGGACTTGGCGCCTAAGTTTTCAGTATTTTTATCACAACATCATAGCACCATGTATTTCTTTGCTTTATTCCTTTTTACTTCTGTAGCTACTGAATTACTGACTTTTTCTTTTCCCACAGACTATATTTAATACTTCAAAACCTTTCAAAGAAAGCATTAAAAAAAGTGAAAGAAATCTCTCCAAGTAACTGCTGACATCAATATTCTAGTCAATTTTTGTACAACTACTTTTTGGAAACTAAGGACTTCAAGCTTCAGACCCATAAAAAGGGTGGCATCACAGTGGTAGCAATCAGGTCCGAGTGTTCAGCCACTCCTCATGCCCCTGGGCTATAACTGGACGTACAGAAACTCAGTGGTGCCCACAGTGCTGGCTCTAGTACTAACAAACAAAATATGGGGGAAGGGGGGGCCTGGGACTCACTTGCCTCCCACCCACCTGAGCCCATGCACCACCCTGGGATCAGCCTACAGGACCCAGACCAAAGCACACGTGCCCTCCCTCTTCCTCTCTTACTCTTAAGCCGGAGAGCTTGATTTGTCTGCACAGCGTGCAGTATTCCTTTCTGGTCCTCCTGGCACCATTTCTCTGCTCATGACTTTCAATCTACGTAGCCGCTTTCCTTTCACCATCAGGTGTACACTTTGCTATTCTCTGACTGCTCTACACAAGAGTTAGGAATCTATCTGTGGGATCCACCATGGGTAACACTGCCACCCTCCAAAAGCAGGGCAAAGGTAAATGTTAAGTGCACTTCCTGCCCCTGCATTATTCTTTACTTTATCTTCATTCGTGTAGGCGTAATGCTGAACTTACTCAGTTGGAAGGTAGTCACTGTCTTTCTCAGCCTTTATTTTAGAGAAGAAAATGGGTGAAACTTTAGTTCTGTCTATTATTAAGAGTAAAGAAGCTTTAATTCCACTTACCATGCTTTCTAGAATCATCCTTCTCTTTCTTGCAAATCTTTACTTTCTTTCACCATCTCTGCTCCCTTTACTACTTTCTTTTTCAATCCTCTCAAAAGCACAAGAGGTTGGCAGGAGGACTGGTACTGGGTGGTTATGGCAGGCACCCCTTTCCTTATCTAGTTTAGGTATTAACTTTCCCTTTAGTATATTTGGCTTCATTGTTCTAAGAAATGAATTTAAATACTTGTGAATATGATTCTCAAATACACACCTGAGAGTCTGTTCTTATTCAGGTATGGTAAGACCAACAGATGAGATGACTGCCATTGAAAAGATACTGTGATTTGTGACTCACAGTTCACAGAAGGAAGCCACCACACCACACAGGCCCATACAGAGAAGTACCAGGGCTAGTCAGGGTATAGGGTGGAGAAGCACAGGTTGGGCCTTTGTTGTGGTTTTCTCAGGAAGAAACTTGGCAAGGCAGGGTAGGAAAACACAGGACTGGCTAGTCTGAAACGTTCCAGCAGGCTCTGGGGCTTAAGGATTGTTTTCAGCTGCCCTCATCTGCCCTCAGTGATACAGCAGTGGCTAGACAGAGAGCTAAACGTATAGACGGTGGGTAGGAACTGTAACTAGTTAATCTGGGTATGAAAGACCACTTACAGGGGAATCTTGTGTTAACTCCAGTAACAAGCTGAACCTGAGGGGCCCAGTGTCTCCGTGATCAGCAAAACACCCACCACTAGACAGCCAGATCAGTTAGAATACAGAAAATAAAAAAGTATAGTTAATACAAAACATTTGTAAAAGATGGGCTAACCTAGCAAGAGTAAGGCCACAGAGAAACCCAATATAGCGACAGCCTAACACATGAAGTTTCCCTTCACTAGCACTAGAGCAAACAGAAAAATAAGAAATTTAAGAGTTAGTTTTCTTTTCTGTATTTTTCATGGCTATCTTTAACGGGGTCTGTTTTGTTTTGATTGTTTTGTTTTGTTGAGGCACAGTCTTGCCATGTAGTTAAGGCAAGCGCTGAACTCACTATGAAACCCAGGCTGGCCTCAAACACACAGGGATCCTCCGGCCTCAGTCTCCTAAATGCTGGGATTACAGGCATGCAACACGGCACCTGGCCTCATGGCTCGCTTTTAAATGAGGCCAATGAAAAGAAAACCCTGAAATCATTTTTTATAAGCAGCCATTTCATAAATGATATATGAGGACACTGTGCAAAATAACACAGTTCTTTAACTGAAACATACTGATTCTAACAAAGCAGTTTAAAGTACGCTTTCTTTAAAAGTAATGCCTGGTGATACTTTTATATGTAAAATTAAAAATCAAAAGTGATACTACTAGAGTTTGAACTCCTATTCATTTAAAACAAGAAATTGAAAACAATTGAAAAATCAAATGAAATGTACAATGCAATTGTTTTCAGACAACAGACTGCCCAGGCATGGTGGTGCACACCTGTAACCCCCACACTCTGGAGGCGAAGGCAGGAGGCTCGCAAAGAGTTCGAGGCCATACTGAGCTGCAAGACCATACTGTACTACATAATGAGACCTTGACTGAAAACAAAATTAATGAAATACATGGCTTCTTTTAAAAAAAAGACAGCAAGCACTACAAGGATACAGATATGGTAAATCCAAGAATTCCTCTCAATAACCTCCTGGAAGTACAACAACATGGCAAAGAGGATCCCAAACAATCCAGTGTGCTCCCTGGGTTCAGGAAGCAAGGATCAGAGTTCAGGAAAGATGAAAGACCAGAACATGCACAACAGAAGGTCAGAGGGGAGAGAGCTGCACAGAGAGGTACAGGGGATGCACTTGAGCCTTTAGCTCAGTAATGACTTAGAATGAGTGTAGTAAAATTCCATGGAGCTCAGGAAAGTAACAAGCAGAACCACAGTCTGCACAACCCCCAGAGATCAAACAGATCTGTGTTGTTTGTGGGCAGAAAGGATAACAGTTGTCAGGAGGGCATCTCTACAGTAGTTAAACTGAAATAACCACAGTGTAGGGAGTGCTCTAAACTTACCCTCACAAAACTTAATAGCAACCCTAGAAATTACCTAACTGACCTTAAGTGAATTACCTGCCTGACAGAACAAAGTCCATCACTACTTAAAGAAATTCAAAATATCCAACTACCAAAACGGTAAGTTTTACAATGTCTGACAGCCTACTCAAAACTACTAGATAAATTTTTAAAATGAGAAAATATGACATATGAGAAAATTCAATAAAATTAGAACCAAAAAAGGGCAAAAAGTGATGTTGGAATTTGTAGGAAGGATTTTTTTTTAAAGTTATACTAATTATGTTCTCTTAATTCAGGAATTTAAGAGCGAAACACGAAGAAAGGATTATATAAAAAAGACCCAAGTGGAACATCTAGTGATTAAAAGTATCTAAAATGAAAAATACAACAGATGGAAATAAAGAGACCTGACCAAAAAGAAAACATATGTGATCCTGGAAGATACAACAATAGAAATTATCAAAAGTGAGGAAAAAAGAGAAAAAGACCATAAGAAAAAACGAACCACCTCAGTGATGTATATGTAACAATACGAAGTTATCTAACATACTAAAAACTTGAGACCTAAAAAAAGAGGAAAAAAGGATAGGGACATGAAAATACCTGAAGAAATCATGTCTGAAAACCTTCCAGACTATACCCCCCCGACCTAAGAGCTTC
Organism: Dinomys branickii; assembly: GCA_004027595.1. Classification (NCBI taxonomy): domain Eukaryota; kingdom Metazoa; phylum Chordata; class Mammalia; order Rodentia; family Dinomyidae; genus Dinomys; species Dinomys branickii. The sequence goes on along the minus strand of PVLD010000460.1, from coordinate 14,978 downwards.
AACAAGCATCAACAAAGGAAACATAAAGGGAATCACAAAATGCAGTAATAAAGTGAAGATCCTAAATGCAGTCAGACCCCTCCAAAAAAAGACATACTACATATAGAGAGCCAACTATTTACTGCTTAGAAAAAATATTTTAAATATTAGTATGGCTTAAAAGTAAAAGGATATTTACTATGCTTGTCAAATATACATGATGCTAATTAAGTGAAAACGAATATGGTATATTAATGCAAATACCAAATTATAGATCATTTCATGATAAAAAGGTCAATTTATCAAAAAATTATACAAATTGTAAATGTTTTTGTATCCAGAACAAATCTTCAAAATATATGAAACAACAGAACTGCAAAGAAGAAGACAATCCCCCCAATTATACTCAGGCTTTTCAATAATCCTTTCTCATTAATTAACAGAGCAAGTAGAAAAGCATCAAAGATGTTGAGGATTTGAACACTATCAATCACTTTACCTAATTGACATTTTTCAAGCACTTCTTTCCAAGAACAATGAAATAAATATTTTCTCAAGCGCACAAGAAACATTAATCAAGACAGAACATCTAGACTATAAAATCAGTCTCAATAGGTTTCAAAAAGATTCAGACAAAATATGCTCTGACTACAATGGAACTGGACATCAATAGCACAACAGCAACTAGAAAAAGCTCCAAATATCTGTAACCTGAAAAACACACTTCTAAATAACATGTAAGTAAAAAGTTGAAAAATCAGCTATTAGGAAATGTCTAATAGTGAAAACACATCATATTAAACGTGGGATGCCACTAAAGCAGCACATAAAGGAGACTTAATAGTGCCCCATGGAAGAAAGGGGGCAGGCAGGGAGGCAGGGAGGCAGGGAGGCAGGGAGGCAGGGAGGCAGGGAGGCAGGGAGGCAGGGAGGCAGGGAGGCAGGGAGAGAAAAGACGGAGGGTGGGTGAAGCCAGTGCCGTTTCTACAGTTACAAAACTGAAAGCAAATCAAGCCAAAAATACATAGAAGGGTGGAAATTAAAAAGATCAGAGCAGAAATCAGTAGTTTTCCACTTAAACTAATAAAGATAAAAATACATTATCATCTCAATAGAAAAAGAAACATCTAAGAAGATTCCACATCCACTCTTCATAAAAACTTTCAGCAAACTAGACAGAGACATCCTCAACCTGACAAAGATTATCTAGAGAAAACATGCAGTTCACGTTACATGGAAAAAGACTGCTTTCTTCCTAAGATCCAGAATGAAATGAAAATATCCTCTTACCACTTCTATGGAAGTTCTAGCCAACACAACAGAAGCTCTGTAAGGCATCCAGATTGGGAAGGAAGAAGTGTCTGTTCACAGGTGATATGATCACCTGTATGTGGAAAAATCTAATGCAACTTAAGAAACACCTACTAAAACCAACAAATGCATTCACAAAATCTACAAGCAACTATTCAAAAATCAATCCTATTTCTATAGACCGGCATCAAACACTTGCATATTACATGTTGTAAAATACCATTTACAGTAGCTGTGTAAAACTTTGAAATACTAAGGGATGAATGTAACGGATATGTATAAAATACTGCGGAGAGGGATTTGTAAGTATCATAAACAGAAATTTACTGTGATCATGGGCTAAAAAACAAAGAACTGTTAAAATATGAGCTCTTTCTGTCTTGACAGACGACATTTAAATTCCATAGAGCTCTTTCGTGTAAAGTGACAAATTTACCATAAATTCATGTGAAATGAAAGTACTTTGAAGACCCCAAAACAATCTGGAAAAGAACACAATTAAGGCCCAACATCTAGTTTTAAGACTACTTCTAAGCTACACAAAGCAAGCCTACATTATTTTCATCAAAACAAATAGATCTATGAAAAACAGAGGCTGAAAACAGACTAAGACACAAATAGAACAGATTACTGACAAAAATACAAAGGTAACTCAGAGAAGATAGTCTTCAAAAAATGGTGCTGGAACCAGTAGGTATGCATATACACAAAATAAAAACTTTGATCCAAATCTCACACTATTTATAAAAATTCAGTCAAGAGATTTTCTCCTGTGCTTTTTTTTAAAAAGTTGTATGTTTTATATTACACGTAGGAGGAAACACAAGAGAAAATCTTTGTAAACCTAGATTTGGCAAAGATTTCTTTGCTTAGATACCAACTGCACAATCCATAAAAGAAAAATTATTGTGTATCATCAAAATTATTCAAAAGTCACTGCAAAAAGAATAAAAATACAAGTCACAGAAAAGGAAAAAAATTTACAAAACATGTATCTGGACTTGTATCCACAAAATATTAAGAACTCTCAAACCTCAGTAAGAAAAAAAGTAATCCAAAGAAATAAATAGGCAAAAGATTTGCACACTTCATCAAAAAAGTTACACATGGCAAATGACCATACATAAAAACCTACTCAACAATATAGCAATTATGAAAACACACACACAAAAACTGCAATGAGATACCACTTCACAACTATTAAAATGACAATAATGGGCAGAAGATGTAGTTTTCTGTGGTAGTACACTTGCCATGCATGCATTAGGCCCTGAGTTCGATACCCAGGAACCAAGCCAAAAGGAAAAAAAGAAAAAAGAATTTTAAAGCACTGACCGCGTCTAGTACAGGCAATGATGTGGAGTAGCAGGAACTCTCATATACTTAGCAGGAGTGTAAAATGTGGACATCCACTTTGGAAAACTGACATTTCTTGAAAGTTAAACACACATGTTCTAGCCATTTTACTCCTATGTATTTGCCCAAAGGGGGAAAAAACCATGTATCCCCACAATGACCCATACATGACTGTTCACAGTAGCTTTATTTAAATAGCCAAAAACTGGAAGCAATCTAAGTGTTCATCAGTGAATGGATAAAGAAAATGTGGTACTGTATTATCCAAAAGACTATGCCTCAGACAAAAAGGAATCAATCATCACTATGGATGAATCTCAAAATGATTTTACTCCATGACAAAAGACAGACAAATGTGAACAGACATACTAATGGTGTATGCCTGTTATCCCTGCACTCTGAGACATGGAAGCAGCAATTCAAACCCAGCTTGGACAGCTCAGTAGGTTGGTGAAATTCTGTCTCAAAAAAATAAAAAGGATTGAAGATGTAGTTTACTACAAAAGCCTTGGATTCAATCCCCAATATGACAAAAAAATAGTGAACATATAGCATGATCTCACAGGTGTCAAACTCCACTATATGCAAATTAGCCTACAGTGACAAAAATAAGACCAGGGTTGAAGAGGAGCACAGGTGACTTCTGGGTTTGGTGAATATGTTCATCATCTTGATGGTGCTGATGGTTCCATGGATGTACATAAATCACAAAACATCAGACTTGGGTTGGGGATACAGCTCAATAGCACAAGTACCTCCTGGCAAGCACAAGGTCCTGAGTTTGATTCCTAGTACCAAAAAAAAAATCAAACTCTACATGCTTAATATGAACACTTCTATAAATCAATCACATCTCAAAATGTTGTTACTAAATATTATTATAAACTAGATGTGGTGGTACTTGGTATAACCCCAGCACTCTAGGAGGCTAAGGCAGGACAACTGCATATCTGGGCCCCATCTGAGTGACTCAGTGAGACCCTGTCAATCAATCAATAAATGTATGCTGGTTGGCTGGCTGGCTATGTAGCTTAGTGTGAAGGCCCCGGTTTTGATCCCCAGTAACCCCTGCACAAGAAGATATTATAGTACACTATAAAGGCCTATCTAAATTTCATTTTACTGGGATCTAACTACCTATAAGCAGAACCTTTCACCGTATACATTTTTCTTTAAAATGGGCTTTTACTAAGTTGAAAAGCACACTTTAAACTTTTTAAAGGTAATTTTGATTCCGCAAGGGAAAAGCATTCCTTTTCCTTTGGCTTAGTTTACTATAGCCATGCTTCACACAGCAAAGACACTGAATCTTACTGCTAGCCAAAATGTCACCCACTAATAAATGTAACAAAGTTTGTTCATAATAAAGTCAGGGACTTCAATACTAAGATGCCCATAAGAAAGAAGAAGTAAGAGGTTTGTGGAAAATGACACTCAGCTTTGACTAACAAATTGCTTCTTAACGTGATGCTTTTCCAGTAGTACCTCAGCACAGGAGATGGCCCCTGCATTCTCCGCTGCAGGGCCTGCTCCTGCTCCAAGGCAGAGGTCAAGAGCTCTATCCCGCAGCCACACTGCGTGCTACGAGTTGCCTGGGCAACTCAGGGACAGCTTGTCTCAAAACAGACATAAGAAGGAGGGGGATGCTGGGTGACGCAATGTAGCTCAATGATAGAGCACTTGCCTAGAATGTGTGAGGCCTTGGGTTCCAGCTCTAGTACCAGAAAACAAGAACACAACAACAAAAATCCCTACTGGAACGAGGTATGGTTGTGCACAACTGTAATCCCAGCACTTGGGATGTTGAGGCCAGAGAATTAGCCTGGACTACATAATGAGTTCAAGGCTAGCCTGAACTACATAGCAAGAACCTGTCTCAAAAAAATAAAAACCTTCACTGTAGTGTATACTTTTAAATGATTAATTTCATGTTATATAAACTATATCTCAATTTTTACAAGCTATAATAAAGCAGAAACAAAAATGTCAATGATGTTCAGTTAGGACTACTTCAGATGAAATTAAGTCCCTACAGGCTACACGAAGCACTAAATTCAAAAGGTGAATTACATTTGTCTTTTCTCTCCAGAGAAATAAAAAACTAAGTATTTCCTCTGTTTTCCAATTCTTACACAAATGATAATAAATGTGCCTAAGTGTTCATTTACCATACAGTTTCCTTCCTTTTGAACTCCAAAGTCTATCTGGAACAACCTAATGGACTATCAAGGGAGAAAAGCAATTTAAGTCAGGCTATTAGACAAGACAGTGACATTCACTGTATTTAATGTATTTCCCAGACACCATCTCAAATGCTTTCCATTTCCCAATCAACAATACTGCTCTGTTCTAATAGGTCTGGCCATTGATGTAACTGGCCTCCAATTACACTTCCTCCCAGATTAATCTTCATCTGTGTAACAAACAAAAGGAAAGACAATGCTGTCTGCCTCAGGGCCTCTCAGAGAACACACAGGGCACACCAGAGCTGGCTGAGCTGGGGAGTGGTCTCGATGTGGGTTCCAGAGAATCCCCTCCTCTGAGCCAGCTGATCCCACCTGCACAGTGCCCCGGGAGGTGATGCCATCGGCAAGCGTAACCCCGAGGCACATCACAAAGGCTGGTGCTCTTCTCCCTAGCGGCTCATGATCACAGAGCACAGGGGCTTCCTCTACACAGAACTGTTTTCTAAGCATCATGGAAGAACCGCATTTTCTCCCAGAAGAAATCAAAAGTGTACTCTGAGGATCCCCTTAGTCTGCATATGCCTGCTGGTCCATTATTTCTAAAAGCCAGGAGACACAGTTACTCCTTCAGACTGCAACCAAGCAGTCCCTTTGGTTTTCTCCAGCCCTCCAATGCTCCCTTCGGCCTTCCCTCCTGCAGGTGGGAAAAACAACTGGGGCTCTCCTAATGATTTCACAGCTCTGCGACTCCCTGTAATTTCCTAACACACCCGAATTACCAGCCAGGGCCCTAAAGCAGCAATTTAAGAATTTCTGCTGGACTGAAAGTTAATGCAACCATCCAAGTTTCCAATTTAAAATTGGGAATTAGCTTGTTTACTGCCCGAGATCTTACCTCCCTATACAATTAGGCTGATGTGCCCAGCAATTAGCCATTTCCTGATGCTGAAGAATAAAATTAAGGCCAACCTGAAACAGAAAGTCATAAAATGCAGACATTCCTGAGACAATAAATGAAACATAAATCCATCATTCCGTGCAGAAAGTGAAGAGATTATATATGTTATACCAATACACTACATACAGTATTTCATATTTATTAGTACATACTATGAGTTCACTGAGTTTTACTAATATACTAAGTTTTAAATATGACACAGCAGAATGGTTTTCAGCAGTTTTAGCAGTTCTGGAAAACAGCACTGTATTTTCAGGTCACATCAACAGTTCGATGCTATGAATTATCCAGGAAATCTGAGGCAGTTCTTTAAACACGTGGAGGTGTCCCCTTCCTTTCTGTATCAGGTATATAATGAACACCTACTAACTGTAAGACAAAGTACACAGCATTTTCTCAATCTTTAGCATGTATTCCATTCTGCAGCTCACAGTTAAGTTCTTCCTGGACAACTTCGTGAGCTAAAAGGTTTGAACTTTGTTATAAAAAACCCCCAAACCCCACATGTCTGCTCTACCCTACGCTCAGTTACATACTGCCAGCCCACATCTGCCCTGGAGGTAAGTTTTCTTCCCCAGTTTGACCCACTGTTATGAAAAGGCCACTAAGTACAGCACTGAGAGCCTGTCCAAGCCAAGTACAGCAATGTTAGTCGTAACTAATGAATGGAGAGAGAAAATGCAGTACTATTCTGCCATAAAGAGAAACTTCAGTCACTTACAAGAAAATGGACGCACCTTGAGACCATGTTGAGGTAAATTAGACACATGAGAATAAATATTATAGGCTTACTCTTTTATGAGAAACTCAAAATATAAATAAACTAAAAGATCAAAAGCAAAGATAATAGGCAACAAAGATAGTTCTCAAATGGGAAGGGGATCAAGAGATGGAGGGAGGTGGATGGGAAGGGAGGAAAAGTGTATGAAAAAGAGAATTAAGACATGTTATCCATATTACTGACTCCACACAAGGAATGTCAACACTGTATCACAAATGTGTACTAAATAAAAATAAAGGAAAGAAAACCTCAGGATGGTGGCAGGTCCCATATTACTGCATCACACTTGAAATATGCCTTTAAAAATACCGTCATCTGGCTGAGGACAGAGGTACCTTCTTGTTCAGGATACTCCACTTTCAGATTAACTGAAACCATATGACAAACACATTCCTTAGTGACACTATGCATACTCTCAGAGGAGAGCTTACAACAGGTGATCAACAATTCATGTTTAAATTTTGGACCTAGCAGGTCTCCCCCATTTCTTGAACAAGCAAGCTTTCATAGCTATCTATCTAAATCTAGAGCGCAGAAGTTTATTAAAACATGCTGGCATAAAACTTTACAAAAAGACCAGCATCCATGAGTTTCCAGATTTCAGTGATTCCATCTTTGTTAAAAAGAACTTTCTACAAGGATATACATGATCTTTACCTGGTCTTCATCTGTGCTTTTTTTTTTGTAGTACTGGGGATCAAACTCAGTACTGGGCAATCCACCACTGAGCTACATTCCAGCCCCTTTATTTTGAAACAGGGTCTCCTTAAATTGCCAAAAAATGATTTGAATTTGTGATCTTCCTGCCTCAAGCTACCAAAGTGCTAAGATTACAGGCATGTACTACCTTACCCAGTTTTTATCTGTGCTCTTTAAGAGTGGCTAGACACACATGCCTGTTGAACATTTAAAAGGCAGCACAATTTTAATTTATTTTAATTAAGTGTGACTCTCACATGTGGCTAGTATCTACTACATTTGCAAGTTTAGCCAGACTGGGCTTCTGAAACAGGGGGAGTACATACTACAGAAACAAACTAAGATCAAATTCCAGCTCTGCCACTATTATCTACTGACCTACAGAACTCAAATAAGCTATATAAACTCTCTCCCATTTCCCCAAGTGCAAACTAACTTGCTGCTGGGGAAACGTTATGAAACCAAATAGGGTGAAGTAAGCACAGCCTCTTTTTAGTGCATATTAACTCCCCTGCTGTCAACTGTGACCCAGGTTAGAGGATAAAATGACACCTTCCTGATTGATACAACTGAAAACAACCAGTCAACCAAAGCCTGGAAGGGTAAATAGCAAATTACAATGGTGATTTGTCTCTGGAAAGAGGGTTGGAAAAATTCCATCTTCAGTCAGGAGGCTGAGGCAGAAGGATCAAGGCCAAGATGAGTTCAAGGTTGGCCTGGGACACAGAGTGAGGTCAAGGCCAGCTCAAACTATGTATAGTGAGATTCTATCTTAAAAAACAAAAGGTAAAAAAAGAAAAAGTCTCCACCCTCCATTTTATATGCTTTTGTATTCCCTTAACTTTTTTTCATATATAACAATTTTTTATTTTTAAAAAATAAATAATTTTAAGTATTGCTTTAAAGTTTTCGCTATTTCTGTTGGTATTCCCAAGGCAGGCATGGGGCCAACACAGCACACCACGTTTGCCCTCAGCTGTTCACCAGGCAAAAGGGACAAGAGTGTGGCGTGGTGACCAGGTGACAAGCCTGAGCCTGCACGGAGGCGCTTGAGCCTGCAATGCACCCAGGCACCTGAGCACAAGGTAGGTAGAGGACCAGGAAATCTCAGGCATCCCAGTCAGGGAATCAGTCCTCCTGCAGTCTCAAGTTAAATTATTACCAGGTTATTTTCATTACGAAATAATGACAGTGATAGTTAAAGGTCAATGATAACCTCATACTCTGTAAATTAAATACTTTGGCAAGGTAATTTGACAAAATGTGTGTTTAAAAATATTCATTACCTTTTGATCCCGTAATTACACTTTTAAGACTTTGCCACAAGAGGGAGAAAAACAGACAAGTAAAAATGTCTAAATAAGAATGATCACTCAACATATTACATAGGAAAGCAAACTGGAAACAACTCAAATACTTTTCATTGATATAGAGGCCTAGCTAAATAATTATATAGTTATACAATGAAATACTATACAACCTATGAAAATTCGGTTTATTATTATTGATATAGAAAGATGCTTGAAATATTATAAAATAACATGTAAGATAGGGTATCTGTTAAAAAATATTTAGTTCACATATATGTAAGTTTATGCATATGAAAAATGTTTAGAAGGATATAAAATGTTCATGAGTACCTTTTCACTTGAGAATAAGAAATCAAGTAATCTGTCTCTTTACTGATCTCCTCTATCATATTCTAAATTTGTTTCTTATGTTACTTGCATAGTATTAAACAAGAAGAAAGGGATAACTAAAAAACTGGCACTGATGTCAGTTGTGCAGATAAGTTCTGCTAAAATGTCAAGAACCAGGTAATTCCTGCAAGATTTATACTCTTTCATAGCACAGAAAAAAAAAATTTTCAAAATGTATTTTATCAAGTTAGTATAACAAAAAAATCTAATTCATGAATACACACCAAAACCATACAATACAGTGAATTAATTTAGTAATGTTATTAGAATAAGGATTAGTCTACTAATTCAAGAATATTAGACTGCATAGAAAAGTGTCATTGCCTAAGTCAAAGTTGAAGAATATACAAATATTGACACTACTGATTTTAATATAAAACAACTCTAGTAAATGAGGAATAAAAGTAAGTATATTTTGTGTGATTTTAAAAACAAAAGAAAACTTTCTCAAACTTCACCCTTATCTCCCAACCATACGCAAAGCTTTGGAACTAATGAAGTCCAGAATGTCCTACAGTGATGAGCTTCTATTCCCAGGTAAAATATGAACGATACTCCCATAAAAATCCAAATTAAGCGTATTTACTACAGCAGTTATCACTGAACACCTTACTAAAGTTTTAGTCAACATAGTAAGAATTAAAAGGAAGAGACAAGTATTAGAAAAAACAATATGTGGGAATAATTATTTTCCTTAAAGATGACAAGAGAAACTGAAACTATTATACAATTAAAGTTAAGAGCTATTCTACAAATATGTCAAGTACATACCACAGTAAATCCTAATAAAAATAAAGACCCAAAATACACTTTGTACTCCAATAGAGAATAAAGTAATGTTTCTTTCATTCTTGTCTCTCCATATTCATGAACACACCGAATACAGGCAACATCAGTGCCCACTTCCAGGCAACTGAGTAACCAGGCGTCACAAGCACAATTATAAATGTATAAATGTACAAAAGTCAACAGCTTTTCTATAATCAGCAAGCACCAGTTAAAAGATGTAATTTAAGAACAGTCTATTCACTACAGCAATCAAAAACAAAATCTAAAATATCTAGAAATAAATTTAACAGGAAATGTGTAGGACCTATATAAATAAAAGTACAAAAATTCACTTACTGAGGTATAAAAAAGAAGGCGTTTTCCAAAAAAAAAAAAAAAAAAAAAAGGAAGGCATACCAAGTTCCTGGATTGTAATAGTGTAAATTTTCCCAAAATCAATCTGTATATTTAGCACAATCACATTCAAAATACCAATGGGCTTAAAAAAAAAAAAAAACTGACAAGATGATTCTAAATTTTATGTGAAGGCTAAATGTGAGAATGGCCAAGAATTTTAAAGAAAAACATGAAATTTGCTGCTTCTGAAGAATCGTGATTATCACCCACCCAATTTCTAGAAGCAAGTGGGCAGAGACCTGGCTCTCCTACAAGGTGCACCTCCTGCCAGCCTTCTGTGCACCTTAAGCCCACACAAGTCCCCATCTCTGCCCACCACTCACTTCCGAAAGCCTTCCCCAAGTGAGACTCACGTGCTTGAGAACTTGTTGGTAGCACACAGAGCAGAATCATTAGAAAGGGTTCAAAACCACACTGAGATTCAAATCCATCCTGTGATGGAATCAGTGTGGAGGGGGTGGAAGAACGACACAGTGAACACACTTTCTGGGCTTCCGCGCTCAATATTAAAGCTTCTCAGGAAACAAAAACTTGAATAGTTGATGGAAGGCTTCATTTAAACATCGTAAAATTTAATTTTCTCATTCAATAAATGCTAGTATTTGGATTCCTATGGAAATCTAGAATGTATTTAGTAGTTATATTTGTAATCTCCCTTAATTTTCAACATTTTAGAATATGGCTAATTCACTCAACCATCACATACCCCACTACTTTCCAAGTGGATAAAAACTCAGCGTGCACCAAGAATGAGAGGCTACCCACTGTACTGACCATGTCTCCTGCTGCTGTGACAAAACACGTTCACCCACAACAGAGGAGGAGAGGGGTATTTCAGGTCACAGCTTGAGAGACTGCAGTCCATGGTAGTTGAATCCAAGGCAAAAACATAACGGCAAAAGAGTGTGGTAGAGGAAAGCCTCTCCCAGATGGTGGCCTGGAAACTGAGCTCACAGAAAAGGCACCAGCGAGAGAGAGATATACTACCGTGTCCACAACAGCCTACATTCCACATTCTCCAACTGGGCCCTATGTCCTAACATTACCTTCGGCTGGGAACACTGGAGGATTAATTAATCCACTGGTGAGTACCCACTGATGACCACAGCTCTGGTGTGATCCATTCACTTCTCTAGAAATTCTTAATCGAGACAGCTTAACTGACAGACCCAGATAAGCTTTGAGACTGAGGCACATACATATATGACAGACCATGTGACCTGTAGCTAGTTAAGCCTGAGCTTTCAATTTCCAGGTTCACAGCAAGGACCCTCCAAATACCACCCTCCACATCCATTTCCGCAGGCACAGAAGCTAATGAGGTCCAGATGTTCTAAATTTAAGAACTTCTATTCTCACGTACACAGTCAGCTATATTCTATTCTCAAAACAGCAAGCCACATGGCCCAAGCCTGACCAGACAACTGTCTTTAACATTTCACACTGGTTGTTCCAAAGAAGGGTGATAAAAACCAACACATGCTAGGCTTACTATGTGCCAGACACTATTCCCAGGACTTTAAAGATTTTTACTCATGTAATATTTACAGCAGTGTTCATGACACAGACAATACTATAATCGTACCCAATTGGTAAGATGATAAAACCAACACACAGCGAAGCCACATAGCTTCTCAAGAGGCCAGAAGAGCCACTAATGGTGGAGTTCAGGAGCTCTGTTCCAAGGTTTGCACTTTTCAATTGTGGTATAAGGCTGCCTAGCACATCTGCCTACACAGAACTCCATCTCTGTACACCCTGGGTCTCCCAAGACAATTCTGATGGTAAAATATTCATATGACAGTACAACCGAAATTACATGTGGTAAAGTTTAACCAATACAAATTGCAAAACATGGCTAATTGTTCTACTCTCTAATTACAATTCATACAAAAACACCCAGGTAAATTTTCATTGTACTTTATTGTATATCTTAATATTCTTATATGGTGGTTAAGATTACTAAAACCATAAAAATGTAGGTCTTATGTGCAGGCACAAACCTGTAATCCTAGCACTCAATAGGCTGAGCCAGGAGAATCACCACCAGTGTGAGGCCAGCCTAGATACACAGTAGATTTGAAGCCAGCTTGAGCTACAGAACAAGACCCTGTCACAAAAACAAAAATCAAAACAAAACAAAAAAATCTAGCCCAAGACAGTAAAAAGGACCATCATCTGTGCAGTCTTAGCTCAGTGTCAGCTCACTGTCAAACTCAATCTAACCACCATAGCCTTGTCAGGAGCACCTAGGGTTTCTTCACTTTTATATTCATCCAGTTAACCAAAATACAACTTTCCTGCAGGGGCCATCTCTGCATAATGCTACGTACATAGGTAACTCAATGCTTTTGATGACCAAATACTAAGTGGGATAAAATTTTGGATTGTGTTAAACAAAGAAAAACATTAAAGGGCCAGGGATATAGCTCAGTGGCATACGTGACTGCCTGGCAGTTCAAGGTCCTGAGTTTGATCCCCGGTACCACAAAAAGAAAAAAAACATTAAAATGATATAAATAAATCTTGAATAGTAATACTTAAATCATTTTGACAGTTAAGTTTCCACTGCTAGAAATTTCTAATTCACACAGAAAAAACTTATGGAATGCTTGCTTAGTACAAAAAGCTCCAAGTGCTTTATTCAAACTAAACCAGTTAAGCTTCATAACCATCTTCTGAGAGGGGTCCCTTAATAATCATTCCCTTTTTATATAAGAGGAAACTGAGGTTTGGAAAACTAAAGCAATGGGCCCATGGCCCCACCCCTTGTAGGGGGCGGTGCTAGATCCAGACCTGGGCTCTCTGCCCTTCACTACTTGTCTCCCTACTTACTCCACCCCACCTGGGCCCCAGCTCCCTACCAACTCCAGTCAGACTGCCAAAAAGCTTTGTCCTGCAGCACAGCGCTTCCCACCATCTGATTTACTAAACTGACATCTTTTTCATTACATTTTTAATGGAGGCAACAAAAAGAACAATTCTATAAAACTTGCCCCATAATGTTTTTGTTCCTCATGATTCAATGTGCTCTGAAGGTCTTTATGGCCATGTGAAACAGATTGTTTTAAGGACACTACATATTGAATGACTGGTAAAACTTCTGTGTTATGCAAGTTGCTAGAAAGCGCAATGCTCCTTTTGAGGTGCACTAAAATGTTTACATCATTCCAATGAAATGTATACTTACATATCATTTCATTCTGGTTCCATTTATTCTCCCAGAGCTGTTTTGTTTGGCGTTCTTTTTTTCTACTACTTATTCACATTAGCTTAGCTATAATGAAAGCATTTTAAATTCTTTAGAGACAATATGAAACATAAAAGTCCCCAGTAGAAGTTCAGTTCACTTTCAGCGATCAAGGTAGAACAATCAAGAGTCAGGAGCTAGAAGTCCTAACTAGATGTTAAAAAGAGGTTTATTTTTTTAATAGAACCATGATAGTAAGTGAAAAATAAGCCACTGAACAGGCTTATTTCTAAATTGTGTATAGTAATTCAAACATTTTTCAATTGTCAGTACTTAAAATCCTAAAGATTTCACATAAAAATCAGATTATGTATTCTTCCAGAAAAACTGGAAGCTCTGGAAGCCCTAAAAACCTGCTCTCCATACATGGCAACAACAGCTTCAATGAGCCCTGAGACTAGCTGGCCCAAAGCCCCAGAAACAGTGGCATGCGGTTAAAATCACCCAACTAAAACCCAGAGACATGTGACTTTGCAACATTTGGAGTCAATCAATTTCTGATAGAGAAATCTGCAGCTGTGGTTAGGCAGGATGTTCCAGCTGCTGGGGGACTCTCAGGGTACCACCTTCTCATCCTCTTTAACCTCGAAAGATAAGATTATTTTAAATTAGGTCACAGAGAGGCCAAAAAAAGACATTCAATGAAGGCGTCCATTTATAAAACTTCCTAAGCCATGGTGCTTCCTTGAGCTGCTGACACCACCCCAAGTTAGCTCTTTCCCACCCCAACTCCACTGCTGCACAGCACTCTCCACAACCACAGACCAATGACGCAAAGAAGGTGCTCTCCAGAGACTCACATCCACCAGGACTCTTCCTTGATTGCCCACCTGGAGGCGCCAAGAATACAACTATCTAAGCCTCCCAAAGTCAAAACAAAACCCAAGTCGCTTGTTGAAAAATACTGCAGCTGCCATTGTTCAACCATGAGCTTCTAGGGTTCACCAAGTAATGTCAAAATTTCCCCTTTTGGAAAGCTCCTAGGAGGAAGTTAGTGCCCCAAAGCTCGGCCGTGCCTCCGACCTGAAAAGACAGGCTGTACAGGTGTCTCCTCTCCAGAGTGGCTACAGCATCCCCAGGAGGAAGCAGGGTCCTGAGAAAGCAGGAGCTCTACCCAGGCAGGGTACTGGTCTTCTGGGCAGGCTCTGCGGGAGCAGCCCTTTCACTTTCCACGGTTGAAGGAGAGTTGTGAGAGTTTCTGTCTTTGTTAAATTTCTTACAGCTGAAGATTTTTGTCACATTTTGACAAGGATCCATAAAACCAGCTGAATTTTTTTCATTACCCCACCCCAACTTACCATATCCCCACTCTTTGGAAACTAGATCCTTCCACCCCAAAAAGCAATGGCAGTGCCTGGTGGCCTATGAAGAGCTGTGATGTAATAGTACAGGTGAAAGATTATTCTTGACACCATACATCTACAATTACTTTTTTTTTATTATTATGTTAAAAGTAGGTCCAGGGATATAGTTCAGTGGCACAGCGCCTGACTACAAGGTCCTGAGCTCAATTCAAAAAAAAAAAACAAAGTAGGCTGAATTATGTTAAAAGTAATGCATGTGCAATTAAGTT
>PVLD010000459.1:246067-284295 GCA_004027595.1 Dinomys branickii | reverse complement strand
ATGCAGTTCAGGCTGGCCATGCGCTCAATTTGTAGTCCAGTCTGGCCTCGAACTCGCGACGATCCTCCTGTCTCGGCCTCCCAAGTGCTGGGATTACAGGCATGCGCAGTCATGCCTGGCTTCAGAAAGGAATTTGAGAGGAAGATTAGAAAGTATGCAGCAGACAAGATTGAGTGGGGGCCCATGGTGACCTGGAAGGCTCTTCTTCAGTGCCAGCCCTTGGGCCCTGTCCCCAAGTAAGGCAGGTAGACTGAGCCACTGTAGCACCTGCCCCATTCCCTCACACCCAGACATCAGAATATTCCCTTGGATAGGGAAGCTTCTCTCCGTTTTTCTTCTAGAAATGACTTGGTTATGACCTGTCTGCAACTAGCTTCCCATCCAGTTGGGGGCATGACTTGGTCCTGATGGGGAACCTACACAGCAAGTCCCAGAATTCCCTTTGTCTCATTACTATTTTGTCACAAATATCCTTTGATCCCATATCCATCCCATAATTCAAGGGTGTGTTACCAGCACATTGAGGCTGTGTGACACTATTGCTGCATACCAGTTTCTTTTTATGTATTTCTTCTTGTGATCTGTTTTCCTCATTTTAGCCAATGATTATTAAAAAGTGCAAATCTGGTTCTGTCTTTCTATTCGTGTATATCTGTATGTGTTATCCTGAACACACACTTCGAAGATATCAATATGTAAAGCAGCAACAAGCGGTGTTTTTTTGTTGTTGTTGTTGTTGATGTTGTTGCTGTTGTTGATGTATGCCTGTTTTGTTTCTTGTCTTTGGATTTTTGGTTTTTGTGTGTTTTTTCTGTTGTTGAGAGGATTAACTGTCTGACTAAATTTGCATGTCTGTATATGGGTCCATACATTTACAATTCGAAGATACCAATGGATAAAGCAATAACGACTGTTGAGACCATATCACCTTGTCTATAGATTAGTTGTGATTGTACTATTTTCTATGATAATTGGTGTCTCTTTGTCAATATGTTTTTGTACTTTTATGTTTCTAAAATTAAAAAAAAAAAAAAAAAAAAGAGCCCTTCAGTGGCTCCAGTTGGGTTCAGAGTAAGTGCCCATGTCTCTAGTATCGCTGACAGCTTTCCTGCCTGGCTACCCATGCGGCTTTATATCTGTGCATTTACATTTTCTGCTTTCTGAGCTATAGCTATCAAGTCCTTCATACCCCAGGACCTTTCCATACAGTATACTTTCAGCCTGGAATGCTCAAACACTTTCTGCTGTTCCTAGTCATATGCATGTCTATGAATTCCTACTAAGGTTCCTACCATGAATCCTATCCTGATTATCCAGTTGGAGCAAATTTATGTCACCCTCCATGACTCCGCTCTACTGTGTCCTGTACTTTTTCTCAGTAAGTATTTGGGGAGGGGAGGTTGGTTATTTGTATTAATATCTACTTTTGCCATTAGAAGGTCAGCTCCAGTAGAACAGGGTAGTTGACCTCTTTGTTCAGGCCTATACTCTGCCCCTAGCTTACTGCCTGGCATAAAGTGCATGAATCATCAATAGTATTTTTGTGGAATAAGAAAGAATGAATAATTGACCTGAAAACAAAATCTGGAGATAATTCTGGTCAACTGACAGCATGATGTAAAGCTACCCTTTCAAGCACTGAATATCAGACTTAGTTTCTAATGATATGGTCAAAGCATAATGTTTATTTGACTTTTCTATATTTCAATATATTTGTAGTATCCCTTATTATCTTTAGCCTGTATAAGAAAAACATACACACATATGTACATATTTTATACACATAATATGGAATTTTTTGTGAAGAATAGCACACACACATTTGTCTGGTCTTATTTCATAGGTATCTCAACTCTGAAGCATTTTCAGATATTGAAATGTAAATATTCACCAAGTATCTCAAGTAGTTGTATGAAATATGGAAAATATTTGAACTAAGTAATTACTAATAAACTAAGAATCTTTAATAGCTATAAAAGAATTTTGGAAATATGAGTTATATAAACATGGGCCTTAAGAATATTGGAAAATAGTCAGTGATATTAGGATTGATATTTAGGCAGATAAATTAGTTCATCATTTCTTACAGATGTGTTTCCAAAACCATAGAAAAGAAAAATCTTTCATGTCTCTTAAAGGACTGATTTAAAATGCTTCACTCCTTTGATTTTTAAATTTAAAAGAAGCATGGAGTTCATCTCAGTCCAGATGAAATAATTCATCTTTTTATGCAGAAATTTTGGATTGTTACTTTCCAATTATGTCATTCTAGAAATTTCTCCCATCACTTTCTTAGTACCAGAGAAGTCTACATATAGTTCATGTTGTGTGACCTATTTACAGTTTGACTGTTAAAAAACACATTGCATAAAGTTTCAGTGCCTTAAAAATCTGCCCATTAGCAAAAATTTCCCTTTCTGTTCTAGTGGCAGTGTCATTTTTGAGACTGACAATTTGTAGGGATGTCATTGTTAAGAACTCGTGTAATGCAAACTGAAAAGAGGCAACATGAGAGCTCCATCTTTTAAAATTCAGATTCAGTGATATGGAGACAATAAGCTGGAGGATTGTGTTAATAATACTTCTGGGAATTGTGAACTAGAAATAGTGTCTGATTAAAGAATTTACAGGGAGGAAGGTGAGCTTTATGCATATGCTCAGGTGTTGAAAGCCATGTACACAAAAGAAATTGTGCTAATCATCTCAGGAAATATTGCTGTCTTTGATTTTTCCAAAATCGCTAAGTGGATGATTATTGCTTGGGCTCTTATTAAACCTTGGTGATGTGATGATCTCCTTGCCACCTAAATCATTAATTGCAACAGAAAATTCTGACATCTCAGACTCATAGATTCCCTCATAGATTCCTTTCAGTAAGCATCCATGTGTGCCTTCAGCTTAAGTTGGGGGATTTGGGTGCACATGCACACAGGTGCACACACACACACACACACACACACACACACACACACACACACACACGTGAGTGGCTTACTTTGCCTTAACAGAGATGGTTCTTCAAGGCTTATTTGCCTAGAAGATGTCTGAAGGCTTCCATTTGACCATGAATTATCTAGGCTTGCCTGAATTCTCTGAATTCTCAATTAGGTTTTCTTTTAAAAATGAGTCTTGTACTCATATTTTCGGTAGGTTATCCTTTCTTCTCTTTCACTTTCTTCAGATATTTTAAAAAAATTTTTTAAATTTATTTTTAAAATAAAAGAAGAAAAAATATTAACAAACACACATCCACTTACAAAATAGCATAAGAACAGTACAAACAATACAGAGTTACAGACAAAGTGGTAGGAAATTAACAATGGTTGTATTACATATTGATATCTTCAAAGTGATTTCTCAGGAAAACAAATAAAGACATGCAGTATTGATCAAACAAGTGATCATTAACTTTTCCTTTCAGTAAAGCAATAGAGGACAGTAGTACAACTGTTATCTATCCTGTATATACACACATACATAATTTCTGCTTCTTTTCCTTCTCCTTTCCCACACCCCAGTTGCCCCTTACTTTTGAGCATTTTCCTTTCATTTCACAATGTCTATCATACTTCCTAGTTTTTATTCACTCTTTCAGGTTCTTACTCTAGTGAGACAATACACTGCTTACACATGCAGGTCTGATTTATTTCACTTATGAGTATGGTTTGTAGTTGTGACCACTTACGTATAAAAGCCTCAAAGTGTATCTTTCCTTATAGCTGAGTAATATTCCATTATATAAAAATACCACAACATTTTTTATCCATTCCTCAGTGGGTGGACATTTGGGTTGCTTCCACAATTTAGCAGTTATAAATTGTGCTGCTGTGAACATGGGTGCACATATATTGCTGTGATATGATATTTTCAGATCTTCTGGGAAAATACCCAGAAAGGGAAAAGCTGAGTGGAATGGGACCTTTACACCTAGTTTGCTGAGGAATCTCCAAATTGTTTTCTGCAGTGTTTTCACCAGTCTGCATTCCCACCAGTAGTGAAGAGTTCCTGTTTCTCCATAGCCTTGCCAGCATTTGTTATTGGTAGATTTCTTTCTTTTTTCTTTTTTCTTTTTTTTTGCGGTACTGGGGATCGAACTCAGGACCCTGCGCTTGCTAGGCAAGTGCTTATTCCACTGAGCTATATCCCCAGCCCTATTGGTAGATTTCTTAATGGTAGCCATTCTTACTGGGGTGAGGTGAAATCTCAATGTTGTTTTAATTTGCATTTCTCAAATGAGTAGTGATCTTGAACATTTTTTCTTTTATTTACTTTCCATTTGTATTTCTTTATCTGAGAAGTGTGTGTTCATCTCAGATGCCCATTTTTGGATTGGGTCTTTGAAATTGGAGGGGCTGATGTTTTTAATTCTTTATATGTTCTAGATAGAAGACCTTTGTCCAAGGGACAGTCAGCTCAACTTTTTCCCAATTTGTGGGTTTTCTTTTTACTCTGCTGGTGATTTCTTTACATGTGCAGAAACTTTTCAGTAGGATGAGATCCCAGTTGTTGATTTTTTGAAGTATTTCCCACGCGGTTTGGTTTTTGTTCATGAACTCTCTGGCTATCCCTATGTCTTCGAGGTTTTTTCCTACTTTCTCTTTCAGTAGATTTAGTGTTTCTTTTTAAATATTGAGATCTGTGATCCATTTTGACTTGAGTTTGGTGCATGGTGATAGACT
The DNA here is from genome assembly GCA_004027595.1 of Dinomys branickii. Lineage (NCBI taxonomy): Eukaryota > Metazoa > Chordata > Mammalia > Rodentia > Dinomyidae > Dinomys > Dinomys branickii. The sequence goes on along the minus strand of PVLD010000459.1, from coordinate 279,616 downwards.
TGGGTCTATTTTCAGTCTTTGGCTGGTGGCAAGCCAATTTTTCCAGCATCATTTATTAAAGAGGCTGTCTTTCTTCCAGTGAGTTTGCTTGGTCACTTTATCAAAGATTAGGTAGCTGAGTGTGTTTGTTGTTGTGTCTGTGTCTTCCAGTCTATTCCTTTGATCTTCTGGTCCATTTTTTAGCCAATACCATGTTGATTTTATTACAGTAACTCTGTAGTATAATTTCAGGTCAGGGATTATAATTCAACCTGAATTGTCCTTGTTGCCCAGGATTGCTTTTGCTATTCTTGGTCTCTTCTGGTTCAGATGAATTTAAGGAATGTTTTCTCTAGATTTGTGAGGTATGCTAATAGTAGTTTAATGGGAATTTCACTGGATCTGTACAACAATGTTGGTAATATGGTCATTTTCACAATGTTGGTTCTTACTCATGAGCAAGGAATATTTTTCTGTTTATTGAAATCCTCTTCAATCTCTTTTTTCAGAGTACTGTAGTTTTCATTGAAAAGATCTTTTCTTTTGTTAGATTTATTCATATATATTTCAATGATGCTATTGTGGAAGGTGTGATTTCCTGAATTTCTCTCTCAGTCTGTTTGTTGTTTGTGTATAGGAATGCTATTGATTTTTGGGCATTGAGTTTGTATCCAGCTACACTGCTGAATTTGTCAATTATTTCAAGGAGTCTTCTTGTGAAGTTTTTGGTGTCTTCCATGTAAAGTATCATGTCATCTGCAAATAGTGATATTTTCACTTCTTCCTTTCCTTTCCTATCCTTATTCCTTTTATTTTCCTTTCACCTAATTGCTTCCCGAACTATGTTGAACAGGAGTGGTGACGGTGGATGTTCTTCTCTTGTTTCTGATTTTAAAGTAAAAGCTTTCAGATTTTGTCCATTTAGTATGATGTTGGCGGTTGGTTTATCATAGATGGCTTTGATCAGGTTGAGGTAAAGACCATCTATAGGTATTTTCCGTAGAGTTTTTATCATGAATACATGTTGGAATTTGTTGAAAGCTTTTTATGCATCTATTGAGATGTGCATATGGCTTTTTTTTATCTTTGGCTCTATTGTTATGGTGTTTAACATTAATTTATTTGCAAATATTGAGCCATCCCTGCATTCCTGGAATGAATCTGACTTGGTCATGGTGTATGATTTTCTTGATGATTTGCTGCATTCTATTTGCTAGTATTTTGTTGATTCCCTTTGCATCTATATTCATTAGGGAGATTGGTCTGTAGTTCTCTTTCTTGGTTGGCTCTTTCTCAGGTTTTTGGTGTTAGTATAATATTTGCCTGCAAAAATGAGTTAAGGAGAATTGCTTTTTTTTCAATTTCACTGAAGAGTTTGAGGAGTGTTGGTATTAAATCTTCTCTGAATTTCTTGTAAAATTCTGCTGTGAATCCACCAGGGCCTGGGCTGTTCTTTGTTGCTAAGTTTTTAATCACATTTTCTGTCTCATTAATTGATATTGGGTTGTTCAGGATTTTTACATCTTCCTGATTCAAATTTCATAACTCATACATTTTAAATCACATTTTCTATCTCATTAATTGATATTGGGTTGTTCAGGATTTTTATATCTTCTTGAGACGACTTTCATAATTTGTACATTTCTAGGAATCTGTCCATTTCTTCTCAGTTTTCTATCTTATCAGAGTAAGGATTTTCAAAGTAGGTATTAATGATCTTTTGGATTTCCATAGGATCTGTAGTGATTTCATCCTTTTCATTCCTTATTGCATGAATATGAGTTTTTTTCCTTTATTTTTTGATAAGGTTGGTTAGGGGTTTATCAATTTCATTTATTCTTTCAAAGAACCAGCTCTTTGGTTCATTTATTTTTTGTAGGGTTTTCTTTGTTTCAGTTGCATTAATTTCTGTCTTAATCTTTATAATCTCCTCCCTTCTTTGGGCTTGACTTGTTCTTCTTTTTCTAAAAGTTTGGGGCACAGCATTAGGCTGTTCATTTGTTTTCTTTCTGTTTTTCTTATGTGTGAATTCACTGCTATAAATTTTGCTCTGAGGAATGCTTTCATTGCATCTCACAGATGCCAGTAGTTGTATCTAAATTTTTATTTGTTTGTAGATATTTTTAAATTTCTTCTGTGATCCACTGGTTGTTCAGGAGGTTATTATTTAATTTCCAAGTGTTTATGAAGGTTTTGGAGTTCCTATTTTCATTAATTTCTAATTTCACTGTGATCAGGTAATATGCATGGGATAATTTTACTTGTTTTGTGTTTAGGTAGGTATGCTATATTGTCTAGAATATGGTCTATTTTAGAGCAAGTCCCATGTGCAGCTGAGAAAAATGTGTATTCTGATGTTGTGGGGTGGAACACTCTGTATACATCTACTAAGTCCACTTGTTCATATATTTTGTTCAGATCTGTTATTTCTTTGCTGGTTTTTTGTCCAGTTGACCTATCTCTTTGTGTCAAAGCAGTATTGAGGTCCCCTATTGTACTAGTGTTATTATTTATGTGGGTTTTCATGTCTGTTAAGATTTGTGTTATGTAGTTTCATGCTCTGATATTCGATGCATACATGTTTTTGATTGTTATTTCATCCTCTTGTAGTTTTCCCCTAGCAAGTATGCAGTGACCTTCTTTATCTCTTTCCAGTGTTCTCGGTTTGAAGTTTACATTGTCTGCAAACATACTAGCTACTCTTGCTTTTTGCTGCGTTCCTGTTGCATGAAGGATTGTTTTCCATCCTTTGACTTTCAGTCTATGGATTTCCTTTTGAGTAAAATGTTTTTTTCCTGTATACAGCTTATTGTTGGATTTTGTTTCTTAATCCACTGTGCCAGTCTGTTTCTTTTGACTGGTGAATTGAAGTCATTTACATTTATGGCTATAACCAGTATGTGTTGGCTTATGATTATCATGTTATTTACTTGTTGTTGGTTTCTTACTTTTTCTGCCTGTTTACTTGCCTACTCTTCTTGAGGGTTCCTTTCTATGGTTGTTCCTGAAATTGCGTTCATTTTCTTCTCTGTCTATTATGTCTCTTAGTACTTTTTATAAGGATTTTTTTGCACTCATGAAGTTCTTCAGTTGTTTTTTGTCATGGAAATATTTTATCTCTTTGTTAAACTTAAAGGATAGTTTGGCAGGCTACATCAATCTTGGTTGGAAGCTGTTTTGTCTTAGGACCTGTAATACTTCACTCCAAGCTCTTCTTGATTGGACAGATTGTGTGGAGAAGTATACCATGATTCTGATGGGCTTTCCTGTGTAGATGATCTGTTTGTTTTCTTTAGCAGCTTTTAATATTCTGTTCTTTTGCTGGAAATCTGGGATCTTGATTATTTCTCCAGATATTTCATTTTGTAATTCATATGTTTCTAATAGAGAGGTCAATTTATTTTCTTTCCTTTTTTTTCTTTAGCTGACTACATTTAGGTAGTGAAGCAAGACGGCTTATGTGAGGAGTTAGGAAAGTAAGGAATGAGAATTTCTTAAATGTTCGACTACTACGTTTCATTGCACCTCAACAGTGTGCATGAGTGTTTATGTGACATTTCCAATTTGATGTTCTTATCTTTGAGAGGATGCCAGAAATGGAAGTTCTTCAGTGTTGAGATCATATCTTATTAATTTTACCCATGTCTCCCTCCCCAAGTAGCTCCTGACAGCACTTTGAATGACTGGCTGATACTGTGCTGAACTTTAACATTAAAAACTATAGCTCCAAATTTTTTTTTTTATAGCTCCAAATTTTATTTCCCAGTGTATATTTAGGAAATGCCATTCAATTGCATGGTACTACAGAGAAAAGTGTAATGTTAAGGATATATAAAAGACAGTATTCTTAGCCTGGAACAAGGAACTGTTGAAAATATACTTGATAAAATATTCCAGATTCTAACTGTTGAAATTATATTAAAAACTTGGCTAATGAAAGCAGACAGTTGTAAATAGAATCTACAGAGCAAGTGCCTAGTCTGAAGCCTTTTTATAGGTGAAGTTAAGGACAGTGAAAATATAATGAGATATTTATTCAGGGTAACTGTTTTTCTCTTAAATTTTCAGGTGTCACTGGCTTGATTTTCAGAATGGCACTCCTCTCCCTAGGCAGAAACCCCTCCTAGAAATCAACTAACATCTCTGATATTAATGTAAATTTAGGAAGATATTTTAATTTCTCCAAGAATATTTGCAGCCTAAAATTAAGGTCCTGAAGCCAAATTTTCTGGGTTTTATCCCACTGTCTTATTCAAACAAATAGCTTAACCTCTCTAATCCTGTTTCTTCTGCTATGAAATGGGGAAAATAGTTGTCAGGGGGACTGTGTGAATTAGCACATACAGTGCATTTATAACAGTGCTCAGCACAAGTTTAAGTGCTCAATAAAGGCTATAAATGTGATGTTTGTTTCAATAAAATGAAAAGGAAAGGCAATGAGTTGGTTTTATTTATTTTGTGAGTGTGTGTGTTTTTGAGACAAGGTCTTGCTATGCAGTTCAGGCTGGCTTGAACTCACTTTGTAGTCCAGGCTAGCCTCACACTCAAAGTGTTCCTCCTGCCTCTGCTTCCTGAATGCTGGGATTACAGGTGTGCACTGCTGCTCCTGGCCTAGAGTGAGTTCTTATACAGACTTTTTAATCATTTAGTGAATGGAGAATGATTTGAATGGAAGCCAGGGCTTGTTTTTGGTGTCTGTAAAATACCTACAGGGTATATGTAATGCTTCATATTTGTTAGGAGTTGTCAGAAAATATAGAGCTGGTGGAAAGAAATTTTCTTTCATGACGCTAAGGAGGTGTTCACTGTGACTTATAGTGTTAAAGTGTGAATTGGAGAACAAAATGCTAAGATCTAATAATTTGTTTACCTATTCAAGATATTTTTAATGTTTGTATTTTAGAACTCTTTACGTTTTCTGCAATTGAGAAAATAAAAAATAATGAAAACTAACATTACCTGTTATCTTGAAAGTCAGAGAAAAATTTCTATTAACTTCTTAGATATCTTCATCACAATCTCCATTATTTTACACAATTGAAATTGTAAATAAAGTACTAAATAATGCATTTATCACTTAACTGATTTCGATCAATTTTCCTTGAGATTCAAAATTCTTAATAGTTTGCTATCATGTAGGTGGATTATTTTGTATGTGATGTGCCATTATGCATTTGACTGTTCCGCGGGTGAATATGTAGGTTCATATGATTTATTCTAAATGATGTCTGTGCATACAATTTCATTTACATCTTTGATTATTTCCTAAAGGCCTCAGAACAGGAGCCACTAATGGAAGGGCATGAACATTGCCCCTTAGGCCCATCAGTTTGTGTGTAATAGGGCAGGTCTCTGCATCTCTGTGCCAGGAGGGAGAATTTTAATGGTAATGCTTCAACAGATATAGACAGAATAAGGTATTTCATTGTTTTAATGTGACATTTCTAAGGTTTATTAGTGAAACTAAGTTTGTTAGATGTTTATTTCCATTTTTTTTTCCAGCCTGAATTTTCAGTTCATTTCCTTCATCTTTTAGATTATATTTTTATAGGAGTCCTTTTAATATGTTACATTTTTGTTGTATTGGTTATAACTGTAGTCTTAGTTTTAATATACTTTTGATTTTTGATAAACTCAGTGTAAATTTTGCTTTTGGATTAAAACCTAGAATTTTAGTCATTGATTTCACCTATAGCAACTATATTCAGAAAATATAAATAATCATTTTTTCTAATTTTCTTTTTAATGATTTTATTTTACTTTTCACATTTAACCTTCTTATATTCTTATTAATTTGGCATGAAATATTTCCTCCAAATAGCTATATTCTAGTAACTAAATAATCTAGCTATTAAATTATCTAGTCTAGAATATTTTAGAATTACCTGTTATTTATTAAATGACTTCACTTTACTTAAAATCTGATTACTGTTCTAGTTGTTGATTCTTGTACAAATAACTACTTAAGATATCTTGTTAAGGACATTTTCCCTTATTTTATTAACTAGGTAAATTTTACACATATTGCAAAATACCCTAGAATTTCCAATGGGATTATCAGAATACCATTAACAACAACCAAAAAAATTAACTGTTGAAATCTAAAACAAGAAATCTTGTTTTTCAAGTGAATTATTGGAATAATGCACTTTTAGGTATTCGTTTGTTTCCTTTACATGTTTCTTCTTTTTTTTTTTTTTTTGCGGTACTGGGGATCGAACTCAGGACCCTGCGCTTGCTAGGCAAGCGCTTATTCCACTGAGCTATATCCCCAGCCCCTCCTTTACATGTTAAGGAAATAGGTACTTTATTTGTTTTACTACTTTACCATTAAAAACTAAGGGTTTATTTTTTGCTTAAATGTTGAGTAGATTTTGAAAATATTTTAAAATGCTATTTTACTTTCCAGTAATAGCATCATGACGATATGAATTTTTACATTAATAGATGCATCCGAGGTAAACTCTTCAGATCTTAAGATCATGTGTGTCTGTTTTCATCACATATTGAGCATCCACTAGAATGTTTTTCTAAGAAATTATTCTAGTTATAAATTTGCTTAAAATGTGAAAATAATCGGTTTATTCTGCACTTCTTTACTGGTAACTCTAGGATTATTTGTCTGCCTCATGTTTTTATTCTTAGAAAATCTATTAGCAAGGAGAAGCATGATCCCAATGTGTAGTATAGTAACTCTTTCACTATCTTTTATAGATTTTCATTTGTTTGGGTTTCCTTTATATTGTTGGTTAACTTCTGGTTAGTTTGAATTTCTGCATGTGAAACTGTAATTTGATGTTTGGTAAATCAATCACAGACAGTTTTTCTTGATTGCAGAATATAGTTTCTGTGCCCACTTTGACTCTAACACTTTTGTGTTGTCGCAGCAGAGAGCATTGATTTTGGTACTACAGCCGTACTCACAACTGTGATTTGTCTATAGGTGGCTACTAGAAGGTAAACCAAGGCAGAATTGAGCATATTTGCGATGTCCCCGCTCTCTGGGTTCCCGCGTGAATGAAGAACATGCGCAGGGTAGAGTTCTGACAGTTACCCCTTCATGCGCTCTACTAGCTGCCTCAGTGATAGTCTCTCAGGCTTCCAGTCTATTTATCCTTCTAATTATGTCCTGTGTGGAGACTTTCTGCCCACCTGACTGTCTCCTGCCTTCTGCTCACCTTTTTCTCCTGCATTATGTCTCTAGTTTTTCTAAACTCTTGTTCTCCTTTCCTCAGTTGTTCCCTGCACTTGATTGGTGACCATCCCAAGTACCTTTCTCAGGAACATGTTAAGCCTTCTGAGATCTTGCACCTCTCAAAGCACGATATTCTCTCTCACAGTTGGTTAATGAAATGGCTAGGTTAAAATGAAAATTTACTTTTAGAGTTTTAAAGCCATGTTTTGATGTTTTCTAGTATACAGTTTTCCTTAAAAGACAGATCCCAGGGTAATTGACATTCTTTTGAAGTAATGCATTTGTTCCTGTTCTGCGTGATTGTTGAAGATTTTTTTTTTTATCCTCAGTGTTCTGAAATTTAACCTTGGTGTTGTAGTTGTGGATCACTTTTTTTCTTTCATACAATTTTTTTCCATTTTGTTCTGGGATATTTATGGTATTACTTTTTTATTGTAATATCTTTACTTTTATCTTTTTATTTTCTTTTTGGAGATGATACTGCTCTCTTTTTGGTAGATAACATTGTTCTTTTTTGACGATGACCAGCTCTTGAATTTTTTCTTTGGATCACCTAGAGCTTTCTGTGGATTCTATATTCTGGAATACCTTTACATGTTATGCTTTCATCAATTTTGCCTTTTCTCCCCAGCATTTATATTTTAAATCTAATGCTCTTTGTATTCCTCAATTATTTCTTTTATCATCAACTTGCTTTATTCTCTGGTGTACGCATGAGTGGTTCTAAATCAAATATTTTAATGATTCTGTCCTTTCTAGAGTAACTTTCAAAGGCCTTTGTTTGCTTGTTAGTTTATCTTTTGTTTTATAGGCGTTTCTTCAAAATTGTATGATCCCTGACCGTCCATCATATTTAAAAATGAGGCGAGAGCAAAGCCGTCTCCATCTCCCATTCCTAGCAGCGTATGTGAGGCTTGCCTTAGCACTAAAGCAACGTGCTGATCCTAGAGGACACGACGCCAAGTGAACTAAGCCAAACACCGCGAGGGAAATGTCATGTGACCTCTCTCACATGCAGAATCGAAAGAGTTGAATTCATAGATGTAGAGAGTAAAACTGTGTTTACTAGAAGCTGAGGAACGAGGAACGGAGTGGACAGAGAACGGGGAGACGTTGATCATTGTGCATAGTTTCTGCCAAGAAGAATAATTTGTGGTGCTCTGTTGTAAGATGACCATTGTTAATCATAATCTACACTAGCTAAAAGGACTTTTACCGTTCTTACCACAGACAAAGGATAAATAGTTGAGGTGATGGATGTGCTAATTAGCCTGATTTGATCATTCCACAATGTATGCATGTGTCAGAGCACCGCATTATACCACATAAATATACATTATCATTTGTCAGTTGAAAATAAAATTTAAAAAGAAAAATATCTAAATCATGGAATAAAAACAAGTGTGTGGGTTGCCTGCATTGCCTTGCAAGACTGCTGAAATCCAACAACAAACCTCCCTGTGGGTCGCTAGCTTGCTTCTTTTTCAAGTCTGGACCATCTCTTAAATGAAGAATTTTATTTTTTAAATGTGGGGTAAATCGGGGGCTTGGGGATTTACTGTCTTATCCCCAGCACTTCTGTGCATATCCCTGTTATCTGTCTTGTTCCTTACTATCAACCCTTATAGGACCCAGTATCTCCTATACTGGGGCTCGGAGCGTGATTCTGGCTCCATGGCAGCTGCAGGCTTTTATATTTATATTCTAGCCATGGGTGTGTCATCAGTTACTTTTCCAGCTTTTGAATACTTGCTGAAGTCTCTTGTCTAAGAATGTTCCTCCTGTCTTCAGTGCCTGAGTTTGTTTCCAGGGTAACTTTGAAACAGGAGATGAATAAAAATCAAACAATTGTTTTAGGTCTACAGCATTTATATAAACACACAGTCATCCCTCCAAGTCTGTGTTTCACATACACAGATTCAATCAACAGAGGATCAAAAATGTTCAGGAAAAGCTCCATTTGTACCAAATTTGTACAGATATTTTTCTTGCCATTATTCCCTGAACAGCATACCAACTATTTATGTAACATTTTAAAATATTAGATATTATGTGTCATTTTGAGATGATTCAAAATATGTGGGGGGGTGTGCATAGGTCATAATCTAGTGCTATCACATTTTATGTACAGGACTTGAGGATCCACAGATTTTGTTATCCAAGGGGATACAGGAGTGGATCTCTGGACCCACAACCCGCAGATATTGAAGGATGACTGTGTTCATTTATTTTCTCATTTGTTCACTTAACACATAAGTTTCCCTGTTGTGTACCAAATTGTTTTCAAAGACTAAAACTTGAAGGAAATGAATTTAAGTAATACATGGTCTCGTGAAACTTTGGTTTGAGTGGGGCTTTATAGATAAGGAATTGGGAAGTTTTCTCTCTAGCGAATCAAGGTAAGCTGTCACAGCCACACGGCAGCTATTGCATTGATGGTTGTAAAGGACACTCAGGTGAGATTTGATACCAAAGAGAGAATGGTCTTGACTGTGTTCCAAATATAGCTGAACTTGGAGCAGAACTCCACTCTCCCCCCTCTTGTAACCCTATCTCGGAAACTGTGTTCACACTACTGAAGGGTCCGGGCCACACCCCTGTGCAGGTGTGCGCTCTTCTTTCTTCCTTTTGTATCGATTACCTCTTTGACACATGCCTTGAATGTAGTGTTGAATTTGTTTCTTCTGCAGACTTTTTGTTACCAACAGGGGATTCCAATTTACATTTATTGTCATACTGATATATCGCTCGCTCTTGACACAAGATTTTTTTATTTCAAAGAGACAAAAAACCCAATAAAAATGATGCAGAATTTCAAAACAAAATGGTAGGAACTTAACAATGGTTATTGTATTGCATATCATTATTTTCAAAGTAGTTGCTCAGAATTCCAGGTATAGGTATGCAAAAAGAATCCAACATTATAAGCACTAACTGTTCCTTTCAATGAACTAATAGAAATTAGTACAATTATCTTAGCTATCTTGTGTATATATACATACCTTTTTTTCCCCTTCTTTTTAATCAATATTCCTCTACATTTTGCTTTCTTTTCTCTTATATCTTGTCCAATATGTGTCTTGTTTATATTTTCTTCTGTGATTTTAGGGGCTATATATCTTATTTATAATTCTATCATTTGTTACTTTTCTATTTTAAAATATATTTTTGTAATACCATTTTCTCTTATAACAAACATTAAAAAGACATCACTAACCATTTTTAATGAATAATTTTCAATGTTTTTGAATTCCTCTGACTTCTAGACTTTGTCAGTACAAAAACAGATGCTATAATAATTTTTGATTTCTTAATTGGAGATATATTAACCCACTTAATTAGAGGAGTAAGTTTGGAGGTCTCTGTTTTATTGTACTAAACTGACTGTGTTTGCAATATAAATTTTGGTCATATTTTAGCATATAACACATAAAGATATCACAATTTCTAGGCTTATCTTTCATAAAATGAGGGAACACTTAGGTATTAAATACATATCCTAGTTCTTAACTCTTTTGGAAATAAAATTTGCATACAAGTAAAACTATTTTGAATAATTTTAAAACATATTTCTGGATATAATGGTATAGTGTCAAATGTTATTAGAGTTTGTTAAATCATCCTGAAAAGAAAATCCGTTTGCAATATGGTTAACTTCCTAGGCCAAGTGAAGGGAGGTTTAAAAACAAATAGTTGTGTGAAAGTCACAGATAAAACATACTTACATAATTTTAGGCATATTTTAATTAAAATAAGGTTGTTTGCCTCTACCATAACTCTGAAATATGTTTTACTATCTCTCTTTTCTTTTTCTTTAAAAATAGATTTAAATTGAGTGTTGGCCATATTCTGACAAGGGGGAAAGGGTTAAATAATTTCCTTGCTACCCACTCTTGTGTGTATCTGAGTAGCAGCTTCACTGTGGGGAGATGTGTGGAGGTAGGGAAATATCAAACTAAGCTTTTGCTCTCTGTGGATAATAAAAATTACCCACTTTCTCACAGATGTCAAATCTGGCAGGTTTCCATAGAAAATTTGGATCGAATGTCAACTACCCAAATTATTTTAGTGTCTGCTGAAGTGTGCGCTTGGCAGGGATTTCAGTAGGAAAATAGGAAATGGGTTTGAAAACATTAATAATATCTGAATACAACTCCTTAAGCTGATTGTCCCATAGATGAACCAAAGCATATATTGTCCCTGCAAGCCAGAGCCCTCCAAGAAGTCCAGGTGGACACATTGTTAATGTTTCAAACATAGAAGTTGAGAGGAGGGCTTATTTAGGAAACAGGATCTGCCATCCTGTGTAGATCTTTGCCTTCTGCTTGAAAAGTTTAGTTTGACCAACAGCTAAACAGTTTCAGTCTCACAAATAGCTTGCAGACAATGAAGGTGATTTAATTTTTATTAACTGGGAGTCGTTGGTAAAAGGGTAGAACTTGGTCAAAAGTATACTGAGATTTGGTTAGAAGATCTGAGTTCTTGTTCTAATGCTGACATGGAGAAATCTCCCTTCTTCTGGCCCTTAGTTTCTCAGCTGTGTGGGGAAGGATCTTTGTGGATACTGTCAGCATATCTTTGGTGCATATTCATAAGGATAAAACATTGATAACTCAATACTAGATAAATCTAGTTAGTTTCCCAGAAGGAACAAAGCTCGTTTGCTTAAGCAATAAACTGAAACGGTAGTGTTGCCACTGAACATGAGTTCTGAGTAGGTATGATTATCAAGGTTAGCTTAATTATGACATAATTTCAAAAAGTGTGTACATGCATCTATTGTTCTTTATCAGAACTAGATCTTTCTTCTTCCAAGCACTGTAGCATTATGAAATTTATTTATGGTAAGAATATTTAGTGAGCACTTAACTATGTCTCAGACATTGTGCTAAATGCCAAGGAATGGGGAAAAAAGGAGTCTGAAAACCAAACCCAAACAAAACAAAGCAATAGAGGATCACAGATGACGCCAAGCCAATGCAAATAATTTATACTGTCACAGATAGAAAAACGGATAAAAGTTTGTACATAGCGTGTGTACCTGCGCATGCACACAATTTTAAAAGCAATAATTAGGGAAGACTTTGCTGAGGAAGTAAACTTTGAGATAACACCTGAAATATCTGAGACGGATTTAACCTGGAAGACACAGCAAATGCTTTGGACCCATGCTGGCTCTTTAAGGAGTCACATAGCACTGTGTCTCCCCTCACTTAGAAGTATTTCTTTTTCTCTAGTTATCTGCCAGATGTTCATCCTTCTTTCAAGAAGCTTAGAGTCTAGTAGGGATACACAATTCATAAACCAGTAGAATCAAAGAAAAATGTTTAAGAATGGTCAGAGTTTGTAAGGGGAATATTGTGGTCATATAGGATATCAGAAAAGAATTCATAGCATGTCCTTTCCTAGTCAAAATCACATCATAGGTTGTTTCACCTAAGACTTTCCATCTTTGCAAAGGTTTAAAGAAGCTATTATACAGCTGTAAACATATAAAGAATGGCCTGACCACAGCAGAAGATCTTTCTTTAGTTATATGGGACAAAGTCAGAACAGGAGAGTGACATGTCTACACTTTGCCAGATGCCGTACTGGACACATCACACACGTGGTTTCCCCTTTGCCCTCACAGAGTGCTTGTGGGTCTTATGGTCCTGGCTTTGGAGATGATGCAACTTGGGCTGGGAAGGGGAAGGAGGTTGTTTTGTGTTAACTAAAAGAGTAAAAGGTTGAATCAAATTTTCTTTGCCACCCTCATTATGTCCATCCCTATGCACACATTTCCATGGTTGTGTCATGAACTGAGACCTCTGAGATAAATGTACAGGTAGGGATAGCATACAGGATTGCAGGTATTGAGCTTGGAATTGCCTATAGTAAAGTTTAGCTAAAATTTGGGGGACATGACTTAAAATTTTTCTGGTGAGTCTTAATAATAACAAACAACACACACCAGCTACTGTGAACCTTACCTAATACCTGTACTCATGCGTACCTTATTTCCAGGGTAAGGAGGATTGCTATTCTTACATTAGGGAGTCTTGGATCTAATCTTTATGGCAAGGCTGTGAAGAATACTTATTGCTCCTAGTTGGAAGATAGTTTATCCATCTTGTTCTAGAACTTCTATTCTTAATACTTATTATAAAATAAACTTCATCTATACCATATAACACAGTTGAGAATGTCCTTTTTTATATTATATCTAAAACATGTCTTTTACACACGTTTTGTACATGCGTGCTATCATGTAAATGCACACCATGTAAACGTGCGCTTTCTTTCATCATGTAGACGCATACTTCCTTCTGTTGATGCAGAATAGATACTCGGACTGTCCTCCTTGTGTCAGCATGTGCTTCTAAACGGCTGGATTCCTTATTGAGGAGAAGTACTGAGATTTAATTGGCAGCTGTTCTATCTTTTTCCAAACCAAAGCTCACCGCATGCCCTGCCATCGTGATCTCCCTGGTGCTTCTCTCAAAGATCCTTACCTCTTTATTGTCTTTCTACAGCTGAAACATCTCTGAAGAATCGTATCTGAGACGTGGGAACATTTGCTTAAAATGTGTTAGGCACTTGAGAAGGAAATCATAAGCGATTATGCTGTCTTTGTCCTCTTCTACCTCCTCCGCCTCCTTCTTGTCCCTTCCTACTTCCCAGCTGCCTCTTTTGCTGCTGGCCGCGCCCTCCTCCCCCTCCTCCTCCTCTCCCTCCTTTCTAAGTCATCTGCATCTGCTTTTGGTGCAGGAGATTCCCAGGACTTGGCTCCTGTTAAAGACGTGCTCTGCCCCTGGGCTCAGCCCAAGCCCCGCCCTTACAGTTTATATCTATGAACGGATGCGTACCTTTTACGTTTGTCTTGGTGTCAGCTCAACTCAAAGCTTACTTTCTATCCTTACTGTCAATAAATTTAGTGTGGATAAACATAAGCGTGAACTTCCCTTGCAAGGTAAAAACGTTGAATATGTTTACTTTATAGCAGTCATCGTTTGTGCATAATTTATCATACTTATCTAATAACTAAGACATTCTCCTCTAATGAACATTTACCCCTCCTCATTTGATAATATTCTTCAAGAATTCCTTTTGCTTCTGAAACTTAGCTAAGAGAAGTGATACTAGCTCTCCTTTTTAAATTTCTGTCCTCTTCCCACCTTTGAAATACAAATAATCTTTATTAACATATCCTCCCATCAAAAATGTAAGACCAGCAAGCCAGGTATAATCTGTACATTAGTCCTTCCCAGTACCACAATCTATACATGGGCACATGACCTTTTTTACTCACAATGTAATATTTCAGGGAGTAATTTACCTTTGTCCAATATCTAAAACTGTAACAAAATAATCCAAATATGACCATAATTAGATGGTATATTTTTTATTTCCCTGTGAATGTTTAAAATATAATAGCGATTTCTATTATTTGGAGCATTGTCATCAATATTTTAACATCTGTATTGTAATATAAAAATTAAAATAAATACGTTATGAAAAATCTCCTATTTTGTTTCTGTTTGACTGTAAGACATAGCACTTGAAGTTACCAAAATGATTTTAGAGTACATGTGCTAGAAAATAATATAACTTGGATCTGGAATTTTGAAATGTATATTTATTCATTTTCTAATTATATATCCTAATCTGTTCACTGAACTCTACTGACCTCTCTAAACCCTTTTGACAATGAGTGAAGTAATTTATTTTAATACATTTTGAAGAATGCACTATTTAGACAAAGCTATTACAAAAAAGTAACACATTGACTTCTTACCACGGTATATCAGAATCATGGGGAGGTTTTCTTGTAATTGCGCCGACTCCTGCAGTCTTTGAGTTTGTAGGTTGGTAGGTTCTGTGAATCTATATTTTTAACAAATTTCCAGATGGTATTGATGCTGCTGGACCAACGACCACACTTGGAGAAGGATTGCCTTAGGAAACTGAAAGAACTTAACAAAAACTAAAGAAGTTACATGATAGTAACCATAGTTTGCCTTTGATTGAATCAAAAGGACTTGACCTTGAATTTTTGCGCGTGGCAGAAACGGAGATTAAGGCAGAAACCCTTATTGATGCTGCCTCCAATCCTCATTTCCACCCCATTCTTTTTCGAGGATGTGTTTGGTTTCTTCCCCAAGCAAAAAAGTTGACTGCAGTGCAGAATTTCATTAACAGAGATTTCTTGTTTGCAGGCAGTTTTTTTTTCCACTTGTAACTTGTTATCAAAGGTATAACGCAAAGAGAATGTGAGACGATTCAGTATAATCTCTGTGAGACACGTCAGCTCACTGACACACCAACAACAGTTTCAGAGATTCTACAAAAAGGAAGAAAATTTAGCTCAGCCTTAAACAGCAGTCTATACTAAAAGGGATAGCAGGACACACACACACACACACACACACACACACACACACACACTTTTTTTCAAAGGTACTATTATCTGCACCACCTGTAACCATAATGTCTCTCACTAGGTTATATATCGTTCATCAGCGACAGTATTTAGCACAGACTTTGCTATCATTTCTTTCTTCTTTTGCTTTCTAATTGCCTCCCTCCATCTGGAGGGGAGGTAATCTTTTAAACTTGTCATAACTAACGTCAAAGATAGCATCCTAAGCTAGTACTTAAGTACAATTTGTTAATAACAGCTTGTTACTACTGCTTGCAAATAGTGAGAAACAAAAATTGGTACATCTACGTCTTAACTTTGCCATCAGTGCAGCGCAGGTTACCACCTTGGTTATTTATTTATTTATTTATTTATTTATTTCATCTTATGAATGAGATTCCTAAAATGCCCTAATCAAGCATCTAACTAATAAACAGCCTCAAAAATTGAATGATGGATTTGGTCTCGCTGCTGTTTAGTTGACAGATGGGAATCAAACAGACATAAACTCTGTACTTCCAATTTATTGCTGGGAAGGGAGATTGTGTGCCCAAAATGCCATAAGACAGGTTGTTCTTCCAACATTTATAGTCTGGTGGGAAAGAGAAAATAAAAGTCCTGTAGTCTTTCAGAAGAGATAGTTTTAAACCATTTTCAAAACAGTATTTAACACTTTTAGTTTGGATGAGAATGTACCTGAATCAAGGCCAGCTTCTGGTCCTTTTGGTGGTCATCCACGTAGTATAACCTCATCCCTCAATTTGACTTAATGCAAGGCTGAATTAAAGGAAATATTCTTTACATAACCTACTACAGGTGTGCAGTTAATATTTATGGTAATTCTAAAAATGCTTCCTTGAAATAAGCATATGATTATATATTTTGATTCTTCTTCTGTTCTAAATAGATGCCCCAAATAATTAAGCCAACCCTGCAAAACTAAGATAGTCGCTGGTATGACGTGACTATGAAATGAGTCTGTGATAGTAATGGACATGGCATTTTTTTTTTTTTAGCATAGATGTTTATTTTCCTGATTTATTGTTATTTATTGTTTCCTGATTTATTGTTATTGTGCAGTTTATTTACTGTTATGTGGCAACCCTTTTAAACACTTTCATGTGAAAAAATTGCAGTGATCAGTGTTTGGGAAGATACCAATATTACATTTTATGTATTTCCTTTATTGCAGTTATTTAGTGTTTAATCTTCAATTTTCATGTAGGTATCATTAGTAAAAATACCATTAGCATGATTATCCACGTGAGATTTTTCTGCTCAAATATATATTGGAGGAAAATATCTTAAGTACATGAAATTTTATTAATTAAGGAAGGAATTTATTAATTCACAAATATTAGCTGCTGAACTCATGTATGAATCTTATAACTGAGTTTTTAGATATTTTAAACCCACAGATGAATGAGAGCCTCATATACACCTGACAGTCCTGGCTGTAGCTTTTACCCCAGGTGATGTTCTTCTATAAGCAGACAAGAGGCAGGATATGAGAATGTCGGTGACCTAGTTCAACACGACCAATGAAGTGGGGCAGGACAACAACCTGCAAATGGTATTCCAGCTAGTAAATTCGAATCTGAAGACTGTTTCTGAGTTCATAATGGATCTGCTTAATTGTACAATGAATTTTATTTATGTACCCTCAAAACAGGCCCAGATTTGTGTAAAATGATAATTAAATCTGCTGATATGGTCCACGGAGGAAGGTTAAACTGACAGCAAGAATATTATATAGGACTGTTCTGAAGGATAAAAGGAAAATTTTAGAAATTTGGTGAAGGAGAACAACCAGTTTGATGTGAGAGAGAATTTCATAGTGAGATGGAATTTTAAAAAATTCTAGATTAGGGAAAGAAAAAAGGTCCAGCATGCACTATATATATATATATATATATATATATATATATATCTCAATGCATGGACTTATTCTGTATCCTTAATATACGTTAATAAAAATATAAACAAGAGTAAGGAACTAAAATATAAAAGTAACACAAAGAAAAAAGTAGTACAGACAAAATTTATAGTAAATTGTAAATAAACTTACAATTAGGAAACATTTTATAAAACAATTTCTGACTTTTTCTATGAAAACCAAAAGATTATAGTAGAGGGTAAAATTCCTAGCCTGTTGGAGAAATAATTTTCCCTTTTGGGAACTTTCGTGCAACCTACATCATTTCTTCCTGCATGTTTTTGATATATCGATGTGCTCATCTGGAGATGAATCACTGTGGTGGACACAGAAAATACAGAGTGAAGAGAAGTCCAGACCTGCCTGTAGGAAATTTAGCAGTCTAACGCACAGGTAAACATGACCACAATGAACATGGCAACGTCAGCACGTACAAGTGATGGTGCTGCTACTCAGAAGGCGGAGTTGTTAGTTTGGATAGAAATGGGGCAGATCGTGGAAGCCGTGGGTTCCATGGAAGAGAATGGGTTGATACTCGGTTGAAGCTTGAAGGATGAATTTTTGTCAAGTGAGAGTAAATGTCATTAACTTGATATTGCGTGAGAGTGGTTTGCAGAGATGAAACAGAGAATCCAACTGGATTCTCCGTGGGAAGGATCTTGTACCATAGGGTATGTATTTTCTTCCTCAGGAAAATGGTACAATATGGGTTACAGTTTAGAAAGATCACTTTCATAACCACTTGTGTGTTGGCTTTTGGGTGAGAAAGGTGGAAAGTTACTTAGGAAATTAATTCACAAATTCATATAGGACACGAAGTGCCCTGGAACAGCACAATAACAGAACAGAACAGGTAGATGACGTTCACAAATAGGGATTAAAATCAATCTTGATTAATTCATTGGTTGTGGGGCATCAGTGAGAAGTAGAGTATCATGTGCTTCCCAACTTTCTGGCTTGGGAGCATATGTGACTGATAACGATAATCACAAAGACTAGATTTCAAGACAAATAATTTCTGACTATTAAGAGTAGATTATAGTGGAGAGGTGGAGTCCCAGGCGTGTAGATGAGCAGAGAAAGGGACAGGGTATGTCAGTTTGAGGGGTAGGTGTAAATTATCGTGCTTAATACATACATATATATATTTATTTATGTATGTATTTTGGGGGATTCTGTTTTGAGACAGGGTCTTGCTGTGAAGTTCAGACTGGCCTTGAGCTCACTTTGTAGCCCAAGCTGGTCTGTCTTAGCCTCCCATGTGCTGGAATTACACATGTGTGCCACCACGCCCGGCCATGCTATTTATATAGGCAGGAGATGAAAGATGTTTGTTGACATATTAAGGGTATGGTGAAACAGTGGAAGAGCCCATTTGAGTTCATAAGGGTTAGACCAAAGGAACAGACGCGCGGTGCAGAGAGCCAGGCAGTGGGGAGAATCTGTGAGCTAAACGGAGCACCTGCTCCGAAGGAGGCGGAGGCAGGCCTTTCAGTATGCGTGCCTGGTACCTCCCCCGCATAGTGCGCAGTATTGTCTGGGGCTGCGCATCCTGGGTAACGTGGGGGCAGGCCAAATGGAGGCCTGTGTTCTTGGATTAGAAGATGTCAGAAAGAAACAAAAGAACGTGACTGTCATAGGAGGCTCAGTAAGAGGACCAACCCTGTGATTTCACAATTACTTCCAGCTACCGCGAGGCACGTCTAGGTAATGCTTGTATTAGCTAACATTTTTAAGAGGCTTATTATATACTAGGGGCTATAAAATCCTCACTCTTCACAATATATTCGCATGGTAGGTACCATTATTCTCAGGACAGGAAACTGAGGTGTTGAAAGATAAAAGCGGGTAAGGCAGATGGTCTGCATAACTAGGCTTACATTCAGCTTCCTGTAGTAGGCCAAGCCAAAACAACAGAGGCTTAAGCAAAATAAAAACTCGCTTTGTTCCAAATATATGGAGGCGGGCAGCCTAAACTAACTCAGCTTTACGTGATTTCAGGAACACTGGGTCTTTCATGTCAATGCTGTACTTGGGCCTGCCTCGTGAACCGTTGGAGCACCAGTCATTCTTCAGCACCTCTAAGACATCAAGGAAAACTAACAGGACACGACTCCTTCCTTTTACTTAATGTCTTAGGCTCAGAATTTGCACACACCACTTTTTCTTACGTCTTTAGAACTTGGGTGCATAGCTACTTCTGGGCCTAAGGAAGCTTGTGAAATACTCACGTTCTTAACATTGGGGTGTGGGATGAGAAACTAGCGGGGAAGTCCATTACCTCATCTGATTGCGTTCTCCTTATGTTGGCCAGAAAGAAAAAGGAGCAAAGAATCGATAGTAACAAGGAAGGTAGTTAAGTGGTGAATTATGACAAAGAAGTAAAGCCAAGGGATGGCTGTAATGGACAGAAAGGCCGGTGTGACTTGGATGGCTTGCATGGCTTGTGAAAGCCAGAGAAGAGGTGTTGTCTGCATTGAGGGAGGAGATCGGTTCACAGATAGTTCTTTGAGATGGAGAGATGCATGGAGTAAAACAGGGAACTTGAAGATTTGGGAGGTGGAAGAGTCTCTGACATGGTGGCAGGAGCGCCCCTGGGATTAGGCTGTGTTAATTAGGTGAAGATACTGAGGGGCCAGGT
Organism: Dinomys branickii; assembly: GCA_004027595.1. Classification (NCBI taxonomy): domain Eukaryota; kingdom Metazoa; phylum Chordata; class Mammalia; order Rodentia; family Dinomyidae; genus Dinomys; species Dinomys branickii. Next base: position 259,464 of record PVLD010000459.1, on the reverse strand, counting down.
AGTTCAGAAATGGAATAAAAATCTGCAATGCGTAGACCAAGCATGCCTTCCTGATGATTGCTCAGGCATGTATATCACAGCAGTGATGACTAGGACTTAGAAAGCTGTGTCTTATGGCTGGGGTAATGATTGTAGTATTTCAATTTGGATAAATAATAGTGAGACTTCAAGTTTGCTTTACTCAGATAGCATTTCTTACGTTCAAAATTGCATGTCTTCAAAATAAACAGCATTTCAGATAACTGAAGTTTTTCATTCCGTGTCACTCATTCCCATGGAATCATTTCTAAACTGAGTTAAAAATTGCTTTGTTCGAATAATACACGGAGCCTATATTAGTATGGACACTCAGGGCTAAATACAACTGTAGATTGTTCTCCTTAACTGAAAGAGGAGACCCCATGTCCTTCTCTGTCTCTGGTTAACATAGCTCCATTGTGACATATCGAGAACTGGCTTTCTCTTGGACATGTTGAGAGTTTTCGTGTTCCCTGTTCTCTGGAACTAGAGATTATGAGATTCTGAACCCTGGATAAAAGGTTGCTGTCATTAAAAAAACTAAAACCTATACCGGGCTTTGCACTTTTTAAACTTTGCATTCGGCCTGAAGATCGGATTATCTTATGCTGACACCAGACCAGAAAGGGTTTGTACCAATGGAAACCCTGGTTTGCCTTAACAAAAAAAGTAAAATAGAAGCGACACTGCCTAATAAGGAATGCTTCTTAAAACAAGCCTCTATTTTTATCTTTAAAAAAATTTAATTTCTCCCTAAATACACTTTGAAATGACATGTGGAATTTCAATGTAGTTGGCACAATCCTGGTTCATTATTCCCATGTACTGTTCATGCTAAGAGACAGCGAAGCTTGTGAGTTTCTGCACATTAATTTGTGTTCTGCGGATTTTCCATTTCCTTCTTTCTTCTGCTCCTGAAAGGTAGAGGGCCAAACCAGAGAAGCCCCGTCAGTTCTGGGAGTGAGCCGAGAGTCCTGAATATTAAATTGTTCTTATTGTCCATGAGTCAGACACATTGTGCCAATGTCAAGTCTGTTGTTTTGTATTACAGCGAGGCCAAGAGTATATGCATTTTATAGGTAGGGAGGCAGCTGGGCAGCAGATGGGATGGACTCCCCTGGACCCTTGGCTGGGAGGCGTGACTGGTACTGAGACAGACCTGCCTTCATTCATGCCCCTAATCCCATGTCCCAGCATATCCCAAATACATAGCAGGAAAGAGTAAACCAGTCATTTAAAAAAATCATCTTGAAATAATTCTATTTCCTGGCACTTTTGTCCTGTGTCAGAACTCCAGTGAATTTTATTCTGTAATTACCTACTAAGAGATTACTACAAGTGGCCTAGGTGACTGTCCTTGGCATGGCCGTGCCTGCAGAAGCTACAAAGCTTTCGAGTCGGCTTCCCAGTTGTCTGATCACCAGTGGGCCCCAGGTGATGTGAAAGAGAAACCTGCGGCTGAGGACCTTCACTTTGAAGGCAGGTTCAAAAAGGAGTCACACGCCTACCTCTGTTTCCTGAAGGCTAAGTTAGTTGAACAGTTATTTGGCACTTTCAAGACTTCTTAGTGGGACTTAAAGTTGTGACTTTCATTTGAGCCCAGGGCCTTCAGAACAAAGAGGACCACATGCTGGGCAGGTACCACAAGGATGGGTTTTATCTGAACTACCTTCCCCGCTGTACCTGAAATGAGAGGAAATTAGTGATGCTTTCTAAATGATATACTAAGTGGTCATTGTTTAAAAAAAGATGCTTTCCTATTTTATTTTGATTTTTGAAAATTTTTGATTCTGGGAATGAAAGTCATGAAAGAGCCGCCAAAGAAGAGGAGAAAATTAAGCTGACCATAATTATATATGTACTAATTTGACTCTTTGAAGTAGTGGCTGTATACTATCATGATATGCAATTAACTGGCTAAATATGGTAAATTCATCTTTTCTTAAAATATTAATATCTAAAGAACAGAATGAAATTTCTGCGTTTTTTTTCTTGCTTATTTGCTCTTTATTGTTTCATCTTTCTAACTTACTGTCTTACTCTTTTCAACTTACATTTTTCCTTTTATTAAATAACAAGTAAGGTGTGTTCACTGTAAAAGTCAAAGGTTAATATATGTGCATAAGAAGAAAGAGATTTGAAAGCGTTCAGCTATTTTGTAGCTGTTTGTCTCAGGCAGGTAGAAATGCCACGTTACTTACTGAGATTTGGGGTACAGAAGATCAGTTTTAGGGAAGTTTGAAGAAACACAGAGATGAGAAAGAATGAGAATTCCTAGATGTCAGTTAAATAGGCAATTTACACTATTTGATACCAGGCGAGTTCCTTTATGAGAAAGCTTTGTTTCTTGTCAAGGTGTTTTATTAGTTTATTAATTAATGTATTAGTCATTAATTATTTCACTAATTAACAAACATTTATTGAATATTTATTACAGACCAGGAAATGTGCTTAACACTGAGGAAACATTAATAATCAAGGTGAATACGTGGCAGTCTGCTAAGTCAAACAGTATTACTGGAGGTCACATTTGTGGATCAGTGGTCAACTTCGGGTCAGGCAGGTGCCAGGGGCTGCTGCGAGACCTGACCTGGCGCGTTGGAGGGACAGCTAAGCAACCTGTAGGCAGAGGGTCAGAGCCTCTCAGCCCTGCTGGGCCTAGAAAAAGGGTTACAGGAAAGAATTACAGGAAAGTCTTCTTAGGATGCTTTGAAGTGGGGAGTGATAGATTGTAAGACCTATAGATGGGAAAATTTAGAGTTATAGCTGGCAATTCCTGTGCTGTGTCAGCTGTATCCTAATAGTATAATGGAAATTCAATTCCTACAGATCTATGAGGGAATGAAAAAAATAGATAAGATCTCTATGTAAATTGAAAAGAAGTTAATTTTCTATTCTCCTCATTAAATAAACTTGATATCCCCAGTTTTTCTTTTTAAGTACCAACTTCTTTGAGTTTAATTTATATAATTCTTTTATTACTTGCTTTAAAGGGATTTTTAAAATAAGTCTTAAATTTTACATGTTTTTGTATAGTTTATGACCTTCTTACCATGTTAAGTAAATGTTTGACTAGGACAGAGATACACACGCATAGTAAAAGAGCTTCCCAGATGATAAGCTCTAAATCACAGGTTAATTTATTATGTTTAAAAGAGAGACTAACAGTCACATGATGACTGGAAAAGGTACTGATTTTGTGAGAGAATTAGTTGCCTGATGAGAACCTCCTAAGCCTTTAGATAGAATGAAATACATCAAGAATTAAAGAAATAATGACAACCATCCTTAACGTCTCTACTAAAATCCTGACCCCAAAATAATTTCCGTCAATTTAACTAAAATGATTAAAATTGTTCTTTCTGTGGATAGATGAGTATATTATGTTTAATTTGTCCAGAGATATCAGGATTTAGACAAAATTAGAACTATATTGTATAATATTTCATGTTTAATCCTACTGAACATAGAAACTCGATAATTTTTTTCCAAAATATTAGTTTAGCAAACTTGGCATGTAATATGCGTTTTCAAGAAACAAAATCCAACATCTTTTTTTTTTTTTTTTTTTTTTTTTGAGACAGGGTCTCGCTATGCAGTTCAGGCTGGTCTTGAGTTCACTTTGTAGCCCAGGCTGGTCTTGAACTCGCAACGATCCTCGCGCCTCAGCCTCCCAAGTGCTGGGTTACAGGCGTGCGCCACCACACCTGGCTTAAAATGCAGCACCTTTTCCTTGCCTACCAGATAATACTTCTATAGCAAAAGATAGATTATCAAGACAAAAAGCGTAACAACATTAATGAAACAAAGACAAATGACTGAGGCAAAGCTCGTATTTTGTTTGCTAAGTCTGTTTGTATGTTAGTCTGATGAGGGAAGTGGATAGTCTTGGGTAACTGGATAAAAGGGGGTGTGATCTCATGCTAATACATGAAAGGGAACTTCAGCAGACCTGTTTTTTCAGATTCTCTCCTGTGTCTCGGGAGGACGTTCCCTCCTCACAGGATACATGGCTGAGCCCTCCCTGGTCAGGCTCTTCTGACCTACTTCCAGGGGAGGTAGGTCAGAGAACTCCTTCGTGACCATGCTCAGAGGACAAAGGCTGGAAAGGTCAGAGTGACTCTGCTCTGCACTTTTCTCAGCTGCCAAGGTGCCACAGAAGGGGCATTATGTTTTGAGCCTCATTATCTTTAATAAGTAGTCTATGAAAAATAATGATGGCATCTGGAGTCTGAGGATGGTTTTAAAATATGAAAGTAGATTTTTTAGAGTAAAAAATAAAAAAAGAAGGAAGGAAAAACAATGAAAGTGTGTATATGACGTCTGTTTCCTAGGCATGTAACAGTATTGAATTATTTGCTCATCAAATTGAACTTCTTCCGTTGTTAAAACTTAATTCTTTATTGTTTTCCAAATTATCTGCACCCAGTTATTTCCCCTGTTTTTTTTTCCTCCTGATAACTCTTATGGGGTTTCCCCTGAAATACATTTAGTCTGGCCAATCACAGATTTCATCAAAAGATATGTGGACACTATTAAGTAATACGATACAAAGGGTTCACATGTAAAATGCACATATAGGTAGGACACAAATATCCTGAGGGTAGGGATAAGCTGATTGGAGGAAGTTGATGTAAATGTTTCTAAAAAATATTCTTTTCAAAGTGTTAATAATTTTAAGAAAGCTTTTAAATATTTATAGTGTAAGGGTATATCATTAACTGGATGCTTCTACTTAGAGGGACATGTGGTTTAAAATCAAGCCCAGAAACAGTAATATATAACACATGGAAAAATCATATTTTACAAAGCACTTTCAGACATTTTAAATGCGTGATCTTTGCTATCAGTAGGTACTGTTGGCCTGTGACTTTGCACTTGACACACCAAAGTCTTAAAAATAGAGATTACCCCTCTCAAATCCACTGAGGAAAAAGGTATGTGAATATATTTCATACATTTATTAGGGGCTGGGGATATAGCTCAGTGGAATGAGCAATTGCCTGGCAAGCGCAAGGTCTCGAGTTTGATCCCTGGTACCACAAAAAAAAAAAAAAAATTAATGAATGAATACATTTAATACATTAAAACTATGACATGTGAATCCATTTTATAAAAGTAATATAAATGGCCTTTAAATATCCCCACTTGAACCTGACAGGAACTGATCTGTTGATCTTTCTAAACACTATCTCCTAAAACTCAAGAGTTACCATGTGATGTATTTGCCTTAAGTGTTTCACATGCAGCAATCAGAAAGGGGTAAAGTTCTAGTCAGTTAAAATTCCTTGCTTTGACAAGGTGGGTATGGTCACCAGTGAGATTCTGAGTATTATCGCATAGGTAATATTGATTAAATTGGGATCAAGTGGGGAATCAAGTCACGAAGCAAGTGTACATGGACAGAACAGGGATTTTTCCTGAAAGGGAGGTTTTTATCCCCTACCCAAGGTGATGGATACTCATTCAGACTATCAGTCGCTGCTATTCATTCCTAGGGGAAATAGATGAAGTCCTTCCATCTTTTGTCTTGAGCTCTGGCCTGTAACAATGTGTCTTTACTCACAGTTGTAATGTATCTGTACAGACGCCTTTGAAAGCATAGCCCTGCCTGACTCCCTATAATATGTCTACCTAATTTAGCTTTCTATAATAGTTTTGATAAAGTCCATTTTTCTATCTAATGTGTAATTAAGTAGAGGAAAATGGAGTAATAATAATAGCATACTTTTTAGCAAACTACATTTCACTGAAAAGTGTTTATAATATTTATTAACATACAGAATTAGTCTTAACCTGTTAGAAAGAAGAGAAAATGCAACACCTTTCAAAGATGCAAATTGACAATTAACAAAACAATAGAATTCTAGGCCTTCCTTTGCCGGAGGTGTAAATTGATAATCAGGCTCTGCTGAAAAGCTGGTTGTCTCTATTTAAAAGTTATCTTGAGATGAAGGCTCCCTAAGGAACAAGAAAATAAAGGATATGACCATTTTTGTTAAGTAGAACATCCAGTCTACACTGATATCATCATTCTACTGCTCTCTACAGTTTATATTTGAAAAATCACAGCCAAAGGAGACGAGTAAATGTGTGAATTCGGCTTCTCTATATATTTAACAGCGTTGCTTTTCACATTTAGTGCTGATTCAGTTCACTGTTCTGACCTTTACTTTGATGGTATAAAATGGTATAAGACCTGGATACCTGGAGAATCTAGAGATACCTGTCTGTGTCTCCATAGAGCCACGTTGTGCCTTATGTGTGGAAGTGTCTGTCATGGCGCTGCTTATATACACTGAAGAGAACATGGGACTGTTCCTTCCCCTCCCTGCCCAAGGTTGTGGTCTAATAAAATGAACAACAATAGATTAAGAAAAAGCATGCAAACTTACTTACAGGCATGGGGGTGTTACACGAAGGTAAGTACTCAATAACCCCAAGAGACTCACAAACTTAGATAATTTCCTTCTTTGTAGGGGAGAGAGACCAGGGGTTGGGGCAGTTTAGAGGGGGACTGTATGGTTAATGGGGATGCTGAGTGGCCCCAGGGGCGACAGTGGCTTGGGAGCAAGTTCTCTCATGAGGTATTTGATCTTCAGTCTCTTCTGATATGTTTCATCTTCCTCGGTTAATGAAATTATAGTAAGAGAGTGGAAAACAAATGTGTTCCTGTTTGCTAGCTTCTGCCTCTGCGTAAATAAGGGAACTTCAGAGAAAGTTCTCTCCCTGTATGGGTGCCCTGGAGACAAGGGAAAGTCAGAAGGGCCCGACCCAGGCAGATTGTTAGGCCTTCCGAATTCCTTGGTTGTGCATGTTCAGCATGCTGAAATTCCATGCGCTGGGGTATCATTTCCCGATCCCCAACATTAGAAAGATTAGCAGTGAGTCTTTCCCCACACCCTGGGACAGTCTCTTTAAAGTACAGCTTCTTCATCTGAAATGGGAATAACGCAACGTGCCTTGAGGAATTGTCCTGAGGTTTGTTGTAATATTAATATAGATGATATGAAGATAATTTATAAAGTTTTCTGCACAGTTTCTGGTAAGGTGACTTCAGTAATGCAATATTATGTGTTTAATTAGTAGCTAGAGAGAATTCATAACTGATTTCCCAGTTATGATTTGTATCCCTGCGAGCAAGGCTTTGGTATTCTGCCCTTTCTTTTGTGAAATATGGCCATCAAGTGAGAAATCAAAATTATTGTCTCCCTTGTGTAAGAAACTGCAAGAGTAAATAAGATCCAAAAGGTACAATAGATATTATGAAAGGGAAAGAAACTGCTCAAAAGGAGAGAACAATCGAGATAGGGGAAAGGAGAAAAGAAGAAAGGGGGGGCTGGGGATATAGCTCAGTGGAATAAGCGCTTGCCTAGCAAGCGCAGGGTCCTGAGTTCGATCCCCAGTACCGCAAAAAAAAAAAAAAAAAAAAGAAAAGAAGAAAGGGGAAAAATATGTACATACCCAAGAGAGCTAAGATAATTGTACTACTGGTTTCTGTTAGTTCATTGAAAGGAACAGCTAGTGTTTACATTGTTTCATCAATTTTGTATGCCTACATTTTATAATCTGAGCAGCTACTTTGAAGATAACAATATGCAATATAATAACCATTGTTAATTTCCTATCATCTTGTTTTAAAATTCTGCACCATTTTTATTGTTTTTTCTCTCTCTTTAAAATTAAAAAAAAAAAAAGAAAAGAAGACTAGGAAGGTAGTGGACTTCTGGTGTGGCAAACAAAGCAAAAGAAAAGAATTTTAGTCTATGTGCTGCCCAAGTGAGCACCAAAACAAGAGAAAGCCCCCAAACCAAAACACTCAGGTAATCGGAGACTCTCAGTGGGACTGTGATTCCTGAACAAGCTCTTATATAAGTATATCTGAAATTGCAAACTTGGGAATTTGAAAACTCAGGACATCTTCCTCCATGTTTCTCAAATGGTTTATTATCTTTTTGTAAAATTGAACAGAGAGCAAAGAAGAAATAAAATCAGGCTAGTGGTTGAAGTGACGTGTATAATATGAGTAGGAGCAAGAAAAATTTACTATGTAGCTGTTTGTCATTCATTCATTTATTCATTCATTCACTCTAGTTACTGTGGCTTTCCAGGGCATCTCACATGCTCATATGGTGTATAAATACAACATCCTTCTGCAAAACCACTTCAGAGAAATTATTGTAAAGGTTATATTCACATGGATAAATACATAGTTGTGTTTATCTTTGAAGAGTCTTTTGTTTCCTTTATTAGTATATATAGCAATTAGTTGATGAGCTGGGAACATAAGTTATAGTAAGAGGTGACTGATATCCTCCTTCTCCAGTTCTGCAGGATCTATTTACTGGCAGTGTGTTTATGCTTGTAACAGGAGCTCTTGCTAACCAAGAGCTTCTAAGCATGAGAATCCCCCAGAAGTATTCTCATGGCTAAATTCATAAGGAAGCTGAACATTCTTTTGTCTATTGCTGTCGTCTTCAGTCGATCCGAACGTGTGTGTGTGTGTGTGTGTGTGTGTGTGTGTGTTGTACATTGGTCTTTAGCATAAAATAGAGAATATATAACTTTTAGAAGTGATGCAGGCTGCCCAGTGTCTCCACCAATGTGTTCTCTTTCTGGGCCCTGTAGTCTTAAGAACGGGGCACCTTTCTGACTTTTGTTTACTTTTATGTATAGGAGCAGAAAGTTGTTGCCACCCTCACCTGCATTCCAACCCACATTCCTCTCCCCTCCCTGGGTTGTGTCTGAGTATCAGAGAAAGGCCCTTCCCTGTGCCCCCTGAAGTTTCCTGACTAAGGCCCCTCCAAGCATTCTTTGGCTTTCTCCTTGCTGTGGATTCTCTTCATGGGTGCCGTCTAAGGATAGCGTTCACCTTCTCCACAATCAAAGCCTAAAGAAGATACTTTGGATGGCAAATTAAGAAATGTTCCTTCCTTTGGGACTGGCTGGGGTCTCTGTTGTCCGTATGAAGAATGATCATTTTTTACAAATGACAGTTTTTGCATGAGCCCAGGCCAAAGTGCAGTGGGCGAATCATAGATGAAGGGTCATTGTCCATTCGTTCTTTTAGGGCCATGTTACTGCTAGCACCCTAAAACACTACAGTGAGCTTTGCATTGTGCGCCAAGTCCTACCTTCCTTATCTCCCAGATCTGGACTGGAGGAGCAGGCATCATCCGGTCTGCGCCTTGCTCTGCGGGCTCCTCAGCAGTGAGCGCTACATGCCAGGCAGCTCCACCCTTCCCGCCTCCCACTGGACCTTAGTTCCAGCTCTGGGAGAAATCTTGATGGACTCTGTCCCACGCTGTAAGCCTAGCACGGTAATCAATTTACACCTGCCAGAATCTGTTCTAAACAGGTCAGAGCCACATTTTTTGGTTCTAATGTCCCCTTAGCAGAACTGACCCCTCTCCACAAAGAATTCTGTGGGTTTTTTGTTTGTTTTTTTGTCTCAGTTCATTTAAGAAATTTGGACTCTGAAGCAGAGATCTTAAAAACAGCTTTCATTGCCTTTCCCTTTCCTAGGTATTCTGGGAATCCCAGAAAGATTAATCTCTTTAGCCAAATTTAACAAGGCTGCTTCGCTTTCTTTTAGGCACCCTTTATCTGCTTGTGCAATTTAAAACAGGACTCATTTTCATCACAGGCCTCTGATATTTCAGAAAGGACACATGAGCCACCATCTGTGTGCACTCAGTGTCCAACAGAATGACCATCACTGTCAGAGAGCACATTGAGCTTAGTTCTGAGGATTGACAGCACTCTTATCCTTATGCATGGTCAAGGATTTTTAGCAATCCTTTCAGAGGTCCCCAGACAGACATAATGTGGCTAAACTTCAAAGCACAATCTCATGTGTTTGAGGAACTTTATTTTCCACTATTTCACATCAATGTTAGCATAATTATCTTCTAATAACATAAGTAGTGATAACAACGTAATTATTAAATTTTGAGTCACAATTCTACCAGACAGGTAGAAAACCTAACACCACTTAGTTAGTCTTGCATTTTCTGAGCTCATCCTTTTGTTTCTCGCCATGACAATTCTTGTGGGATATTCTTGAGGACCAAGACATTGATTGTGTGTGTTAGGATGAGGGAGGCTTCAAGGCGATTCAGTTACTGTTTGTACCAAGACTCCCTAGGCATACTGGGCACGGCGGGCAGGAGGTAAGCGTGAACAGTTGTGGTGGCCAGGCTGGTTGAAAGAAGGGGCTGAGAAAGGCGAAGGGTCTAGAGTGCAGCACCTTCTGTCTGGGGCACCGAATCAACATTGCTTCTGATCACAAGGGGAAGAGTATCACAGGAGGACAGGTTTGGTGATGAGTAACCTGGGAGATGTGTAAATTTTCTGTACCTGTTCATCTTCCTGAGTGATCTAATCCAGAGTTTACCTTAAGGCTGCCAATCTTTCATTTGTGAATTACAGCTCTGAATACATTTCTTCTTTACTCAGAAAGCTGTGGGTCCTTTTTGCTTAACTTAATTTTGTCTCTTTCAATGGAACTCATGGTCTTCTATGATCAAACCAGATCTTGCCTTTCAGCTTAGTTCTTGAGTTGTTGCTTTCCAGATAATTCCTATACTCAGGAACCAAGACCTTGGTCAATTTCTTAACTAAAAGAATTTGATACCTTTCTGCCTGCCTACTTGCCTTTCTTCATGTTATCCCTTTCACTTGGTATTTTCCTTACCCCAAAATCTGTCAAAACTTTGTTCGTTGACTCTTTGCTACTTGGCTTTTAAGGACAACTGCTGTACTTAACACATTCTCCTTACAAGACGTTTATTAAATTCTGATATATTTTTATCTGACATAGGCCAGAGATTCATTCATACTCAGTATATTAGCATTGGGATGAACTTTAGAGCTCCATTAGTACAATAGCCCCAACACGATATCTCAGAGAAAGATAGAATCGAACAATTATTTCTTTTTAAACAACTAAACAAAGGCAATTGGTAGAATTGTCTGAGTTTTGTGTTTATCGGTTTTTGTAGGCAGACTTTAAAACACTTTCCCACAGGGTCTCACTCCTTGCATTCATAGACCTTTGTGTGGTCCCATTCCTTTATTGTTGCCTGAATTTATTCAATCGCTTATAACAAATACAATACAGCAGAAGGAAGGAAATGTCCTTTATTTAATTCCACGGGGTGTTATTGAATAGTGTGGGAAGCATAACAATTTAACAAAAATACCATGAGATTTTCTTGAAGTTTCTTAGACTGCAGGAACTATGCCCGGACACTATTTATTAAAGTCTTTATAATTCAAGGTTTCTTCATACAAGGTGTTATATTTAAAAGAGTGATATCGTTACATTTCACCATTTATACAGTAAAGTGATTTCTCCCCTCTATCTATCTATCTATTGCATATATTTTGGTGAGATATATATATGTGTATATATATATATAATCTATAACTATGTCTCATTGTATAAATTACATTCCTATCCCTAGTGATTAAGAATACTGTTGCTCACATCAGGAACAAACTGTGTTTTACTTGACATTCTTTAGTTCGCAAATGTGTCTTTTTTGACTTTCTATGAGCCTAATATATCTACCTGACATGTTTTCTTCCATCCTGTGTGCTATTACTAAAGTAAACTATGCTATTATGATTAACGTTGGGTAGGATAGGTCAGTTACTTAAAGGAATACCAGAATTATATTGGATGTTGTTTCAGTGTATTTTCTATTGGTATTTCGAAACACTTGAGGCTGGGTATTTTATAAACAAAAAAGGTTTATATAATTCAAAGTTCCAAAGTCTCATATTAAGCATTCCCATCTGATGCCTTCTGGTGAGGGTCTCGTGGTACATGGCCTCACAATGGCAGAATTTCATACAGGAGAGATCACATTATAAAACAAGAAGCCAGAGAGATTTAGGAGCCAGGCTTGCTCTTTTCATAACAATTTGCTCTTATGGGAACTGACCAGGGTCCTGTGAGAACCACACTAATTTCCTCTGAGGGCAGTACCGTCCTCACCCTCACTTCTTTCCATTAGGCCCCACCTCTGAAAGGTTTCATGTTTCTACTGCCTCACTGGGGACCAAATTTGCAGCGCATAAATCTCTGGGAGGCATACTCAAGGTATATCCAAGCATCACCAATGTATATAAATTTCACATATTTTGGTGATGTTAAAAATTCCACATGGCTAGAAAATTCATCTAGTTTTGTACTCGTTCTTCTCTTTCATATATATTCCTGTTGGGCTCGATGCTTTTTGATAGCCTTTCTCTAATAACATTAGGTATAATAATGACCTGTTTTTAAGCTTTGCTTCTCTTTCATCCTCTCTTCACTTTGGTCCTTCTGGTTCATAATGAATCTTGGTATCATTTTAGGTGTGGTGTGGTACAGTTTTTGAGTGTGCACTGATTTTAGAAAATATATGTTTTGTTGTTTTATCTTTTATAATTAATGTGAAATCAGGAGTTTTTGTTTTCCTCATTCTGAGCACTGTTGTTATTTGCTGTCTCTATTTAATGGCTTTTGATATGTTTCATTGAGCTGTACTGGACCCTGCCCTTAAGCATTCATTTCAGGAGACTAATTCTGGACAACAGTGATTATATCTTCTCTTCATTTTTAGTGTTAAAGTCCTCGGCACTGCACTTCACTATAGCATTTTTTTTGTGAGCTTCAACTTAAATATCCAGCCACATTAAAATTTATAGCAGGGTTAGTAATGCCTCTGTTTTGATCACCCTGATAATACTTTCTTAATTCTACCAATGGTCTGGGAACTGTCATTCTTAGAAAAAAAATTTCGGTCTTTTTATGACCTATTTCTCTTTATACTGTTTCAGAACCTCCTTTTATATGTTTTGTTTGACAAGAAGCAACACTGTGAAATTCTTTGAAACTATTCTCTTAAGTCTTATTTATCATGTTGTTAATATGACTTATAGTAAAAAGCCCTTGAGCAAAACTATTCCCCGTAGTCCTTTGTAGGTAGAGTCAACCACCCAAGAAATCAAGATGAATAAGCCTAAAATGATACTCATCTCATTTAAACATGCTTGCATTTTGTTATATCTTTTTCAATTAAATCTCCATATGGATGTTCATGTGTAGGGTGTATGTGTCAGAGAGAGAAACAAGCAGGTAGGAGAGAATTTAAATGGACATTTACAATATGGAAATGCCTTTAGAGGATTTTTTTTTTTTTTTTTTTTTAATTTTAGAAACATAAAAGTACAAAAACATATTGACAAACAGACACCCATTATCATAGAAAATAGTACAATCACAACTAATCTATAGACAAGGTGATATGGTCTCAACAGTAGTTGTTGCTTTATCCATTGATATCTTCGAATTGTAGATGTATGGACCCATATACAGACATGCAAAT